>CAUJNA010001314.1:0-10000 GCA_963377175.1 Effrenium voratum | reverse complement strand
TCACATAGCGCTAAACTCAACATGTGCAGGCGGAATGCCGCTTGCAGAACTTGAAGAGCCAGTCCCATCCTTTACTCAGCATCATGAATCAAGTACTTGCGTTGTAAAACCCGGTGCCTAGATAGTTCGATTCATAATTAGCTCAGGTTGCCTCACGACTCAAAAAACCAAGTTGGCCCACGCCGGCCTCGAGCCCCGTTGGAAGTGGCGCCTGGGACGTCAGAATCGCTGGGCATCTTGCAGCTGGGCGATGGGCGTGCCTCCAAGCCCGGGGGTGGCTGAAAGATCGGCGTCTTTGGCGGCGGGGAGCCCTGGCAAGGAATGAGTTGAGCAATGGCCACCATGGCCCGCCCGAGTCCAGTGCCCAGCCTCCAAGCTCCCATACGACACCGCACGTCGTCCCCAGAGAACCTGAGAAAGCGTGCCCTCAGCACTTGCCCAAAGCCAAGCTCCACACCTTGACTTCCTTCAGCTCCTGCCACGGTGCACGAAATTCCTCCGACCAAAAGCAACGCCTCTCTCAGCGAAAACTTTGCAACGCTCAGCGCCAGGCCCCGTCTACCTGTAAATGGACGTCTTGCAAGCAAGCCTAAGCGGCTGTTGCTGTATGCCGTAACGCATGGACCATACTATGCTCGGCTGGACTGCAATACATGTGTCAGTTCTGGGAGGCCAGCGCAGCAGCAAATCACCTCAGCAACAGGTGCAAGTTTGTGCTTCGCTTGCTCTCCTGATATGACCATCATGCAAGAGGTAATCTCAAGTCACCATGCTTAGGTGTGGACGCAAATGCAAATTGCCTTGGCAAGACGAGGCAAGTTGCTTCATCACTAGGGAAGGCATGGTGGTTCAAACTTGCAATCTCCACAGGGCAAACCGCCACACTAGGTCATGGGCACAACTGCAAAATACCTCGGCAACATGCGGTAAGATATCTCTTGACCAAACACACATATTTGTGCAAGGACTGCTACACTGAGGCGTGAGCACAACAAATCACCTGGGGCGGCATGTTTAGAGAGCCGCTCTGTGCCTTCAATGTAGGAGCTCGCCCCAAGCAGCACGAGGCAGCAAACCTCCGGGGCACTTTTGAAGCGCTTGTGCTATTCGATGCGAGATCCGCTGTGGCTCCCACCTCCATGGAAGCGATGCGGCGCGAAGAAAAACCCCACGCGATGGCTGAGAAAGTAAAAGCGGGGCGGGCGAAGAATACAGCGCGGGAAGCGATGCTGAATCTGTGGCATGTGCAAAGGTGAAGCCCTCAAGCTGCAAACAGTCATAACAGCAGGCTGGTGCCCAGGCATTCACAAAAAAGGATCTGCTCTCTGAAACCATCGATAATACCTTATATTCTCAGCTACATGCCCAAGCGAACATGTGGTCCCAACAAAAACTGGGACAACTGTTCCGATCATAAAACTGGCCCATCATACACACAACCACTCGTCCACAGCACAGTGCCTGTCTGGCCAAGCAGGGCCACACTCGACCCAGCAAATGGCCTAGGTATGCATGATTGAAGTGCATTCTCATCAAAGAATGGTTCGCCTTTAGCTGCTGTCAGCTGCTTGGTCAGCCATGTTTGAAGCAAACAAGTCAATGAAGCACATTCAAAGCAAACCTGGGGACCGAGCAAGCGTGAGTTGTCTCCTTGGCGCCTGCGCTCGCGACTACGTCAGCCGAAGCATGGCTTCCGTCAGCAGTGACCTCATTGCATGCTTCCACAAACCGCTGAAAAGAGCACCAACGTGTAAAGGTCCACAAGGGGAAACTCCTGCACCACCTGTAAGCCCCGCAAAAAGCCAACCGCAACCTTCATGAAGTCCTTCTGCGCAAAATCGGACACCCGTCACTGGGTTCATATTCAACCACTCATTTCTTGCCAAGGACCAATACGAATCCCTCACAACCCATATAGATGTTGGTGGGAGCAGTCACGAAGGCTATGGCAGCAGCCTGGTCTTCTGCGCTCAGTGCACTGATGCCAGCCAGCTAAGGCACGAACGTAAGTAACGCAAGCATGGCCATGTGCCAAGTCAGGCTTCAAGTGCATTGTTGTAGCTTGATGCCTTTTGATGCGCTCTGATATGCTGAAGCTGAACTGCTGTATTTTGCTGCCATGCGTTTGTGCATAGATCATCATGTTTCGACGCTGGTCGAATTTATGCCCACCTACCCTCGATGGAAGTCAACGTGTCGATGTAGGCACTTCCTGTTGGATGTGATCCACGCTGCTTGGGCACCGACACTGCGATGTCATGCGACGGGCCGCGCTCTCGCAAACAAGCGCAATGCTTGCATAACAGAAACTTCGGGTCCAAAAAAGCAGTGCCAAAACTCATGAAATACAACGCGGTTTCAGGAAAACGTTGGCCAATTTCAAGCTGTGATCCGCATACCCAGCTATGTCTCTCCTGAAAACATTCGAACAGAATCAGGACATGTGTCTTCCCGCTCTGACTCATCATAATTATTGCCGAACAAATTGTGTCAATTTTGGTCAAGCCTATGCCAGCACCATTGAACAACAAACCCCTTTGCCTTTCCAAAAACGCCGTCCCAAGGGAGCTCTATACGAGAGCCATGTTGCATTGGACACCAAATTTGGTAATATAATCAGCGGGGCTTTGCAAATTCTACGATATTATTGTCAATGTCCAAAGCCATCCCTGCTGTTGACTCCGTGCAATTGGCCAACTGCCCGGGTATTTACAGAGAGATACTGGCGCGGTGCATGATTCAATAACCAACTACAACTCCTCTAACACATATGCCCATCCAGTTCTCAAGTATGTCTGCGCATGGCCTACTCTTTGAGAATCACACATGGTCACATGCTCTAGGACTTGTTTTTGACATCATCAAGATGACCCCCCAAGGAAGGCGTGGTTTGGCGCAATTCTTTCCAAGGTCAACATGAGAGACATGGGCGTGTAGCGCGCCCCCTCTCCCTCCAGTCTGCAGAGTGAGTCTGATGCTCGATCTCTGCCAATCTTCGTCCTAAAATGCCCCCAGGCACCGTGTCTTGCTGCGCCCTAGCATTGCCAGCTTAAACGAGCATTCTGAGTTGGACATGGCGGCAAGGGGCAGCATGGCGGGCTCTGTTTGGTTTTAGTTTGGGGCTTAGCGCTGCCGGTACGTTGGGGTTAAGGATTGAGGTTGAAGGGCTAGGGTTTAGGTCTGAACGGGCAATTGCTGAACAAAGGCAAGGCAGAACCAAGCACAGTTTCAGGGAGGATGCCTGGGAGATGTTCGGGGGGCGGCGATCGGCGACCGGTCGTAAAGTCCTCAACCCGAAAGCTGCGCGCAACAGGGATACATGGACTGCAAAACCAGTAAACCCACGGTCATTTCAGGGGCGGGGATTTGCCATTGCTGCGTTCCCCCCTGGCGCATTGCATTGAGACTCTCGATTTGAAGTGACACCATGGAAACCGGGTGCTTCTAGATGAGAGATTCTTGGGTAAATGCTACGCGGTCCCCGTATCTCCACATCATTTCTCCGCATGGCATCTCACAATCGACTTTGTCGTGCATCATGTCGCCCAGATTCTGGCGGATTCTGGCGACCGTCTGCATGCCGCTGTAGCACATGCATCAAAGAAAGCAAGGTGTTCTGCACACACCAACATTCACAAAGGTCAGGGCAATCTTCATAAAAAGTCCACTTGTCGCATAAATACAAAGAAAATAAAATAATTCATGAATATGGTTGAACTGCAAAACCTAAGACTTTGACTTGGAGGTGGGACCCGAAATACGACATGAGCAAAAACACTGAATTGGTAAACATACATAACCTACGACTTTGACTTGGAGGTGGGCACGGATATATGACATGTGAGGAAAAAAACAGAAGTGCTGACCATGATTAAACTACAAAACCTAAGGCTTTAACTTGAAAATGAGAATATGACATGAGACAAGAACAGAATTTGTAAACCTGATTGAACTACGGATAAGCTAAGACTTTGACTTGGAGGTGGGCCCCGAAATACGATTTGAGAAAAGAACAGAATTGTTGAACATGAACTACATAACCTAAGTCTCTGACTCAAGGTGGGCCCCGAAATACGAAATGGGAAAATAACAGAATTGTTGAACATGGGTGGGCCCCGAAATACGGAGAAAAGAACAGAATTCAAGAATATGGTTGAACTGCAAAACCTAAGACTTTGATTTGGAGGTGGGACCTGAAAAGCGACATGAGAAAAAAAAAAACAAAAAACAGAATTGTTCAACATGATTGAACTACAAATAAGCTAAGACTTTGACTTGGAGGTGGGCCCCGAAATACGACTTGACAAAAGAACATAATTGATGAATATGACTAAACTACATAACCTAAGACATTGAATCGAGGTGGGCCACAAAATACAACATGAACACAGAGCAGACTTGTTGAACCTGTTGGAACTTCGAAATACGACATGGAAAAACAGCTAAGACTTTGACTTGGAGGTTAACAGCAACATACGTCCAGCAAAATTCAGAATTGTTCAACATGATTGAACTACATAATGCTACGTAACCTAAGACTTTGACTTGGAGGTTGACACCAAAATACGTTGAGCAAAATTCAGAATTGTTCAACATGATTGAACTACATACATAATACTACATGAAAGACATGAGAAAAGAACAAAATTCACAAGATCTTCTTGGTGGCGAGTGCAACAGCTACTTCGTTACAAGCAGAGTGCGCTGCAGGTATCGGACCTTGAAATTGAAAGGCTTGGAGTGCGTGTTGAGCTATGCCGAATGGATGGAAAGGCGCGGTCGGAAAGGTGGACAGTCGAAATCCCAGACAAGGACCACAAAGGCAAGAACCTGGTTTGGTTGGGTTGGATGGGTTGCGTTCATAGTTAGGTTGAGTTGTTGGTTAGGTTGGGTTGCTGGTTGTGTTGGACTGTTGGCTGGCTTGGTTGGCTTGTGGTGCTTGTTGGATTGGGTTGGGTTCGGTTCGGTTGTGTTGCGTTGTGTTGGGTTGGGTAGGGTTGGGTGGGGTGGTTGGTTGATTGGTTGATTCAACATGGTTGAACTACATAATCTAAGACTTTGACTTGGAGGTGGGCCCCGAAATACGACATGAGAAAATAACAGAATTGTTGAACATGCCTGAACTGCACAAACTAAGACTTTGACTGGGAGGTGGGCCCAAAATACGACATGAGAAGATAACAGAATTGTTAAACATGCCTGAAGGGCCTGAACTACATAATCTAAGACTTTGACTTGGACGTGGGCCCCGAAATACGACATGAGAAAATAACAGAATTGTTGAACATGCCTGAACTGCACAAACTAAGACTTTGACTGGGAGGTGGGCCCAAAATACGACATGAGAAGATAACAGAATTGTTAAACATGCCTGAAGGGCCTGAACTACATAATCTAAGACTTTGACTTGGACGTGGGCCCCGAAATACGACATGAGAAAATAACAGAATTGTTGAACATGCCTGAACTGCACAAACTAAGACTTTGACTGGGAGGTGGGCCCAAAATACGACATGAGAAGATAACAGAATTGTTAAACATGCCTGAAGGGCCTGAACTACACAAACTAAGACTTTGACTTGGACGTGGGCCCCGAAATACGACATGAGAAAATAACAGAATTGTTGAACATGCCTGAACTACACAAACTAAGACTTTGACTTGGAGGTGAGCCCCAAAATACAGAATGAACAACTAACATAATTGTTGAACATGCCTGAACTACATAACCCCAGTCTTTGACTTGAAGGTGGGCCCCGAAAAACGAAATGAGAAACTAACAGAATTGTTGAACATGCCTGAACTACACAAACTAAGACTTTGACTTGAAGGTGGGCCCCGAAATACGATGAGAAAATGACAGAATTGTTGAACATGCCTAAACTACACAAACTAAGACTTTGACTTGGAGGTTGGCCCCGAAATACGACATAAGAAAACAACATAAATGTTGAACATGCCTGAACAACACAAACTAAGACTTTGTCTTGGAGGTAGGCCCCAAAATACAACATGAGAAAAAAAGAACTGTTCAAAATGCCTGAACTACGCAAACTAAGACTTTGACTTGGACGTGGGCCCCGAAATACGACATGAGAAAATAACAGAAGTGTTCAACATGCCTAAACTACACAAACTAAGACTTTGACTTGGAGGTGGGCCCCGAAATAAGACATCAGAAACTAACAGAACATGCCTGAACTACACAAACTAAGACTTTGACTTGGAGGTGGGCCCCGAAATACGACATGAGAAACTAACAGAATTGTTGAACCTGAATAACTACCCGAAATACGACATGAAAAACAACAGAATTGTTGAACATGCCTGAACTACACAAAAAAAGACTTTGACTTGAAAGTAGGTTCCAAAATACGACATGAGAAAATAACAGAACTGTTCAAAATGCCTGAACGACACAAACTAAGATATTGTCTTGGAGGTGGGCCCCGAAATGCGACATGATAAAATAACAGAATTGTTGAACATGCCTGAACTACACAAACTAAGACTTTTGACTTGGAGGTGGGCCCCGAAATACGACATGAAAAGATAACAGAATTGTTGAACATGCCTGAACTACGCAAACTAAGACTTTGACTTGGAGGTGGGCCCCGAAATACGACATGAAAAACTAACATAATTGTTGAACATGCCTGAACTACACAAACTAAGACTTTGACTTGTAGGTGGGCCAGGAAATACGACATGAGAAACTAACAGAATTGTTGAACATGCATCAACTACACAAACTACAACTTTGACTTGGAGGTGGGCCCTAAAAAACGAAATAAGAAAAAAACAGAATTGTTGAACATGCCTGACCTACGACATGAGAAAATAACAGAATTGTTGAACATGCCTGAACTACACAAACTAAGACTTTGACTTGGAGGTGGGCCCCGAAATACGACATGAGAAGATAACAGAATTGTTGAACATGCCTGAACTACACAAACTAAGACTTTGACTTGGAGGTAGGTTCCGAAATACGACATGAGAAAATAACAGAACTGTTCAAAATGCCTGAACTACACAAACTAAGACTCTGACTTGGAGGGGGGCCGGAAATGCGACATGAGAAAATAACAGAAGTGTTGAACATGCCTGAACTACACAAACTAAGACTTTTGACTTGGAGGTGGGCCCCGAAATACGACATGAAAAGATAACAGAATTGTTGAACATGCCTGAACTACACAAACTAAGACTTTGACTTGGAGGTGGGCCCCAAAACACGACACGAGAAGATAACATAATTGTTGAACATGCCTGAACTACGCAAACTAAGACTTTAACTTGGAGGTGGGCCCCGAAACACGACACGAGAAGATAACATAATTGTTGAACATGCCTGAACTACGCAAACTAAGACTTTAACTTGGAGGTGGGCCCCGAAATACGACATGAGAAACTAGCAGAATTGTTGAACATGCCTGAA
Organism: Effrenium voratum; assembly: GCA_963377175.1. Taxonomy (NCBI): domain Eukaryota; class Dinophyceae; order Suessiales; family Symbiodiniaceae; genus Effrenium; species Effrenium voratum. The sequence continues at coordinate 2,559 of CAUJNA010001314.1, read as the reverse complement.
CTACACAAACTAAGCCTTTGACTTGGAGGTGGGCCCCGAAATACGACATAAGAAACTAACAGAAATGTTAAACATGCCCGAACTGCACAAACTAAGACTTTGACTTGGAGGTGGGCCCCGAAATACGAAATGAGAAGACAACAGAAGTGTTGAACATGCCTGAACTACACAAACTAAGACTTTGACTTGGAGGTGGGCCCCAAAATACGACATGAGAAACTAACAGAATTGTTGAACATGCCTGAACTACACAAACTCAGACTTTGACTTGGAGGTGGGCCCCGAAATACGACATGAAAAACATCACAGAATTGTTGACCATGCCTGAACTACATAACCCAAGACTTTGACTTGGAGGTGGGCCCCGAAATACGACATGAGAAACTAACAGAATGTTGAACATGCCTGAACTACACAAACTATGACTTTGACTTGGAGGTGGGCCCCGAAATGCGACATGAGACAATGGCAGAATTGTTGACCATGCCTGAACTACATAACCCAAGACTTTGACTTGAAGGTGGGCACCAAAATACGACATAAAAAAATAAAATAAAAACATCACAGAATTATTGAGCATGCCTGACTACATAAGCCAAGATTTGACTTGGAGGTGGGCCCCGAAATACGACATGAGAAACTAACAGAATTGTTGAACATGCCTGAACTACACAAACTAAGACTTTGACTTGGAGGTGGGCCCCGAAATACGACATGAGAAGACAACAGAAGTGTTGAACATGCCCGAACTAATTACAAAAACTCAGACTTTGACTTGGAGGTGGGCCCCGAAATACGACATGAGAAACTAACAGAATTGTTGAACATGTCTGAACTACACAAACTAAGACTTTGACTTGGAGGTGGGCCCCGAAATGCAACATGAGAAACTAACAGAAATGATTGAACATGCCTGAACTACACAAACTATTAATTTGACTTGGAGGTGGGCCCCGAAATACGACATGAGAAACTAACAGAATTGTTGAACATGCCTGAACTACACAAACTAAGACTTTGACTTGGAGGTGGGCCCCGAAATACGACATGAGACACTGACAGAATTGTTGAACATGCCTGAACTACACAAACTAAGACTTTGACTTGGAGGTGGGCCCCGAAATACGACATGAGAAACTAACAGAATTGTTGAACATGTCTGAACTACACAAACTAAGACTTTGACTTGGAGGTGGGCCCCGAAATGCAACATGAGAAACTAACAGAATTGTTGAACATGCCTGAACTACACAAACTAAGAATGTGACTTGGAGGTGGGCCCCGAAATACGACATGAGCAAAGAACAGATTATTTGAACGTTTTTGGACTACACAATAGACCAAGACTTTGACTTGGAGGTGGGCCCCGAAATACGACATAAGCAAAGAACATATGTGTTGAACGAATTTGGACTACACAATAGACCAAGACTTTGACTTGGAGGTGGGCCCCGAAATACGACATAAGCAAAGAACAGATTATTTGAACGTTTTTGGACTACACAATAGACCAAGACTTTGACTTGGAGGTGGGCCTCGAAATACGACATAAGCAAAGAACAGATCTGTTGAACGTTTATTGGACTACACAATAGACCAAGACTTTGACTTGGAGGTGGGCCTCGAAATACGACATAAGCAAAGAACAGATCTGTTGAACGAATTTGGACTACACAATAGACCAAGACTTTGACTTGGAGGTGGGCCTCGAAATACGACATAAGCAAAGAACATATTATTTGAACGTTTTTGGACTACACAATAGACCAAGACTTTGACTTGGAGGTGGGCCCCGAAATACGACATAAGCAAAGAACAGATTTGTTGAACGATTTGGACTACACAATAGACCAAGACTTTGACTTGGAGGTGGGCCCCGAAATACGACATAAGCAAAGAACAGATTTGTTGAACGAATTTGGACTACACAATAGACCAACACTTTGACTTGGAGGTGGGCCCCAAAAAAGCGACATAAGCAAAGAACAGATTTGTTGAACGTTTTTGGACTACATAAGCTAAGACCCTGACTTGGAGTTGGCCTGTGTGGGTTCAAACATCGCCTGTCAAGGCAGTGTTGGTGGAGCTTGCTGCTGGCTGTGGACCCGAGCAGCTTCGCAGCTTCGGCGCTGAAGCTTGTTGAGACATATCGAGCACACCTGCTCTCAGGTGAGCTTGGGCGGGGTGATGCAAGGCATATGTGTGCCATGGTTGTCTTATGTTTTACACCTTAAATAAACGGGTCCATGACCAAGCTTCACCACCCCTAAGCTGAGAGAAGCTCCTGCCTCATAGGTTCCTGATGAATATGTGCATGGTCAGTCAACACAACCTTTCTCTAGATGTTAGTGGGGATGGTCATGGACCAGTCAATTCTTACCAGAATTTAAAAAGCCATGGTGAAGATTCCTGGTAAGGCAACCATGACCATCAAAAGACCCGCATACACACACACACACACAAACACACACACAAACACAAACACAAACACAAACACAAACACAAACACAAACACAAACACAAACACAAACACAAACACAAACACAAACACAAACACAA
>CAUJNA010001313.1:1000856-1129426 GCA_963377175.1 Effrenium voratum | reverse complement strand
AAAAACCTACGTAATAGACGTCGGGCGGGGGGGTTATCCTCTATCCTCTAGTAAGTATCCGACACGCCGAGCAATGTCGGCGGATTCATTCCCGAAGCGGCAAGATACTACAATACGCAAAAGTGGATGGCGCCCTTTGTGTGGGTACGAGGATGGTTCTGCCAACTACTTTCTAACTGTTGCAGCCCAGGATGGAAGATCCACAAACTTGTGCGAGGGCCTCACAAGCCTCACTGCCGGGCGCTCAGACACGCCAATTCCTCATTTTTTGAACCGCACACATGTTTCCTTTTGGGGGGGGGAGCACTTTGGAGGGCGAGCCATCCCCTTTAAACAAAACATACACGAGTTTAAGAAGGACTTTCCCCCCCCCTTGTGTCTAGCTGGACCGATGCAAAGGAGCGGCCCAGCCTTCCGCAGCTCGTGGATGTGTCGTTGGGCCACATCGCAGTGCTGCTGCGCCCTGGAGAGAGGCTGCGGCTGCAGCACCTCGGCGCAAGAGACGGGACAGCTTGCGATCAGTGCGAAATCGGGGAATCTGACATGGAAGGATTTTTTCTAGGGGGCATTCCAGCCTTCATTCTCTGCCAATCGCACCAGCAAGGACATCTTGGGATCAAACCCCCAGTTGCATGGTTGAGTATTCCAGGAAGTGGCCCAACAAGCCAAAGCCTTGCAAACGGGCCCAACGCGGCCTAAGCCTTTTTGATTCTCATTTGAAAGGAACTCGGTGAAACCAGTCTTTTGACTTGCTGGCGCGATAGGCGGGGAACGAGAAATGGAATGACCCCTATAAACCATCCCCCATGGTTTCCTTTCGTCGGAGATCCCAGGTTCAGACCATTTCTCTCATTCCCCGATTTCGCGCCGATCGCATGTTGAGAAGGGCCCCGGCATTGGCCGGTGCGAGGATTTGCTCTTCTGCCCACCCGCGATGGTTTCGAAACCTGGGCACGAGCGAGCGCCTGCACGTGGCGGAGCGCATGGATGCTGGCAAGGCTGGGCCTCTGAGCTGTGGCTTCTAAGCTTGGATTCCAGCCAAGCTTACCGCAGTTGCTGTCTGCAAGAAATCCATAGGACGTGCCCCAATGAAGGGGATTCGTGACAGCTCTGAAGCTTTTGCTATGCTAAGGTGACGCAACTGGACTGCATTGATTTGTGGCGGGTGAGCTGTTGTATTGTGTTTTTTGGATCGGCCAGTGCCGACACCAGTCTGAGGTTGACTGGAGGCTGGCTCACTCTACCAGAGCAGCCTCGCCATCTTGTGGAGGAGGGTGTGGAAGCTTGACCAAGGTTCATTTTTGCATTTGCCAGTCCAGCTACCGCTATAGCAAATAACTGAAGGAAACCATGTAGAACCTAGAGGACAACATCACACATTCATATACATACTATATCTTGCCTGGTTGCCTACTAGGGTGGTGACTGGAACTTGCCGTGGCCACGTGCGTTTTCCGCGATTATTTTTTTTTTCCGAGCCAGAGGTTGACTGGACTCCCTGGACGCGCTCGGCGCCTCCGTCGAGGTTGTAGTGGCTCGGACTCCGAGGCGCTTTGAAGCTATGGGTTTGGTCAGAAAAAGCTTTGGTCTCCCCTGCTACAAAGAGCTTGCAAGAGAGTGTTGTTTTCTTTTTGCCGGCGTCCTGTGACTCTTGGTGGATCACGATTGTTGTATTGAGGATCTGGCGAGCATATTTCGACCGCTTCAGGGCCATGTCAATCCTCAGCCAGCGACGTTGTGTCATTTTTTTCGCATTTTTACTCCTGCGCTTCTGCCAACCAAGCGCTTTGGGTTTGTTCCAATCAGGAGCACCAGCCGGTCCTCCAGGGATCACGAAAATCGTGAAAGCGGAGTGAGGAGGGAGACTCCTTGGAGGGTGCCATGGCCGGGCCCTGCGGAGCGGGTCCCGCGTTCTGAGAGTGCCTTCGTGCTGGGCTTTGGACCCGGACTCCGACTGGGCCACGGGCTCAAAACCCTTCAGTAGATGAAGGGAAGTAAGGGACAATTCCAAACAAAAATCGCCGCGGAGATCCGCCTTAATGCTTTGCATGGTTCTGGGTCAACCATTTTAATGCCGGGGTTTGATTGTGACTCAACTGTCACGCCTGCTGAACCCCACACAGCAAATGAACTTGGCGAAGGACATCCGATTCGGGGCATTCGAGTTTCTGAACGGTTCGGCATAGTCCCTCGCGCGGCCTTGGCGCCGACTTACATGGGCAAAGAAGCGGTGCTTACAGGCACAAGAGTTGCAAGCCAACGTGCTTTGTCCGGCCTCAAGTTTCAACTGCCGGGGAAAAGAGCTTCGACTGCGTGTGCTTTGCGCAAGGTGTTTACAAGCCACTGGTTGTTGTTTTTTTGGATTGATCCTCTGGCGATTGGCCTCTAACATGAAGCCATGTATGCATTGGGGATTTTGAACATCAACTTTGCCGCTTTGGTTCGAGGGCTTCTGGGCCGTTTGGGTTCCGGTTTGGGTCAAGGCCTCGCTCGCAGCAGAGCACCTTGGAACAGCTGGCGAACTGCCCCCAGGCCTTGGCTGACGCGTCCGAGCCGCGAAATGGAACGAGAATCCGCAGCGTCCAATTCCTGGTGGTTTAGGTTTTTGACCCATAGCCGTTCATATTTTATTTGGTGGATTCAAGGGAAGCTCAAAGGAAGCCAGCGGAGAGCATCAAATTTTGGACCATTCTGAGCCATTTTCAAACGGCGTGCTGTTGATGCGAACGGTCACCTTTTGGTGCTCGTTTAAGGCAACACGAAGCAAGGTTTGGGGCAACATGGGTGTGGGAAGCATTTTTGTTGTTGCCAACCCAAGACTGTTTTCATTATCTGCCAGCAAGACCCCAAGTCCAAACCAGCAGTTTGGTGGGTGTGGCTCTCGGTATCCTTGAAAGCTGCCGGAGTCCATTTGGCTTCTGTTGAAACCATCCAAAAAGGGGGGGGAGCGCGAGTTTTGGCAACGCCCAATTGGACATGTGTCAAAACAGGGGTGCCCAACTTTTTGTTTGGCTTGCCGCGGTTTGCCTTTGAAGCAACCTGCAAAACATATTTTGCCTCAAACACCGAGCAGTTGGCTTCTTTGGCCATTGAGTGCCCAAGCCACCCATTGATTTCCCCCCCCCCCCCCTGTGTTGCTTTTTGTTGCACATTGACCTATTCACACACTCCGCTAACATGATGGCTCAATGCCCTTCAGGTCATTTGTACAGTCATTCGACTCATGGTACATTGATAAAAAGGCTTGCAGACCGCTTTACAGGATTCACAGTCAACACAAGCCACCAGGGACAATCCATCCTCCATCCTCCATATTGGCACATTGGACTCTCTCCGGAATAGATCCAGGGACCAAATCAACGACCTCTACCACAGGGTACCAGTTCCCTTCTGGGATAGGCACCCATTTGTGGTAGCGGAGCGATGGCGCCATCTGTGCCTCAGCTGGGTGGCTGCGGAGCAGTTCGTGCTGACTCTAGTCAGTTAGACTGTTCAGGACTACGTAGTGCTTACCACCGGCAGTCTTGCTGACTCGGCATCCTTTCCCTCATTTGTGGTAGCGGAGCAGGTTTTCCGCAGAGATCCAAGGGAAGATGTCATCCGATGGAGAAGGCTTCATGGAAGCCTATTGAAGTATGGCCAAACTATCAGGCTATACGGAGGAAACACTCAATTTATCGATGACCGCCAAGCAGCCGCCATCGTACGACGGAAAAGTCAGCTGGTTTAGGTATGAAGACTCGTGGACGACTGGGTGACAATCACTACGGTGGAAGCACCCAAGAGAGGACCTCTGCTCAAGAGCAGACTCACAGGAGATGCCTATATGTACAAGGCAGTCCTCCAAAATGACCTTTTGCAAGATCCTGATGAAGGAGTCAACTACTTCAAGAACACGCTGAAGAAGTACTTTTTGAAAGGTGCAACCAACGTTTATCTGTACAGGCTCCTCAGTTTCTTCAGTCATAGAAGGCAGAACCAAGAGTTCCTCATTTTTACATCAAAATTCGAAATCCTTCTCATGAGATTGAATCACGGGAATGCAGGACAGACAGTGGGACGCATTTCCCTTCGGGGATAATCTCATTGCGCAGTTTTTCATTATACAGAGTGAATTGTCAGATCAGCAGAGAGAAAGACTGACAAGTGCAATGTCATTGAGAAACATTTCACTAGAGAACTACTCCTATGAGATGCTGAAGACGCACTACCATGAAGTCTTCATCACGACCAGGACATCCATTCAAGATCCATCAAGGCGGCAACCGAAGCAACACATTCTTCATCATCGAACAAGGTGAATACGAAGGAGAAGAAGGCTTTTGGGTTGAGGATGAAGAAGGACTTGAAGGATTCATGTCAAACAACGATGAAGAGACATTCTGGGTCCTCGAGGAGAACGATGCGTTCATAGCAAGGAAAAAAAGAAGGAAAATCAGGAAACAAGAAGGGCAGTTATCAACGAGGTGGCTTTAAACCCTTCAGAAAAAGCGGTTCTGGCGGGAAGGCCAATATGGCCAATGAGAACTATGATCCCTACGACCAGGCATATTGGGGAAAAGGCAAAGGAAAGAAGGGAAAGAAAGGAAAATCAAAATTCCAATATCCAGCCCGCCATCCAGCAGACTGCACCATCCACAGAGCCTACCTATGCCGGTTGGACAGACCAAGATTGGGATCAATCATGGACATGGAATGAACAAGGCTGGTACTCATCCCATGAGACATCCAGCACAGGACAAGCGCTAATGGCATTCCATGACGCATATGAGCATCATGAGACAGAGGCCATCCACGGGAAGCTGATCCAATCAGATGCAGTTTCAGAACACAATTTTTCCGTCAGTCCGTGCAATTCTGCAACAGTTGTGGACATGGTTGTGGCGGTGATCTTGTGCGTCTCATAGTCGACCAATGAGCCTCTCGAGTTCGATGAGCCCTGGCGAAGATCTCTTTGTTCTGCGAGAAATATAACATGCGCACGTTGGGATGACTTATGTTCACTGTTGCGATAGGATGCATCTGGATAACCAACTATGCGTGTCTTGCCACGAAGGGGCCAGAATCTCATACTAAGCGGAATGCTTTTGATGGTTCTGGCTGTCTTATTATTGGCGCGAACGTCCTCAATGGTCGGTGATGATGCCTTGGATGCACACCTGGAGAATTGATAACCACTGTGGAACTGCGTTCGCGATTGTAACCAATTGGTCTGACCTAGGACACTTCTGTATGCAGTATGCATTTGTGGAGTAAGAGGAGTGTCGTCCTTCAGGTACTTGTCAAAAGTGATCTCCTGAAGTTCGTCAATGGCAACGTTCTGATGGACATTGATGTACCAGCCATGCTTGTCATCTTGCTTCCATTGCATGCGTTGTCCTACGAAGAGGCAATCATTTTTGTGTTCGGAACCAGCTTGAAAATCTTTGCGAAGTCGTCCCATGATTTCCTTCTCGAACACATCATCACCTGTCATAAGAAGATCATCAACATGAAGAGAAAGTGCTCCATGAACTTGTCGATTCTTGGCATTGTTGCCGGAAACAGGATCCATAAGGTAATCAACTGCTCCTTCGAGATCGAAAGTGTTGGATGACTTCTTTTCACTCAACAGTGCGGGCTTCGGAAGCTGCTTGCCGTAGTATACATATGTACAACGGTCTGCCCTGGTTGGCACCAGCGTGAGAACGGAGTGCCGAATCAAGGATGTTCCACCATCTGCGGGGTGCGTCATTTAGCCCGTAGGCAGGCTTCTTCATGCGCGCTCCAATGTGTGGTGGATATCCCATTTCAGGAGGGATCTGACAAATGATGTCACGAGTCTGATCGTATGTTCGCCTTGGAGGAATGCTGTCTTCAAATCCATGTGAAATATATTCCAGCGCTTATTTGCGGCTGCTTGGATTGCAAGGCGGAAGCCACTCCTGGATGCAGCAGGACTATCTGTCTGCTGATCATTCTTCTGCTTGTCTTGGAAGCCTCGGAGGACCCAGCGAGCCTTGGTCTTCAAGAAGTTACCATCCTTGTCTCGCTTTAGGGTAAGGGCCCAGCGACCAGTGACCCAGTTCCTGACCTGAATCTTGCGTGTGTCGACCAAGTCGAACACTTCGTTATCAAGCCAAGATTTGCACTCAAGCTGCTTGGCTTCAAGGATAAGCCTTTATTTCAGTGGCTGTCGCTTCCTTCCGCTTCTTGCCAATAAGTGCGGATGTGGGTGAAGCCTTCAAGGATTCTTGCTTGGATGAGTACAAAACTAAGAGTGCACGGTCATCGTCGGTCATGTTCTTGCATAACTGGTCCACATGATTCTGATCTGTGTATTTCTGATGAGAGAATTTGCATCCGGGCGATGGGTTGGAGGTCCCTTTCACACGTCCAAGAAGACAGGGTTTCCTTCAATATCTCTCGGAACCGTAAAGGATCCAGTGTTCGCACAGATCTTCTGCTCAGCTGTCATGAGTGACCAATGTGCTTCATCAAGAACGAGATCAGCTGGTGATCATCGTAAGATCTGGTCCTCTGAGAGTCTTCGGTCAGTATATCTCATGGTTCTCTCTGAACTTCCAGTGGTGTTGGAACATGAGGGATCAGTTCTTCCTCACTTTCATATTGTACCGGCAAGTTTGCTGGATTGTTCGGATTGTAATTGGATGAAGATGCAGGTTCATTTCTGGGAGAATGCTCAGGTGACTCATCATTGTCATCTGGCTTCTTCTTCTTCTTCTTCCCAGTCTTCTTCCCAGTCTTCTGCTTCTTGGATGGACTGCCAGTCGTTTCTTCTTGCTCAAGTGTTGGCAGTTCAAGATCTTCATCATGGTCTTCCTCATTCCTGTCAATCGTTGGCTGAGTTGGTGTTGCGACATTGAGTTGGATGAGATCTGCTGGTCGTCTTCCGAATGCGAGCTCTAATGGTGTTACACCCCCTGATTCCTGACAGTTGCAGCTGCCTTCACCAGCTGTCTATATGTCACTTTCTTCAGTGTGGCAGGTGCTGCGCCTGCCTTGATGGAACTGAGCATGATCTTGAGTTGTGCCTTCAGGAGTCGAACTGCAGCTTCAGCTCGATTTGGCCATGGTGTGTTCGGTCCCAATGATATCGGTGTGATGTCAAGGGATTGATAGAAATGTTCCCACGTCTCCGTCATGAAGGCTTGATCTGCGACAACTGATTTGGGCTGCAAGTGGTACTGGTCAAAATAGTTCCTGAGGACAGTGATGTTCTCGACTTCTTGCGTAGTTGTCACTGCCTCTGCAGTGAGCAATGTTGTTGCTCCATCCAGGATGACAAAACAATGATGCGTTCTCCTGTTCCAAGAGGAACTTGACAGTGATCAATGAATGTCATGTCGCCAAAGGTGTCCGCTCGAAGTCCACTCGTCTTGCTTCGTGATGGTGCATGTTTTGCCGCTTGGCAAACTTCACATTCACTTCTGATTTTGTTAAATAGATCGAATGTTGATTTCGGCAAATGAAGTGAGCGAGTTCTAAGTCGAAATTGATCTGTTGTCATGTGGAGGTGGAGCTTCTTCAACTCTTCGGGATTTGACAATCGCTTGTGGATTCTGCCCAGTGCAAGCGGAAGCGTTGTTGGTTCTTCTGAGGATGGTGCGAAAGGATCTGGCTCAATGGTCGACCGGCCCTTCTTGTCGATGATCCTGTCTGCTGCCGATCCTGAGCCTGCTTCTTCGTCCTTAAGCGAATTGTCCGCGAAGGTGAAAATGGTCTTACCTATCCACAGGTTAATCATTGGTTTGTTTGCCTGGCCTGTAAGTCTCCAATTGTCTTCTAGGATGTGTGGATCTCCACCTTCGGATGCATCAATGATTTCCGTAATACGCTCTCGGCGAATGTTATCAGGATTGATTGGACACTCCTTCGCTCCATTTGGAGTGAACAGTGCCTTTCGAGGCGTGATGCCCACACGGATGAGCTGCTTGTTCTTCTTGTCAAGGATTCAGTGGTGACTCCCGCAGGGATCATCTCCTTATTCGAATAAAAGTAAAAACACTTGAGTGTTTTAGTTCGCACTTCAGTTTGCAAACGGCTCCAGTCATTTGAACACACACGTTCTGCATTTGTTGCTTATGTGTGACACCTGGCTTTGGCTCAGGGTGGGAGGGAGGGTGACCTACACGGTCGTTTTGAAATGCCATGGGCGCGTGTTGTTCTCGTCGCAGAACAATCATAGTGACGCGCTGGAGGAATTTGGTTATCCAATTCTTTCGTGTTCGGCGTTTGCAACAGCTGTTCCACAACGTTGGCAGTTATTTGAACCAGAGGTTCTCACGCGTTTTCCTCACGCAGGTGTCCCGGCGCTTTCCGCTGAAATAGCCTTGCAGCCGGGATGGAGCACCGCTCTATATGGTTTTTTGGTTCGCGTTCGCGAGGAGTTCCAGGATGGTGGCGGCCTTCAGAACCCGAGCGGCCTCCGCGAGGCAGCGAAGCGCTGGCAGAGAATCCAGTTTTGCAGGGGGCTGGTGGCGAGGATTTTTCTGCACCTGGACAAGCTTCGAGTGGGGCTAGTGGCGAGGACTTTTCTACACCTGGATATGCTTCGAGTATACCTCCAGGCGGCGGGGAGTCTTCAGCTCAATTTGCGGGCGCAGATGATTTTTTGGGCACTGAACTGGCTAGGAAAGCGAGGGAGAATGCGCGGCTAGAGGCTGAGGCTCCCCCTGAGCCAACGGGCTATCAGCAACAGCCGGAAGATGTGGATACTGGAGAGGCTGCCAGAATGCAGCCCGTGGCAGCAGATGCACCTTCGGGGGGTCTGGTGATGCGACCGGTTCCAGCGCCTGTTGAAGCACCCTTGGATCCAATTTTGGGAACAGTGCCCAGCTGGAGTCTTGCCCGCAAGAACGAGGCAGCCTGGCGGTCGATTATAGCACGGTTCCTATGAGCAGTACAGCTATGCGGGGGGGGGGGGTCAGAATGATGTGATATATATTTCTATATTTGCCTTATATTTGAAGGCATTCGCTATTTGCATTTCTTCGCTTGGTGCTGTCGAGGCTTGTTGAGGATGAGTTTTCCTTACCTCACTTGGTGTACAGTTTGCAACGTGTTTGCTTATGGAACTGATGATGCGAGCGCTTTCCTTGAAAGGGAATAACTTTTCCTGCTTCGACCCAATGATTTTAGGAGTTGCTAGGTCCTCCTTCGTCTCGGATGATTTTGCTGCACAAACAGTTTCACTCTTGGAGATATCCCCGGAGGGAAACTTGATGCTGTTGTCATCATCGTAGACGTAGTTGGTGAGGCCCTTATGAGCAATTTCTCCATGTGCCTTCACTCTTGCAACTCCAGCGAGATCGACGAGTGCATGTCCTGTACCGGATACCGGAACTGCTTGACGGTTCATGCCAAAAGCCTTGCATGTGATCTTGTCACATTGAGGTGTGTGCTCGATGGTCATGTAGAGGTTCCGCATCTGACTGATGCTGAGGAGGATCGGTACAGTTCCTTGTTCAAGGACGTCGATGTTGGTACTGCATGGAGGAGTTGTATGATATCGAAGATGCAGGGTCCAATTTACCCTGGCGGTCTCTCCGTTTGCAAAAGTGAACTTGGTCTCGGCCGGGATGTGCTGGTAGGAGATGATGTCCTTCCTGGGTTCGATGGCCTGAGTAAAACGCTGGATTGCATGCCAGCTGCCCATGGGTCTGGTACATCCGTTGTCCAGGATCGCATAGGTCGGATTGACCAAGCATTCAGCCAAAGCAGACGAGCTCATCAAGGCCGTCCTCACGGGCAATCTCTTGAGTGTTGCTGCGCATCCGCCCTTCCGGACTATGTTGCAGAACAAGGCATTTTTGGTTGAGTGGCTAGCACACAATACGAAGCACGGACCCGACATCGTTGCCTTTGCAGGAGTCGGTGTAGCAGAATCCATGTTTGCTTATTGGGGAACCTGGGCATGATCCACATGTCCAAGAATTCTGATGCATGAGTTTTGCATTTTGCACATTTTCAATTCCTCAAATCCGTGATGCGTGTTTTTGCACTTGACCCATTTTGAATCTCAAGAAATATGTGTCTGCATCCGCAGCCACTGTCGGTTTACAACCATTCCGACCTTTGCGGTCGTGTATGCTTGATCACCTCGAAGACATGCCGTTTCTCAACGTGATCTTCGGACAATCCAGCACTGCGGCTCCATCGCCGAAGCCGCTGGTGAATAGACGGGCATCTCCTTTGAAGGAATCCCCTGCTCGTGATGAGGAAGATGAGGCATCCGACTGGTTCATGGAGCAGGTCGTCGATGAGAATCCATCCACCTCTCAACAACCAGAAAACGTCAACATGGAGCAGGTTGATTATGATCGTGATACCGACAACGATGATGACCTGGATGACGAAGAGCAACCTCTCGCAGGAAACCCAATGCTGAAGGCGATGCCACATCCAAAACTGGTTCCAAAGTCACCACCAACAACACTAAGGCTTATGCCAAAGATGAAGCCAGCGCCTAAGAACATCCTGGATGAGGAGACAGAATCCGACAATCATCCTGGTGACCGACCTGCACATCCAAGGCGACCAGCGATGCGGCCAACTCTCACATCCAACGACCGGTGGCATGTACCAGATGGATCAGATACGGACATCAGCCTCCAGAAAGAATCCGTACATCCAGGACCTTTCTAAATTCCTCCACTTCGTGTACGAATGCTACAAGGAGTGCTCAACCATCCTCGAGACGAACCCCGAATCCCACTTCATCCCTGAGCATGAACGACAACATGGAGCCAAGGTATGCTGGTTGAAGGCCAGATTCAATGATTACTGGAAGCCAACGCTTCAAGGTGAAGGTCCACATACAGAGAAACAATACATGGACTTCATCAAGAAGGTCTACAGCATTTGCTGCTATACCACAGAAGTTTTCGGAACAGACATCATTCCGATGGTATGTCACAACCGCCATATCGATCTCGAGAAGACCGTCCAGAACGTTGAGCAGGTGTGCAAATACTTCCACATGGATCCATCCAAGGCAAAACAGATCACCGACCTCATCCTCTGGCGAATCGAGCGATTGAGCAGATTGTTTTCCGGATGTTTCCGACATGATTCCACGCTAGGCCAACACAGAGAATGCAAACGACAAGTGGACATGGGTCTTGATGGATCCGTTGAGCTCTACGATGCATTGACCTGCGTTACGCATGCCAGGAACTTCATGGGCAATAAGCCAGGACTTCTCTTGATGGCTATGTTCCCGAACTATGGAAAGGCACGTTTCGAGATTGCGTTCGTGTATCCATCCGTGGACGGGTCATACAATGAGCGCAAGGCAAGGGGAGACATTGTTCCAAGAAATCGATGGATCGACAATCTCAACTCCAGATCCGCATACGATGCACTCCGGCCTAATGGCAAGGAATTCCCAAATGATCCCGACATGGAGGTCTATGTGAGATGCAACAGCGGTCATACGCGACAAGTCGATCTCCAATCTTTTGGACGACCCCTGTACTCCGAGCAGAAGAGTGAGCCTCGCCAAGAGGAACCGGACTATGACCTTCCAACGGAATCCATTCCTCCAAGTCCGCATCCGTCAAGATCAGACGCGCCCCATGAATACGAAGGCGCAGTTCAGGCAAAGTCCAGAATGCGAAGGCCGGCGCCTCAACCCATTGAAGAAGAGACAAAGATCAAGCCGTTCGCGAAGAAGCCCATCACTTTCATGTTCCATGCTACATATGGAGAAAACCTGATCAACATCATGGAGGGCTGAAATCTGGGAGATCCCAGTCGAACCCTTCGGGGAGAGTGCACATCCACGTGGCATGCATCGACGGCGTTATCCTTGATGACGAAGCGTCAGAAGCCGCATTGACACATGTGCCAACAGGAAGAGATGCTTTGTTGATCCTGGCATTCCTCAGGACTACGACATCCGACTCTCCGAAGAGCGAACAGCATTGACAGATCAAACCATCGAGGCGAGGAACATTGTTACAGCATTTGATTCCGAGGGAACCATCATAATGAGTAACAGTTGGATCATGAAGAAAATCTCGGTCGTGAAGACATTGAGATGTACAACAGCAAGATCCAAGAGTTCGCCGATGCCTTCTTCAAACATGTGAAAAATGACCACAAAAACAAGGAAAAGTCTGAGAAAGATACATCCACAGAGACCAAGAAGCGACGGCGCTCCACCGATCAGGACGAGGTTGAAGAGGAGAACATGGAACCCTCCGGGGAGAGATCCGTCAAGCCAAAGGTCACCATGGAGTATCCAAATCCTGAGAACCTAGACAAGTTCATCCAGGAACTGAAGGAGATCTACCTCAAAATAGAAATAAGCAAGAAGGACGCCGAGGAGGAGCTTGTGGAGACCAAAAAGAACTTCCTCCATTTCATGGAGAAGTGCAACAAGGATCCGAGAACAGCTCATCCTAAATTGACAGAATGCGAAAGAGCCTCATTGGCACACGTCGATCCCGATGTCAACCTCGAAGAAAGAGTTCTATTTCCGCCATCGAGGAGAATGTCCCACCATGGACGAGTACCGGAAGGCGCAGCCAGTATCAGGATATCCGATTAAGCTTCCACTGGGATTGAAGAAGCTTAGATCACATGACAACCCAGAAGTCATTCGAGCATTTGCCGACATCCTGGGATCGCTGATGCAGCCGACCGACCGTCCCTCTGTAAACCATCTCAAGACGCATGAGTTCACCTCATCCCTGACGATCAACATGCTTACTATGAACCATGGAAACCTCACGAGGAATCCAAAGCTGGACGGCAGGGAGGTGTACAACATGCCAATGAAGGACCGACCAATCGTGAAGATGATGATGCAGAACAGCGCACACATCTTATGCCTCAATGAAGCAGACGCATTCCTCAGTCCTCAAGATAATAAATCCAGAGAACTCATCAAGACGTTCATCCGATTCGGGTACAAGGGCATCGTTATCAAGCAATGGTCATCCAGACCAATTGCATGCTTTGTCCGCGGCGGACCTTCCGCAAGAGTGGAACTATTGGCAAGACACATTTCCACAAAGAGTCAGAATTGGGGAACCACATTCGGGATGTTCAGATGTTTCTTCGGATCCGAGGAAAATTGCACTGATCCTGAACACGACATTCCGACCTCGGACTGCTTGGCAACTACGGGACCATCCATGTTTACTGAATCCAAGAAGTACATTGGACCGAGATTGCCACCACGCACCACTGTCCAAGGACACGGACGTAACAAAGAGATTGTCGTTCTCCACATCGAGCAGAGTGACGAGTATCGTGGCATGCTCCCAAAATCATCCAACAAATCACTCCTCGAGTTTGACAGCCGCCGCGTAACGAGGGCAGACCTCCCGTTTGCTACCATTGGAGTTTTCCACATTCATCCATCAATCAGCCATGGAGCAGCACGGGAAGATCTTCAGAGCGAAATCCTGCCACTCATGACATTGTACCAATGTGATGCGATCACTGCAAACGCCAACAAATCCGCGAATACCTACAGCAGACTCCAGCACGTCTTCAATCCGACCAAAGGTCTCATGAATATCCTCATGAAGGAATATCAGAGATTGTGGAATGAAACGGAGAATCTGCCACTCGTGGACAGAATGGAGTATGCAATCAAGACTTCATGCACCCTAAAATCCATTGTCCGTCATCATTTGCACATGAAGACTGGATCAGGGTATGACCGAACATTCCCAGATGTGATGATGACATTCGTGTTTGGACGGGGCAAAACGAGTATCCAGCAGGTTTTCCGGAAGGAAGAGATGAACGCCATGAGAGATGAACAGCTGGAAGCCATGCGGAACGATCCAACGTCTGCCATTTTCGACTATCAGGTCTCATCCGCGGAACGCATCAAGCGCGTGAACAACGATATGTTCATGAATGGCTCACAAGATTCCGACTCGCACAGTCCGCTGATGGTCTACATCCGCAGCAGATCTGCCGCCAGGCAACGCAACTTTGAGAGATCCAAGGAGCACCTCAAGAAGAAGCAATCCTGGACTCAGCAAGAGTACAAGGAGTGCAACAAGAAGTACTGGGGCAATCCAAAGAAATGGAAAGAATATGGAGACTTGAGCTGGAATGATTATGGAGACTATGGCAGTCAATAAGAGAGCAGAAGGCGGTGGTACCGCTGATCACTTGATGAAACAGCCACCTTTGGCACTTATTCGAAGACTCCCACAATCGACACTACGAACTACAACGAGATTGATCCTCACCGCCAACAAGACTATTCAGTGAGAGATCAATAGCTTCACATTCGTCCCGCATGTACATAGCGTTGTGCATCACCTTTTCGATACATCTAGGTATCTCACAGAACCAGTACAGACTGTTTACCATTTTGCTCACAAGACAAATCATCCGCGCCAAAATTGGATGAATCATTGTAACAATACATGGCTACGGCACTTTCAAATATGGCTACGGCAATCATACACTTTGGTGTGAAAGGTCAAAAGAAATTTGTGTCTGTTTTGTGTTGCTTTTTGTTGCACATTGACCTATTCACACACTCCGCTAACATGATGGCTCAAGGCCCTTCAAGTCATTTGTACAGTCATTCGACTCATGGTACATTGATAAAAAGGCTTGCAGACCGCTTTACAGGATTCACAGTCAACACAAGCCACCAGAAACAATCCATCCTCCAATCCTCCATATTGGCACATTGGACTCTCTCCGGAATAGATCCAGGGACCAAATCAACGACCTCTACTACCACAGGGTACCAGTTCCCTTCTGGGAAACCACCCAAAAGCCCCACAAATATGGGTCAACATCAAACCACGCTGGGGACCGCAGGTTTTCCATGGAAACCACTTGGCAGGGCACCCCGTTTGGGGCTGCCCGATTTTTGACCGCAGCAACAGGCTGAGCTGCTGGGGCGGCTGCGGCACCTAAAGGTGCAGAGCTGGGAGCGGTGCGCCGGGGGCCACGATGCGAAGCCTTCCTCGTGAGATGGGTTCGGACACGAGCGGCGAGCGTGCTGCCTTGGAGCAATCTGAATGCCAGTGTGGGAAATCAGCAGTACTGCATTCCGCCCAACATGAGACAAAGGTTGTTGTTCGGCAGCAGGTCCCCCATGTAGGTGATTTCCGGCTGGTTTCACTTTGAAGCCAACAAAAACGGGGAGCCCCGAAAGAAGACATGCCAACTTCAGTTGCTGCTTTGGCATTTTTTGGGCAAGGTTTCTTTTCGATTCCAATTCTGTTCCATTCGGGAAAAAGCTGGGCTCGAGGGTCGCAATTTGAGTCTTTGGGCTCCCAAAACTGGGCTTGCCCCACATGTGTTGAGGCGAAAGGCACCCTGTTTGGTGCAAAAGGGACTCATTTGAGCCACGTGCTCAAAACCCTTTGGTTGGAGGTTAGTAAGGGAGACTCCCAGCCACAAAGAGTCGCCGCCTTCTAAAGTCTTGAAGCATGGTTCTTGGTAGACCATTTTAATTCCGGGCTTTGATTATGACTCATTTTGGGGGGGAACCCAGAGAAAAGGACCCACACCCAATTGGCGTGGTCAATTTTTGCACGGACCGAGGTTGCTGCCTCATGGCAGCCCGTGCTGACTCGCTGCGATGGGATCCTGGCAGCGGCCTGGACGCACCAAAACCCCGCGCCGCGAGGTTATTTTCCCATGGGGAGCCCTCCAAAGTGCTTTGCGGAGATGTTGTCTTACTTTGAATGATATCCACCGAAGGCAAAGGGCCGTCTAAGATCGACACTCAAATGCTGGAGCCATTTTGGTTCATATTCAAAGGGACACCAAAAGGAGACTGTTGCGCTTGGGGGCGATTCCTGCTTTGCGAAGCCATTGGGGGCCCAGCTCCTTTGAGAAACACCCGTGAGGCCGTCAAGTAACATCATTTTCCCGTAAGAGCTCCCATCCATCTTCCCCCCCCAAAAGGAAAAACACAAACAAACAAAACACAAAAACAAACAAAAAAACACGCAAAACCCAAAAAAACATATCAAGCCAAAGCAAACACAAAGCAACCTCCATCGTTCCATCGATGGACCGTCACCTTCCGGAGCTTTCTCGGGTCTCTCCCATAGCCCGAGGCCTTTGCGGACCCACAGCGAGAGGCGCCCAATGCGCCGGATGAGGAGCTGGTCTGCGAGGCCGCGTCTGAGGTTGCGGCGCCTCTTTTTGGATGGGTGAAGTGCAGGTTCTTTTGTTTGTTTGGACGTTTGTTTTTGGAAGTGATTGTTTGGACGCGTTTTTTTGGAAGTGATGATTTTGGAAGGGATGTTTTGGAGGTTAATTTTTGGAAGTGATTTTTGGATGGTTGGTTACAGGTGGGTGGGGGGAGGATTTTGGGGCACCATCACGTTGCAAGGAACAGGTTTGCCAGCTTTTGGATTCGCCGAGTGTCGGTTTCACATGGCTCGAGACCTGCAGGTGCTTCGCGTACTACACGATGTAGTTTTCCTCCACCAGGACTTGAAAGGCCGCTTGCCCATGATGCAACTGCTGGGGCCACACGGAATCGCTGGGGATAAGAGACGTTGAGCGACCAAATAGATCCCGAGCGATCCGCACGGGCGGAAAGTTGTGGTTTCGGCTCGCAGCGGCGCGTGTCCACGAGGCTCGCAAATACGAATCTCCTTTACATGGGTGTGTATTAACATAGGGGGACCCCCAAAGCCACTGGTTTCTTTGGGTTCCCTTCAAGCCAAACCCAAACAGCCTAACAAAGAGACCCACATTTGAACAAAATTCGGGGCCTGTTTGCTTGGCAGGTCCTGTCGAGAGATTACGAGACCTTTTGCAGTGCGTGGACCTCGATGTGTGAGTGATTTTGCAACCAGCGATTTCAATGCGCAGGTGAGGAGTTCCATCGCACGAAGCGACCACTTCAGAATGTCATGTCTTTTCTGAAGTCTCCTCCCACGTGACTTTAGCCTGGCATAGAAACGCAACACGAGGCGGGTACAGCTTGCCAAATGAGAATCCCTTGGTCTTACAGGGAAGCTAAAACGGACAGAGAAAATTTTGGTGGCCTTCTCTTGAACAATACCCACATGGGTTTGTGGTTGAAGGGGCACGATTTCGGCTTTCCTTTTGGATTCCTCCACCCAACACGGGTTGTTGGTGTGTGTGTTTTTTTTTCCCTGAGGGGTTACCAGAATCTGGGGTCGGCCCTTGCGGGTTTTTCTGGCCGCGAGGTTCCGAGCTGAAGGTGCTCCTTGGAGCGGCCACCTCGGCTTCCGATCTGCGGAGTTGGGAGAGCTGGGGAATCCGCAGAAACGTCCCCCGTGAGATTCGCGGGCTAACCGCTGACTTGGCCGATCCAAGTAGGCTGGCTTTTCCCTTTTGGAGGGAAGCCTTTTGTTCAGTTTGTGGGAAGGAGACAGAAGCCAAAGGGAAGCTGGGCCTGGTGCCATGGTGCTGTGACGTTTTTTGTTTTTTTTGGCCAATCGCAAGGCGCTGAGATGCTTGGCTGCCTGCCCACCGGGTCGGCAGACTCAGATGCTTGTTGCACTGGAGATGGCCCGAATCCACGAACACGTGGCCTGTTTTGCTTCCTCCAAGCCCTCGCGCCGGTGTTTTCTTCCTCCAACAACCGCTCCTGGGCTTGGCGTTGGGGAAGCCAAGGCCCAGGTGGTTGGGGTCCGTTTTCGGGATGTGTCCCGGGTCTGCAACCGCGCGGACTTCGAGGCCGGCACCTCCAAAACGGCCCCCAGGCATCCGCCATGGAAAGGCGCTTGGAGGCGCGGCTCGGGCGGGCGCTTTTTGGGGCGGCTTTCTCGCGTCAGTGGCCGTTTTTTGGGGGTTGATTTTCCATGTCCATTCTCTTTTCAACCGTCGTTCTTTTTCAAAACCAGCAGTTTTTCTGAGTTTTGGATGGTTTCCTGAAAAGAATCGGATCCCTGGAAAGAGTGGAAGTGGAAGGTACCCCTAGAACCATGTCCGGGAGAGGAGAAACGCGTCTTTTCGCGGGTCTCAGGTGCTGGCCTGCGGCGGCGCTCCGAGCGCGGAGCCCGGCTCGAGAAAAATCCGTTCGGTCTCCGCTTCGGGCAGTCGATGTCCGAGGCTTTGGGCCAAGAATGCGCTTGGTTCCACACTTGAGGCGAAAGGCAGCCTGTTTGGTGCGAAAAGGGCTCAAAATGAGCCAGGTGCTCAAGACCCTTCGGGTAGATGGTTCGGGTTAGTCAGAGACGATCCCCTTGCCAGAAAGAGCTGCGGACGTGCGGCTTCTAAATTCTTGAAGCATGGTTCTGGGGTTTCGACCATTTAATACAAAGGGTTTTGAGCAAGCGGCTCATGTCCGGAGAGTGCTTAGAAGCCCTAGGCGTGCTGGAAGGCGGCAGCTTTCGAGATGCCTGCTGTCGAGCTCCGGGCTGAGAGAGTGGTGGCGAGCCCTTGAGCAAGCTGAGAGAGCCCATGCCCAGGATTATGTAGTCGAGGACTTCCGCTTCGAGATCCCTGACATGGCCCGGCAGTGAGCGCTTCGTCTTCTTCTTTTTAAACGGGAAACCGAGAAGCTTTCCATGTGGTGGGTTCCGCTTTAAGTCACACCATGTGTTTGTGCTTCCCGTGTCAGCCATGGTGCCAAAGATTCTTGTGAATGGGTGTGCCCAGCAAAAGGATCGGTCAGTCCTGGTTCCGTTGGACTCTCATGTAAGCGTTGCTCATGGGTGCTGCTCTGCTCCAAGATGATTCTTGAAGTTGGACAGACGTGCTCAGTAGTCACAAGGGTCGAATACGCCGTTTGTGGGGTTTTTCTCGGAAATCACTAGGGATGGTTCAGTTTGGGGCTTGCAACTCATGAGAGCCAGCCCGATGCGCTAGCCAAAGATTGTCACCCTTCTTAGGCTCACCTGAACCAGATCATACGTGCCGCCGGTTTTTCACGGGCTCTCTTTAATCAGCTTACCGACAAAGTGATTTCTGCCTTTTGCGGAGGGGTCAACCAGGCCGCGGATCCTTCCGAGCCTTCAGTGCTGAGGGTGCCCGCCTGAGATGGGTGTGGTCGTTTCTGGTTGAAGACCCGCCATGTGTGGTCGGGCTTAAAAGGAAAGATAAAAGATCCAACAGCAAGAAGAACTCTTCTTCATTTTTGTGGGTTTGTTAGACAAAGGACAAGCAACACAGCAACATTCATGGATTTGCCCTTGAGCCGCCAACACCCATTTGGGTATGGGTCAAAAATAGTACACCAAATGGAACCCTGGTAAATGGAAACATCGACTAAAACCTGCGGTTCCATTGCTGGTGGCTTGATTTCGACCCACACCCATTTAAAGCTTTATCCCACCAAGAAGTGATCTCCGAGCGCCTCCGAGGCGCCGAGTCAGGCCGCCGCGGAGCCCGAAGCCATCGAGGCTCTGCGCGTGCAGCTGGAGGCCGGAGCCCGCACCGCCCGAACCGTTTTCGCTTGGACGAAGCAAAAAACGAAACCTCAAAAATCCGAGGCGAGCCCTCGGATGCGCTTGTTTTTGTTTTGTTTTTATTATTTATCTTTTTTCTTCACGGACTTCCGCGGAGGATTCGTGTTTTGCCATTTGTTTTGCAGCCCTCATGGAGGTTGTTGGGGGTTTTCCATCGAACGGATCTCGAGTCAGATTCAGTCGAAAATCCCACCAACGCCTTATTGAGGTTTATGAACCCATGGCCCATTCTCTGACCACATCCCATTGACCAATCCGGAACCATAAATTGACCCTGGCCCATTCCGGTTCTCACTCTTGACTCCTTTTTTTTCCTCGAGTGTGTCGAGGCTCGGCCTTTTAGGGATACATGAAAAGGACCACCGGAATCTCCCCATTTTTTGGGTCAACGATTTGACCCATTCTTTGGTTTGGATTTTCGGTCTCATGGGACTGTGCACTTGTTGGCTCTAGATAGGCAAGCCGCAGATCCCGGCCATTTTCCTTGGTGGTTTGGTCACAGGGAACTGGAATCACTGGGTTCTGTTTCCAAACACGTAGAACAAGGGAGGCACCTGGATTGGACATGTTTTTGAGGCCGTTTTTTTTTTATGCTGCTGTTCTTTGAATGGGACACCAAAGGAACACACACTGTTTGTATATAGGGTCCCTGAAAAAGAAATCAGTTCTCCAAAGAAATCAGTCTCCATTTAGGAAGAAAAAGGAACACAAACTGTTTTTAGGGTGGAGGTCCCTGAAAAAGACACTCCCAAATTGGAGTCGCTGCGCAATATCTCCGGAGGCGTCTTGCCCGCCGGCCGCGCGCGCGGCTTTGGCCTTGCAGCTGCGTCTCTGGCGCGCGCCGGTTTCGACCGGGGGGTTCGACCGCGGGTTCGACCGCGGCGCATGCGGCCAACCAGTCGCCATTTTCGGGAGTTGCGGGGGTTGAGGTTGATGGGAAGCCAAAAAAGACATGGAAAGTTGGGTTCCCAGAATTTCGGGTTGAGTTTGATGGGAAGCCAAAGAACCCCTCACCATTTTCGGGATTTTCCCCATCAAACCAAAGGAACATGGAAAGTTGGGTTCCCAGAATTTGGTTGGACGAACCATGAGAGGCGAGTCGGGTGAGTTGGTTGGGTCAGGTGCCGAGCCAGATCCTTGGAGGGCAGACGAGAGGCTGGGGCACTGGGGCTGGTTTTCAGGGATCGCCATTGCCCACTTTGCGCAGGTGGTGGCGATATCGCTCCTGGCGATATGCAATGCGGTAAAGCACATCCGTCCGGCGCTCGATCGCGGGCGCGCGGAGAATCGGAGGCCGGTGCTCGTCTGGCAAGGCCCCTTTGTTCTGCAGCAATACCTACAAAAGAGGCCAGTGTGAGAGCTCATGGTTTGCGCGTCGGTGGGTATGTGTCGAAACCAGGGGGTCCTCCAATCGGTTCGTTCCTGCAACACGGGTGCAACAAGGGGTTCCTGGGTTTGACACATAGCCAGATAGCTGCCAGTAGATTGATGATACTGGTCTACAGGTCGACTTTGCACTGATGCTGCCCTATGCACATGCCATGTTTTGCCTCACAGCACGGTGCCCCACTTGAGTGAGAGATGTCGCATTGCTGGCAGGCCTGGTCTGTTGTCAGAGCTTTGTGAACTGCCCAAGCCTCAGCCAAGATATTTTTGTGCCTCCACTCGCGATCGTCCACGATATGTCTTTGCTCAACACATGGGTATGGGTCAAAATTAAAGCACCAGGAATCGGACCGTAGGTTTTGGTCCATGTTTCTATTTACCAGGGATCCATGTTGGGGTTAGCCTATTCTTGACAACAGCCACATTGAGAGCTTCGGCCCAGGCTGCAAAGTCTTCAAGCAGTTGGGCCTGACGCAGGCGGATCGGCGGATGTGCAGCCAATCTGGCGTCGCCTAGCGGCCATGTGTAAGCAGCCCCCCCAATGTGTCACATTGCCTTTCTCTCAAAGCGGAGCCGTGTTGATTCGGCCATGCGTTTTTTTCCATGAGAGAGTTGTAAAAGCGGTTAGCGGGGGGACAGAAACTCCCCAAGCAAAATGATATTCCCCAGAATTCATACCATTCTGGTCTTCATAGGACAGCAAAAGGGCTTCAACGAGAGCTGCATCCGCGGAAGCAAAACAACGACCCTGAAAATCTGACGCCTCACAACGACCCCCGCCCCCCTCTTTTTGGTGTTCTGGCCCTTACTCTTCCGCTTCGCCAGGTGTGGCTGCGCTCAGGGCGACGGGCGCCTTCTTGGACTCCCGCTTTGGCAGCAGGGAGCTGAGCTGGAGTTGTTTTTTCACCCGAGCGCACGTGCGCCACCTGGGCCACCTGGGTCACAAATGACAGGGTTAACTCCACGCGGGAAACCTAGTCGGTGCCCGTCAATTCAGTTAGCCACGAACTCCCAAGTGAGCCGTTTGTGTGGTCCATGCGAGTTCGGGGCTTGGGCGAACTTGGGGTAATCCTGCACATATGGGCCAGATTTGTCTGAATCCGGAACTCTTCCCTCTTGTGTGTGCCCTTGCCTTCCGCTCCATCCGTTGGTCTTTCTGCCCGTTTGCCCTCATTTTTTCCTCACCACGTCACATCTGCAAGCTGCCGGACGCGAGGTCGGTCTGAAGCATCGCAACTGTCCCAAATGTGCCGCGCTCGGTCCAGTCCGGGCAGACGGAGCCCTTTCCGTGAAACCCTCAGATTCTCGGCCGCGCGATTTTGCCCCGTCTTTTTTTTTGGGGTACTCGCCGCCATGCGTTGAAGCCGAGCCACGTAGGCTGGGGCTGTCATTGCCACATGGCATACTGGCATGTGCTGGAGGCTCAGTACCGCAAGCTCCCAGTGCCAAAGGGAAAACCACGTCGGATGTGGAAAAATGCTTTTTTTGGACGGGACTTCCACATCGTTGGTGTTTTCTTCGATGATTTGGGTGTGGGTCAAAATTAAACCACCAGGGGACCGCAGGTTTTGGTCCATGTTGCCACTTGCTAGGGTTCCATTTTGGGTACCTATGTTTGACCCACAACCATTTCTGGTGATACAAGCCGGAAGCGGGTTCAGGATTTGACCTATTTGCAAGACTCTGCAGCTTGCAGCAAGGCTCTGAGAGGACTTCTCGCGCATCAACCAAAAGCCGATGAGTGCGCCCGGCTTCGCGTTCCCTATTCATTTCATTTTGCTCCTTGGAAATGGGGCCCCAGGCCCATTTGAAGAGACACATCCCTGCTAGAACTCTGGCTGAATCTGGATTTGCTTCCAAAGGGCCAGCAGTGATTCTGTACGCATCTTTCCCAGCTTAGCTCCTTTTTTGTCACGAGGGTTTTCCACCGCGCCAGGCTTGAGGATCACAACAAGCTGCTGCTGGCGGCATCGACCTTGACAGTGAGCCTGTGATTTGCCGGAGGTTTTCCGCCAGCGCCAGCTGAGGCGTTGGATCTGTTTCAGATCACGACCGTCAACAACCATCAGACGACCGTGCAACTCGGGACAGCCGCTGCCATTTGCGCGACATCCATGGTCAAAACACAACTGGTTGGTCATTCAGCCCTTGGAGATGTTGACACTCCATGCAAGGGTTGAGAATGAAGCTGTGACCATGGGGGGGGGCCCACAGATTTGGAGTTTTGACCATGGCACACGTGTCATGCTTGTTGCCCCGCTTGCGTTTTGCCCCTTGCGCCAGTCGCATCGCCAGGCATGCAGGAATGATTCTGGCAATGCTGGAGCTCCTGCAGAAGACGGATGCAGCAAGCCCAGAAGGGAAGCAGCAGGCAATTTTTCTCATGGTTTTTGAGGTTCCTTTTTGAGACTACCCATCCTCTGTCGACCTGAGTTGGTTGCTTGTTGCTTCCAGTGGTCCAGAAGATCCGCAACCTTGCGATTTCAACTTCTCGCTATGATTTGATTCGAGTTAAAACACAGAGTACACAGACACACATATGTTAGTATATCGTAACATCTGCGTCGACGCTCATTTGTTCACATTTGTGTTTATATGCAAATTCGACAACACTTGTTTAACACTATATATATATATACATAATACAACATAACATAATCCACTATAACACAATAAAATATAATATAGCATAATAATATTGCATAACATAATATGAATATATATGTAGAATCTATTGTAGATTACCACATAATGTGAGTTATGTGAACGTGCACGTCTGTTTTCGCGTTTTGGATCGGCCGCCGCGTGTTTTTTCTTCCTTCGTTTTTTTGCCCCCGAGGTGCAGTCCCTGCCTGCGGTCACTGCCCTGCTCCGGTGCCTGGAGTTGGCGGCGGAGGCGTCAAGCGCGCGTGTGTTGAGGCCAAGAGGAAGCGGCCAGTGGCAGGCGATACAAGAGATCTGGATCGAACTTTGGGGGGCACACTTTTTGTAATCCGCCGGGTTGATCAACCCTTTTGGGCTTCCTGGAAATCATATGATTCAGAGCAAGCGGGGGCCATTGCAGCTCAAAGCTTAGTGGCTGGTGCACAGTGACTATTTGGTGAGGATCATCACAAATCCAGGCTTCCACATGGCTCTGAGTCAGTGTTGGACAACAGGAGGACAGAGCCTGAGATATGAGCAAATATGAGAGAAGAGCCTGAGCACGGCCCATTTGGTTGGGGGAGGGTTCGTTTTGTCGCGGACCCAGAAACCAAGCCGAACGGAGTTCCAGCGAATCGCCCTGGACAATTGGAGCCACTCAAAACGGGCTAGAGCGCAAGGTCGCTAGTGGCCAGGGGCTTTAAATCCTTGGTGGACACAATCCATTTCGCACCACTTGGGATTGGTGCTTTGTATTCTTGGGTTTTTCCCATCCCACGGATTTTTGTCCATCCACAGTATCGATTGTCCAACACTTTTGATTATCAGGGTTCCCAAAAGGGTTGATCAACCTGGCGGCTTATTAGGGTGTGCCCCCCAAAATTTATCCAGATCTCCTCTTCAGTCACGCAACTGCACGATCAATATCAACCTTATGCGTCTTGGGTCTCAGGCAAGCAGATTCCCCAGTTGTTTTTTTCTCTCAGCAGTTTTTCTTCTTGTTTGTGGGAGGCCTTTGAGGGTGTGTTCATCTTGAGATCCCACGATTTGAATGGTCAGAGTTTGCAACATTCTAATCCGGGGTGTATGAATGGGCGAAATTTGGAAGAGACTCAATGGTTCCACTTCAAATCCCTGTGCCTCTGGGGATGAGGCCGGCTGGAAGCATTTCATTCGTCCCTGGAGTCAAGACATGGAAGCTTGAGACACCGGTGGGATGTGTTAGGTGTCCGGCGCAGCGGCGCTGGTCCTGTTCCGAGACTTTGGGGGGCTGCAGGCTGGGGGCCCCATTTTTTTCAAAGAACGCGGCGACCAGGACTGCGGACGGGGGGCAAGACCGTGGTGTGTGTGTGTGTGTGTGCGTGTGTGTGTGTGTGTGTGTGTGGATCTGCTCCCTTTCTTGATGAATGGGAAACCACCAAACCAGCAACCCACCAAAGAGCTTGATAACCATCATCTAGGAAAGGGGACCCTTTCTTGTGGTTTTACAAGGAAACCAAGAGGCAAACAGCCATTTTTTGGGGTCCCGAGACAGACCCATCAAGCCTCTCAAGACTGTGCACCCCAAAAGGGCACACACATTAAAAAACAAACAAACGCAGACCCCTCAGAAGTATTTCATATTTGTGGACTCCTGAATATGAGTAGTTTCCCTTTTGGTTTCCCTTTACACCCGACCAAAGATCAACTTCTCTACTTGGTGGTTTGGTTTGGTGGTTTGGTGGTTTGGCAGACTGCTCCTCCCTCAGCCTTTCGGGCCTTTCGGGGCACGGATGCACCGCGAGCTGAGGCCTTCTCCTTGCGTTTGAAGAAGGAGATTGAATTGCTCATGGCCTTTGCCTCAGGAAAGACCTGCCATGTCCGGCATGGGTGTATTTGTTTCAAGCTCGGTGCCGTAAAAAACGGGTCCTTCTCCCGGCATTGAAATGGAAACTTCAGTCATTGGAGAGACAACCCCGGAGAATGTAGAGTCGCTCATGCCCTTTGGCAACTGCTGCGAGGCCCTTGATTTTACAGGAGATGCAGGGGGCTGAGTCGAGGTAGACGCACATCGCCGAGTTGCCAGCTTCTGCTCGGGACACCCTTTTTATTGATGTATATATATATATACATATGTGGTTTTCCTTTTGGTTTTATTTAAAGTCCTGCCCACAAAAAAGGACACAGCCACAAAGACGCCATGGGTCAAAGCGCGGTGGGTTCACCTGGCCTTTCAGATTGTGGAGATGGAGCCTCCGGGAGATGACGCTGCGGAGCAGAGGCGAGAGAACCCAAAGGACTTAGACAAAAAGTTCTGTATTCCAAGTCCTTGCCTTGGAAACCAACAGAAAAAGACACCCGCACATGTAGGTTCTTCGCCATAGATCGTTCTGCTCGCTCCGCAAGGCAAAACAACCTTCCACCCAGCATCTCATGGCCTGATCGACAGAAACACCATCGACTTCTCAGGCCCTTCAGGTGTCTCCTGCTCCTGTGCCTTTGCCGGCCATCCCGTCCACTCAAGATCCGTCTCACCTAGGAAGTCAAGGGCGACAGCAAGGGCAATGACGGAAAGGGCGAGGGAAATGAGCAGTTTTTCCCTTCGGTTTGCCCTGTAAACAACGCAACAAGAAGACCGACCTGGATCGCCGGTCGCGTATCTTTTCACGGCCATGGTCGCTGTTTTCGGGGTATGTAAAAATTTCCGGCACCGACTTGGGATGTGGTCAGCCATTTTGGATATGACCCAGTTAAACAAGGTGAGCTCTGAACGGGGAACCTATAACTTACTTGCCCAACGCCGACCTTTTGACCTCTTAGTTTTCCGGGTGTCTGGTTTTAAGGACCCCAAAAGGTCAACCTTTTTTCAGGTCCTTTGGGCAAGTGAGAGTGGTATCACCCGGAGCTTGAGCTCGCAGGTTTTAGACTTGAGCCTCAAGCGCAGGTTCCGGACGCTGCTCCAGGAGGTCACGGCGCGGCGGCGGCACTGCCGGCAGCTGCCGTGACCCCGGGCTTTTGCGGGGCGGCTCCGTCTTTGGGCCCAAAAGGGGGCTGTGGTTGGAAAGGAGTCCCTAAACCAACCTGGGCTTCCCGCAAAAGAAAGAGCCAGGAAACAGGCAAATGAGAGACGTGAGCTAAGACCCGAACCCCGGTTCAGTCAGCAAGATGGACACCGTGACAGGGAACTTGGGTCAGGCATTGAACTTGCCATAACATTTGTGATTGCTTTGGTTAGCGCGCGCGCAGGAAGTTGTGCCATAGGTTCTGAACAGACTTGGTGGACCTTGCCTTCCTTGCCTGTGAAAGTTGTACACCGGCCCAGTTTGGTGAGGGAACTGCCCGGTTGTACACCGGTTTCTGTGCACGTAGAAAAAGTGGGGCTGCGCTTGTTGAGGCGCCCTTCTCAGGTTGGATTTCAGGTGGACACCAAAAACACAGCCGTCATTTTTGAAGTCCATATTGTTTTCGTTGATGCCCAATTTGGAGTTATGGCAATCCGGACCACAACAATCCGAGGATTTACTTTCCGATGAGTTGTCTTGAAGGGAATGGCACCGGGTCTCAAATCACTATGGCTATATTGACCATTCATGTGAGCTGACACACTCACAGGTAGTCCTTTTACTTGTCTTTGGGGAGGAGGCAAAGGGGGGTGTGGGGTGGGATAGGCACCCGGCGCCCTGTCCCACCAAAACCGGTGGAAGCCGCCATTTTGGTTTTGTTTGGGGGGAACAAAACATGCTTTTGCATGGCTCGCATAGCAAGTTGACGTTAGTGGTTGGAACAGCCTCCAGTTGTTTCCACTGTGAAACCCTCGGCATCAGGAATCCAAGCAAGATGTAAACGGTCCCCTCTTTTTCCGCTGGCCTGGTTCCCCAAGCCTTGCTCCTTCGGCTGAGCCGAAGGAGCCGAGTCAAGTCTCTCCGAGGTTGAAGAACATCCAAACAGCGCTGCAGTGCACCGAAGTGGTGCAGGCTGGAGCTCGCGCACTTTGCGCTGAACGCTTTTCGGGGCACCTTTGGGGTCTCTGCCCAGATGGGCGGTGGCAAACACTGGGAGGCTTCTGTCGGGTTGCGCGGGGCTGGGGATACCACCTTGGCCGCGCCGCGCAGGCCGGGCTCGCGCATGTCTTCCAGGGTCCTCTCACGGAGGCCTTGAAGATTGCTGTCAAGGCCCGGGGGTTGGATAGGATTTTGCTTGTTGTTTTCTGGGGACCCTTTGGTGTGAACAAGTGGATGGGTCAATGTTGGAAAGGCATGACCAACGAATCGCTCAATTTCTTGCAAAAAGCAGGGGAGAAGCCCATGATGAGTAGCTGCAAATGGTTTCTGGATTTTGAGGCGAAGGATACGCTTTGTGGGGTTGGTTGAAATGCAAACAAGGAAAAAAGGCCCACCACTCTGGGGTCCAACTCTCCATTCTGCCACCCAGTTTTCTGGACCGTTTTAGTTGCCAGGCCCCGCAGAAGGTTGGCCTGTCACTCTTCGGCACCGCCATTGACATCGTGTCCAGCATCATCCAAGATGCAATGGCCCTGGAGCACAGGTGAAAGCTCATAGCCGAGAAGATGAAACAATAATCTTCCATTTGCCCAAGAACTTTTGTTCGTTTGTCGTCCTCTGTTGGTCGCAAAGGGAATCTACCGCCGGGCATATGTTTCCCTTTTTTCCATTTTTTTTTTCCGGGGGGGCCTGTAAATCGATGGGAATGCTGCCAAGGATCCTTCGAGAGTGCCTCAGATGACTGAAAGCCTGCTGTGCGGCTCCGAGATGATTTCGACGGATTTCTCCACGTCGGGTCCCGGATCGGATACGACCAAAGCACTATCTCTCAAGGGAAGCCCGGGATCGAAGGATGCTCTTGTGTTTTGAGTCAGAAAGATCTTGAAAAGCAGTCTACCGAAAGACCAGTTCTCAGTTGTGAATTGGTTGTCTGTGGCTTTTTTCTTGAACAGGGAGCCATATCCACGGGCTCCCTCTGAAAAGTTCGGGCCCGAACATCTCCCCCCCCCCCCCACAAGAAGAGGGAGGGTTTGGCCTTTCTTTTGGCCTCCCAGGCCAGACACCATGGCGGCCTTGAGCAAGGCCACGCTGCGGAGTCGCAGCCTCGAGCCGGCTGTCCATCCAGCGAGACGGGTCTGAGTTGGTACCCTTTGCTGGCTGGTTTTAAAGGGAGACCGAAAGGAAAACCGCCATTTTGAGGGACCCATATGTTTCTGTTTGTTTGGCGAAAGATGTTTTTTTTGGTTGTTTCTTTTGAGGCGCAAAGCGCAATCCGATTTCTTTTGGGCCTTTTGGCAATGGGACTGCAAGGGAAGGTTGGACGTCCCTTCCCTTCAGCAAAAGGGGCGACACCCCCGACTCACAAAATGACTTGCTTGCCCGTGCCCGACAAGGGAAAGTTGGGTCTTCCATTCTTTGTCTTCTCAAAAGCGAGTATGAGTCTTGATAGGGAACCCAAAACACAGTTAGCTTCCAACAAAATCACCCGCCCCCATATGTGCCATGGTCAAACTCCTTATTGTGGGTCATGGTCATGGTTAGTGTTTCTGGAATCCATACCAGCAACAGGAGGGGTTCGTGACCATCCATGTTAAAGTTTGCTAAGCAGGGGAACTTGTGGGGGGGGGGGAGGTTTTGGTTGGGTTTGCGGCATTTGAGGCAATCCCAACCAGGGGGAACTGAAGGAATTCCCGCAAAGTGTGGTGGGTGGTTTGGTGTCTGAAGGGTAGAGGGAAACCAAGGGGCCATTTCTGGCCAGCTTTTCAGAGAGGCGAGATGACATCCGAGGCGTGGAATGCCTGAACTACTTGCCCGGATTGCTGGCTTCGATCGCCCTCCACGCTGCTGCCGCCTCTGGATTTCGGAGTTTGGAGCTTCCAAGATTTGGGTGTGTCCCAAAATCGGGGGTCCCGAGAGACTGGCTGGCTTATTTTGTTTGACTTCTTTTTCAAGGCCATCCCTGTTTTTTGGGACACCTCTCTGCGTGAAGCCTTTCTCAAGCACTCTCCGACCAAGTCGCGCGAGAGCCTGAGGTAGGTGAAGACTTTATCCTTGGCTTGCCCTGCAAGCTCGGGCCCCAACTACACGCGCGTTTCCCAATGGAAGCGCAAAAGCAGGAGAGAACGAGTGCGTCATTTTTTTGGGGGGATCCCCAGAATGCGGTGGTTCTTCTAGTGGTTTCACCCGTAAACAAAACACGAACGCAAGTGTCCTGAAACAAAGGCAAGCCCAAAGGGCTGCCACCGCCTTTTGGTTTTCCGACGGGGGGCCGACTCGTGGCCGACGCCTTGCTCCTCAGGCCGATTCAGCTCCTCACGGAAGTTCTGACCGAGCCGAGCTTTGCGGCGCTGCTTCACTCGCAGCCCGCCCGGGTCCCTGGGCGTGCCGAAAGGTCAAAGCCAAAGCCAAAGCCAAAGCCTCGGTTCAGAACCTGTTGAAATTCTTTGGAGACAGGTAGCACCGGTACTGCTCACGCCGTGCCGTGGAGACCACAACAAGTGTGGCTAAGTTCTTGGGAGAAGGCGCAGCAAAGCCTACCTTGAGACCTATTTGCATGAGTCCAACACTCATGTGAAGCTGCGAGCCTCAGGAGCTGGTTCAGATCATGGGCACCCAGGTGGAAAAGGCTGGCAGCATTCATGCGATGACGTGACAAGTTCTCGGACAGGTCCTGCGGAACAGGCCCGCGGGTCCCAACAAGCTGACAAACCACGTGGTGACCTCAGTCAATTGGAACTGAATTGGCTGTGGCTCAAAATTAAGCAGGAGGGGGTTACGCAGGTTTTCGTCCATGTGTCCACTTACCAGGGGTCCAATTTGGTACCGGTTTTTTGAGCCACAGCCAATTGTTGACTGCAGCTTTTTGAGGGAACCGAAAAAGTTGCGGTGGTCCGTTCAGTTTATCCCAAAAGGCACCCTCGGGGCCGAGTTTTTCCCGAGCTCGGAGCTATGGGGCTGAGAGGGAGGGGGGTTTCATGGAAGATCGGGTTCCGGAGGGTTCCGAACCGTTCCGGAAAGTGTGTCGGTTCTATGGAGTGGCCCCTGGATTGGGTTCTGAAGAAAAATATGTGGACCTATTGTGGGCGTGGGGTTCCAGGCGAAGCGGGTTCCCGCAATTTCTGGTTGGCATTGATTCCACCGTTTGGGGTGTGTGAGCTGAGCCTTCTTCTCAAGGCAACCCTTTCAAAGAAGCCGCCCAGCCGTACCCTTCACACTTTTGGACTTTGAGCCTTGGGAGCTTTTGGACTTTTGCACATATGGTTTTAGCCAATCAATGAACCCCGAGGGTTTCAGGTTGCTTGGGGGTGGGTGGGTGGGAGCCTTTTTGCGCCACATATGATTTTAGCCAAGGATCGATGAACCCCGAGGGGGGCAGGGGGTTGGGAGCCTTTCGCATGCCCAGGTGGTGGACTGCATGCTTTCCAGCATGCAGGCCATTTTGGAGCAGGCCAAGGCCCGACGCTTTCCCTTGGGTTTGGCCACGCCCCGATGGGCGTTGTTTTTCGAGGATACCTATCTTGTCGTTTGTTTTTCGGGAAACGAAAGGGAAACCACGCGGAGGGTTCCCTCGAAAGACAAACCCAGATGCTACACTCCGAAAACAGATCCCCTATTGACATGCCCACAAAGGAAGGCCCTTCCAGATGATTTTGGGTGTTCTTCTGGGTGCCCGCTTGTGTCCGTCGCATTTTTGGTCTTTGGACGTGGCACGCTTGAGCCAGGAGTATCCCGAATGGACACCCTTAGACCTCGAGGAGCGAAGCTGCGCACGAAACTCCTATGGTCGGCTACCTTGTTTTTAGTTGGGATAGTTCCTAGATTGCCTGTATGAGACTGTACAAGCATGTACTGCAAGAAAAAAACACAGCCGTCAATGAGTTTTGGGCGCTGCTCAAATTGTGAGGCCTGCTCTTTTCCACTGCGGTGCCTGTGTTGTTTTTCTTTGGAGATGCGTCGGTTATTTGCCTTCTTCGTTGATCGAGCGCCCGCACAACCAACGTAGTGGGCGAGTAACTAGAGCGACGTCGCAGGCCGGTTGGCAATGTGACCCTCCTTTCATAAGGTTCCTTTCATAAGCTTGCTTCATGTTCGGTCTGTAAATCAGAATTTGCCCAGCTGGCATGGCCAAGCCTTTCGCGGAGGACCACACAGAGTACTTGCCCGATCGGCTGGCGCCGTTCTGCAGCGAGCTTGGTAGGGATGATTGTCAGCCTCTTGGCGGTGGGGTCAACCTACAAGGGTGCTTTGCGGCAATCACAAGACACCCAGGCCTCGGGAGAAAGGGGAAGATTCGACCCCGGGCATGACATCATGAGGCCGCTTCTGTTGGTCGATTCTCTCCACCAACGAAGCAGCTCTGAAGTGCTTCTTGGAGAAGTGCGCGGCCCAGCTCTGGAGAGTCGTGCACTCTGAAGTAGGATATCAACATGGTCCAGAATAACCGAAAGGAGTAGCTTTCCATTGGCACCCCCTCTCTCTTGCATATGGTGTACTGCCATCTTTTTTCTTGCAGCATTGAGGGCTGGAGCTTAAAAAAACTCGGTGGGGATTGTTCTCTATTGAATCTCACCAGATTCGACCCGTCTCAACCCCCCTCGCCCCAAACACCAAGCCACCCGCCAGGAAGGGCTTGTCGCTGGTGCGTGAGCTTCAAGAGCTGCCCTGTGAGGCCCTCAGTTTCAGCGGAGCCCAGCCCACTTTTTGACCAATTTGGACCGCAGGTTTTGGTCGTCCGTGTTTCGAGGGAGAAGGGCAATTTCTTTTGGGTGCGGGTATTCATGTTTGACCCGGAGCCACTTGAGGGTGCTTTTTCGTTTTTGTTTTTTTGTTCGGGTTCCAGTTCGACACATACTCGCTGTGAGTTTGACTTCCCACGGTGTCCTGATTAGTCCCCGATTCTGACACTTTGCGCGTATTCCTCAAGGCTGCCTGTGTTCTTCGGCCTTCGATGCGTTGGCGTCGGCGTGGGCGCCCTTTGTCCCAAGGCTTGCCCTATCACTTGACATCTTTGGAAGGCTCGCCGCGTCGTTCCAGAAGCAGTGAGTGCAGCAAGGAGCATGTTTCTTGACACTGCCCAGCCGCAGCATGTCTTTAACCAAGACATCAAAATGGCTCAAAGACGGCCATCACACGTTTTGAGGCAAATCACTGGTAAGGATAGTTACATACTGAGGATTCCCTGGAGGGTATCAGCTGGGTAATTGCGTTTGGGCAATCGAAACCGTGGAATTCTCTGAAGAGCCCTCGGCGCCAGGCCAGCAGCATCCAATGGCTAGCCTCTTCAACTTGCAGGATCGCGGATGGAGCAAGTTACAACGCAAGTTTTGCGACAAATGAAAAGTATTCTTCTATATTTCACTGAAAGACACATATACACATACATACACATACCTCACAAGTCGGTCCTTGTTTCGACTTGGCGAGATTCCGCGAACAGTTTCTTCTTTTAAAACAAAGATCCATGTTGATTTGCCCTCCCACCAATTTTTCTGGGGCCTGATGTTTGGGGGGTCCTGGTTTGGACCATGTTCCTTTTAAAGAGACCGGGTCCCGATGGGAGGGTACAGGGCTTCTAAGCTTTCCAGACTGAGCCACTTGCTCAAAACCGATTCGGATAGATGAAGCTTAGGGGCAGTCCCAGCCAGAAATAGGAATGCGGATCTCTGCCTTCGGAATTCTTGAAGCATGGTTCTGGGATTACGACCAAGTTAATATCGGGTTTTGATTGTGACTCATATGTTGTGGGTGTTTCCCAGGGCCAGACCCTTCATGAAACTTGTTGTATGATTGCTAGACCATTTGAGTGTGACTCGACCGAAGTAAGCTGTGAGTTGTTCAAAGCCTCCCATGGGCCATGGGCCATGGGCAATTCTAATTTTCGGTTTTGAGTGTGACTCGCAACTTTCAGGCCAAGGGCGCAGATGGCAACCTGGCGGTGGCCGCAGAGCTCAAAGACATGTGCGGCGCCCCAGAGGCGAGAGGCGAGAGGCGCCGGCGCCTGCTTGGCGAGAGTCATCCGAGTGGGTGTGGCTCAAATTACACAGGGGCAAACCGCAGGTTTTGGGTTTTGTTTCCGCAAAGGTGCCATTTTGGGCACATTGTTGGAGCCACATCCAAGTGGCAAGGGAGTCCAAAGGCTTGCCCAAGTTTCTTCCAGGCTCGCGAGGAGCGAGCCGCAGAGACCTGTGAACCCTTGTGCAGTGGTTTTGCTTGATTGAGGTTCCAGTGAATAGAAGATAAATACCCGAAGGCCCCAAATCTGCTGCAAGGCGCCAAGGTTTGGGGCTAGGGGATTTTCAGAGCCTTTGCTAAGGCTCAGCTGCCACCTGCAGAAGGCAGGACACCGCGGTTTTGGGATGTTCGTTGGACTGGATCCTGTGGGCCCAAAGGATGTTCGCTGTTTTCGCCTGATTGGACACTGAGTCACTTGCAAAGACGTGAAAGGATGTCAGCTGCACCTCAGAGAGAGACGGGGAGCTGAGTTCGCATGAGGTGTTGCCGGCCCTGGAAGACTTCGCATCTGGGGTGCTTTCCTCAAATCTCGGTGCACTTGACCATCCCCACATGGCCAGACAGGCGTGTGCATTTTGTCCAGGACAGCTGTCATCGTGGGGTTTTGCCATTTTTTGGAAGGTACCCGTTTCTGTTTTGGTTTTAAAGGGACCACCAAGGCAGACAGCCACTCTTTGGGGCCCTTTACAAGAAGACACAACCATAGATCCCACATTTCAATTACCATGATGACAGGAGTCAGACGGGAGTCTTGCGGAGGTTTCACCCACAATACTCCTCCTACTGCTACTGCTACTGCTACTGCTGCTACTACTGCTACTGCTACTACTACTACTACTACTACTACTACTACTACTACGACAGCTTGATTGACAGCTAGTGCTTGGCTTCCAAGGACCCCAATGCTGCCATTGCCGCAATGGAGACCGCCAAAGTCACAGCATTCCTGCGGGACCTGAGTCGCGTGACCTCGGTGTCCGCACCTCAGACTGCGAGACGTGGTCTTGTCGTTTATCCAGGGCGCGTGTTTGGATGGTTTTTCTGGGTCTTTATGATTTCCCTTGTTAGCGGTTTCAAGGGGGCCATTTGAAGTGAGTTTCCTTTTCGTGGCGAAAGGGGACATATTAGGGAGCGCAGGACTATGCGCTTCTTGCACTAAATTGAATCCATGTTTTCACACCCCCCGAACTCCGAACCCAGCTTTGGTCTACCGAGATGTTAAGATGTTGCGGGGTAGGGCTGCGGCTCAGGCTGGAAAGCCTGCTGTCCGTGTGCCGAGAAGGAAGCTCCGTGCAGATCCTCGAGGCGGCTCCGATTGCTAGCACGTCTAATGGGTGCAGCCATTGGTTGGAGGCCCATATCTGGTTTTGTTCAAAGTGAACCGGAACCTGCGTTTTGTTGTTTTGTTTTTTACTTCTTACTGAGGTTCTCTCAGTGGAGGTTCTATCTTTTTTGTTGGGGGGGGGTTCCCTCAGTGGAGACACGCTTGTATCATCCCGCTGCTTGCTCTTAGGCTGTGCGGGAGCCGCTGAAAGATATCGGCCCCCTGGCGGCTACGCTCTTCGTCCTCGTGGCTTGGCAGCCGCAGGCCTGAACCGAGTCGAGCTGAGTCGAGCTGAGTCGAGCTGAGTCGAGCTGAGTCGAGCTGAGTCGAGCCGACTGCTTCCGGTGAGGTGCGTGTGGAAAAGTTGGGGGTTGCAGAACCACTTTCTCAACGATTGGCGGGAATTTCGGCCTCAAGGTTCTTTTCCAGCTCTTGGGCCATGAATTTTGATGAGGAACCGCCTCAGGGCCGGTGAATGCCCGCTGGGGTCCCCCAAACACCAAATGGATCGCAATCAAAACCCGAGCAAGTGAAGGTTCGTAAGGGAGGATCCCAGCCATAAACAGCTGCGGCCGCCTGCTTAGTTCTTTACATGGTTCTGGGTCGACCATTTTTGTACCGGGTTTTGATTTGTGACTCAAATGGCCATGGTACCCCCAGTGAACATCCCAATCCCCACTAAAATAGATCCTAAATTGGGTGGTGAATTCACCAATCCCCCAAAATGGGATCCCAAAACAGTTTTGACAACCACAGCCAAATGGCTTCAGAAGCCGCCAGGAGCGGGAGCGGATGCCGGCCACCGCAAGCCCCGGCCTCAAACCGCCGCATGTGGCGAACCTCAGCCGTAAGCCGCGTCCGCCGCGCGTGTTGCCGAGGCTACCATGCCACGGTGAAGGCCGTGTTTGGGCCGAGCTCCAAAGAAGGCGCACTGGCATATGGCGCCCCAAAAGGCACCTGGTTCAATCAAGTAGCCAATATATTTGGGAGTTGCCCACTATACCTTCCCCACAAAGAGAAACAGACGAAACCATGTGCTCATATGGTTTCAGCGTGGTTGCCAACTACAAGCCTTGGGGCGAAGGGCTAGCAAGAGTTTGTACTCACGTCGGTTCACATTTACCGCCTTCTCTTAAGCACCACAACAAGGGGTGACATTTTTACGGCTTCATGTTAGTTCGCAGGGGCATGAAGAGCAAGTCCTCAAAGATTGATTCGCCTGCGAGTTTCTCACTCTTTCAAAGCTGGCCAACGTTGCTTGCATGCAAAACGACAGACTTATATGTGTCAAAATCTGGGGACCCAAAGAAGGTGTTTGTGTTTGGATTGGGTTTCCTAAACCCACCCCAAAAGGGCACCCTATGTGTCAAAATCTGGGGACCCAACAAATGTGTGCTTGCCTTGGGTTTCGCCTAAACCCCAATGAGCTGAAAGAGGATAGACAGACATTTCCGGAATGTGTGTTTGCTTTGGGTCTCCTAAACCCACCCAAAAAAGGGTACCCTGAAGAAAGACAGACCGCCTCCGATGTTTTTTTTTTTTTTTCCAAAGCACCACGAGAGCTGGCCGCCTCTCCGGCTCCAGGCGCCGAGCCGCAGCTCAGAGCGGCGCGGCAGTGCTTTCGGCTGTCCAGCAGGAGAGCGGAACGCCGCGAAGCGCGGAAGCGCGGCACGTGAACGGCTCGCAAGGGCTGGGCCTCGCGTTTTTTTTTTTGGGGGGGACCCGTTGGTTGGTTGGTGGGGGCCCCGAAGCAAGGATCGTTGGTTTGAAAAATAGAGGAAACTCCCAACTGTCAATATTGTAAAAGCGCGAAAGGATGCAGGGTCATCATTTTTTAGAGTTTCGAGTTTTTCTTTAGGGAGTGACTTTGATTGTGGCGAAAGTATGGGGCTTTTTCCGAGAATAGGGGGACAGGTTTCTTTCCCTTCTGGTGTCCCTGTGAAACCACACAAAACAAGGTACCAAAGCAGACACACCCATGTATCTTTGGCGCATGTTGCTTCGATGTTAGGACTGTAACTTTTTGCCAACTAGTGGGCCCACTAAATCACCTTTGCAGGGGAGCAGAAAAAGACACCTCCAGCCCAAAAACAACTCATCCACGAACTTTTTGCCAGCCCTCTGCCAGTTTTCCCTCCGCCAGGACGCTGCGGCAGCTGCTGCAGCTCTCGGCGAAGCTTCACCGCGCACGCCGGGACCGGGAGCTCCGGGAGCCCCAGAGCCCGCCGCTGGACCTGGCGCGGCAGCTGGCGCAGGCCCCCTCTGGAAGCGGAAAAATCCCCGCGCGCGGTATTTCCCTTGTGGGTGCCCTGAAAATACCCTTAAAGAAATGGGTACCCGCAAAAAAAGGCAGAGTCATTGAAATGGAATGGATTTGTTTTGGTGCTTGGACCTTTTGTTCTTCAACGCGGCTTTTTGCTGACCTGCAAACAAACTTAGGCTGTTGAGCAGGCTGGGCTCGCCTGTAGTTTCCCTTTGCCATGATCCAAAGGGAGGTTCCATTTTTTTGGATTGGGGGAGGCTAGTGTCCTTCGAGGCTTTGCGTCTGCAAGGGGGTAGTACCTCCTTATATACTTTATTTCTTCAGCCACAATAGTGAAAGAGACAGCATTGCATAACCTGCCTTCAGTTCACATGTAGTTGTCACCCTGTGAAATGTCACGCATAGTTATTCATATTTGATGAAACTAGGATGTTGGATTTTCAACAAAGCTGGGGCTTGTTCGTTGGATTCCATGTTTCAAGTTTCGTGAGACGATTTATGCAACTTGCTCTTGGCCTTACTTCTTTCTGCGCGTGTTTCAAAGGGGAAACCAAAGCGGAAATGAATGGGAACTACTCATTTTGGGCTCCCATTCGTGCCATATTCAAACGACCCCTACCGGGGGTGGGAATGGGTGGTCGTCAAACCCGTAATAGGGATGTCAGAGAACCATGGTAAGGATGTCTGTTGCAGGAACATGCCAATGATGCATAGGAGGCTGAGCCATGACACATTTGAGGCTGAGGAAGGGAAAGACCTTGCACGGGTGGAACAAGGATCTTCCGCACATGCTGTCCCTTGTCGCTTTCTGAGGGCATTGTCCAGGCTAGCGGCACGCAAGCGGCGCTTGCAGCTTGTTCACAATTTCCAGCATGGTTCATTTGGAAAGTACACGGACTCACAACGTTTCAACCAAAACTAGTGGGTTCACATGTTGGCCATCTCACATGTGGAAGCATACACGCTGACTGAGAAGGGTATGCACTTGCGAGGGGTCAGACTTGCACAGGTGGCCAAGACGGTGTTGGCAGCTGAGCCTCCAGCAGATACCACCGCGGCGCTCCGGTGGATTGGGGAGGCCTTTTTTTTTGTGCGACCGGGCTGTGTGTTGTTTTGAGGGTACATTTTTTTCGTTGGTTTTCCCGGGAATCCACAAGGACAAGTAGGCAATCTTGAAGCATTTCTCCATGAGACAAAGCCAGGAGTTTTTGAGGCCGGCCATGGATGAAGCCGCTAGTATAACTCTGTGAGCTCATTGCAGCTGAGAATTCGAGCGCAGTAGTGGAAGCTTGAGCTTGGCTCACATGCTCTCACTCGGATCGCAGGACGCACGGCGTGGGTAGAAGTTTCCACGGTTGCCATGCCCTCAAACATGTCCCTTCCCCGTACAGATGTCTACCACAGGGTCCATTTTTCGATGGAACCTCATGGCCCCGCAGGTCTTCGATGTCCTGCAGAAGATGCACGAGGAGCAAAACAAGGTGGCGGTGCGGCCGCTGGCGTTATGCGCCTTCCTGCAGGCCGAAACGCGGCCGAGAAATGAGGATCTCCAAAACGCGGCCGGTAAATCTGAGGTGTGTGTGTGTTTTGTCTGTGTGTGCTTGTATTTGTGTACATCCCCCGCTCCAATTCATCCACTCAGAAACACACAAACAAAACAAACACACAGAACACACAAAACACAAGCACACGCAACACCACACAAATCACAAACACACACACACAGACACAGACAACACAATGACAGTCACACTACGCACACACAGTGAACGCGCACGCGCACGCGCACGCGCACGCGCACGCGCACGCGCACGCGCACGCGCACGCGCACGCGCACACGCACACGCACACGCACACGCACACACACACACACACACGCACACGCACACGCAGACGCACACACACACACACACACCCACGCGCGCGCGCGCACGCACGCACGCACGCACGCACGCACGCACGCACGCACGCACGCACGCACGCACGCACGCACGCACGCACACACACACACACACCCACACACACCCACACACACCCACACACACAACACACAACACACAACACAACACACACAGCACACACACACAACAC
Organism: Effrenium voratum; assembly: GCA_963377175.1. Lineage (NCBI taxonomy): Eukaryota > Dinophyceae > Suessiales > Symbiodiniaceae > Effrenium > Effrenium voratum. The sequence continues at coordinate 1,090,333 of CAUJNA010001313.1, read as the reverse complement.
ACACAACACACACACAGCACACACAACACACAACACACACAACACACAACACAACACAACACAACACAACACAACACAACACAACACAACACAACACAACACAACACAACACAACACAACACAACACAACACAACACAACACAACACAACACAACACAACACAACACAACACAACACAACACGACACAACACAACACAACACAACACAACACAACACAACACAACACAACACAACACAACACAACACAACACAACACAACACAACACAACACAACACAACACAACACAACACAACACAACACAACACAACACAACACAACACACACAACACACACAACACACACAACACACACAACACACACAACACACACAACACACACTACACACACAACACACACAACACACACAACACACACAACACACACAACACACACAACACACACAACACACACAACACACACAACACACACAACACACACAACACACACAACACACACAACACACACACACACACACACACACACACACAACACACACAACACACACAACACACACAACACACACACACACACACACAACACACACAACACACACACACACACACACACACACACACACACACACAACACACACAACACACACAACACACACAACACACACAACACACACAACACACACAACACACACAACACACACACACACACACACACACACACACACACACACACAACACACACACACACACACAACACACACAACACACACAACACACACAACACACACAACACACACAACACACACAACACACACAACACACACAACACACACAACACACACAACACACACAACACACACACACACACAACACACACAACACACACAACACACACAACACACACAACACACACAACACACACAACACACACAACACACACAACACACACAACACACACAACACACACAACACACACAACACACACAACACACACAACACACACAACACACACAACACACACACACACAACACACACAACACACACAACACACACAACACACACAACACACACAACACACACAACACACACAACACACACAACACACACAACACACACAACACACACAACACACACAACACACACAACACACACAACACACACAACACACACAACACACACACACACACGCGCGCGCACACACACACACACACCCGTGCGCACACACACACACACACACCCGCGCGCACACACACACACACACGCTCTGACACACACACACACACAAACACGCAAACACACAAACACAAACCTGCAAATGCGCGGCACACGGAAAGACGCAGGCGAAACCAAGCACACATGCAAATATACAAGTACAGAAACACGCAAACACGCAAACACGCAAACACGTAACCCCACACACACACACACGCACACAAGCACGGAACAAACACGTGCAACTACCCACAAACGCATAAACATGCATGAACGCAAGCACACACACACACAAGCCTTGCCACAATCCTACGCGAGAACAACTTCTTCTGCGGAGCCCTGCGCTACAAGGTCTCGTGCGGTCTCGAAGCACAGCTGTGCAAACGTCACCTTGAAAGCGCTTTGTAGTGTGTGCGGGGCATTGCAGGCTGGTGGCTTTGGGCTGCTTCCGAGACTCCTGCAGCCACGTGGCTGCACACTGGATCCAGGCCCACATTCCTGAGTTCAGACCGGATGTCCCGTGCAACTCCCACAACAAAGTGGAGTGTCCGACTTACCGCAACTTGCCCGACTTGCGACGTAATCTGAGGCTGGCAGCCAACAATGTTGTGCCGGAAGAAAACCTGGCCAGCACTTCTTTGTCAACGGCCTGGCGCCTAATTCCGGCACCTCGTTTTCCGTTGCCCAGAGGTGTTCGCTCCGAAAATCAAGTCTTAGAATCTGGTGATTGGAAGGGAGCCAAGGAGCCGCCCATCTAAATTGCCTCTCTGAGCGTTTCCCAGGAGTTCGTTACAAGCATGCCAGTGCGGGCGTTCGAAAAATAGGAATCGGTCCGACAAAATGGCAACGGCTTTCTCTTGCTTTCCCTTTAAATACCTACCACCATTCCAAGAAACTCCCATTTGGGTGTCTCCTTTCTGTTCAGGACAATTGTTTTTTTTTTCGGTGGTAGTTGTTAAGGGAAACCATGGGCAATGGTCAAGAGATGCCATCCTTAATAACCATTAGAATGATTCCAATCAAGGGAGCCAACCATGACCATAGGCCATATAAGGAGTGTTGACATTGGGCGTGTCTTTTCTTGAGGGGTTACTCCCCTTTTTGTGGTGTTAAAGCCAAACCGTCGGGAGGAAAAGAAAAAAACAACAACCACCGTTTTGGAGGTCCCTAAAGAAACAAATTTCAACACCCAGGTGATTGGAGGGTGGTACAAAAGACGCACGGTTTTTTGATCCTGGCGCACGGAGTCGCCGGAGTCTTCGGATAGGCCACGGCGTACTTCGAGAAGCTCACCTCCGGCAAGCGCTACACGCACGCCATGCAGCTCCGGGAGGAGGATGGCCTCCTGACGAAGGCCGGAGGCCATGAATGGGAGGCCCGAACTCCCCAAAAAAATTTTCGGACCCCCGGCAAAAACGGGTTAGTACTTAAAGAGAAGCCAAAAAATGGAGAGCCACGATGTTAAGGGTTGTCACTGGTGCGGTTGGTCTGTAAGGCTTTACCTCTCGGCACAGCCCGACGATCATATCCCAGTCATACCATGCCTGAGACCCCTCAGCGATGGGAATGATTGACCCTTGGGCCTGCCTCGAAGCGGACTGGACTCGGCGGACTAGGGTCAAATCAGATCGGGAGCACGGAATCCGCGAAGCCAGAAAACGAGCCAGCGGAAAAACCAGGTGAAGCACGTGGGAGTGAACCTTGTGGCAATCCCAATCCTGTGTCACAGAACTGTGGTCTGCTGAGGGAAGGGAATGACGAGATTTGCTGGTGCACCCAGAGTTTGCAAGTGGCAGCTTGCTGCGTGCCACTGCAGGAGCAGCTGTGCAAAGCTATCCAGGCGTGCACCGTGAAGTGCACCCAACCATGGCTGCCGCAATGGCCATGGCATGCCTCTTTTGCAAGGGAGTGGTTGTACATTGCCGAAACATGCAGTAATACAGTGGATGGACAGAATCCTGCACCACCTAAGAATCCGCGGAATGACGATTCCCCTGTAAATACCAACAAACCATGGTTTATCATCACATTTCAAAGTGGTGCAGGATTTCGTCCATCCACAGTATTATGATTGGACATGTTGGATTTCAAAGTATTATTTGTGGACACTTTTCGGACATGTTTGAAGAAACAGGAAGCTGAATGTGGCGGATTGCCGAATCACACCCTTTGAGGGGTGGCGCCAAGTGGCAGTCATTTTTTTGGTGAGAGGGAATCAACCCCAAGCATCCTTCCTGGTGAAATTTGAGTTTTCCCGAACCTTTGGCCTTTGGTTTTTTCTTCTTCAGGCAGAGGCCCTGCGCAGCCTCCTGCCGCTGTGGCGCCACCCCAACTTTCCTCACTTCCCGAGGGCGGCCTGTTGCTCCCTCATGAAGGCGGCCTGTTGCGCTCTTTTACGCGTGTTCGCTTTCGCATGCGCGTTCGCGCGGGCAGTCCTTATCGGCGGGCTACGAAAGTACAGGGGATGATGGCAAAACAATGGGCCGAGCCAACAAGCCAATTGAGTCCTGAAATCTGAAAAGAGGGACTCTCAACCCTGAGGGCTGCTTTCTCTTCGGTTTCCCTTCACACACTATCCAAAGGGGGCTCACAGTGTTGAGAGACCCAGGTTGAAGGATTTCGTCCTTGTAGTGGTTTCCCAATATGCATGATATGGCTGTGGGTCAAAAATGGGTATAAATGGAACCAAGGACTGAAACCTGTGGTCCGATTCCTGGTGGTTTAATTTTGACCCACACCCATATCATGTGTATTGCTTCCATTTACCAGGGGGCCCATTTTGGGTACCCTTTTTGACCCACACCCATAAATCAGACTGGTCAACCCCTAGGGGCACAAAGCTCAGCGCGTCTTCGGCCAGGTTTGGCTGAACCTCCTGCAGGATGAAACGCGGCCAGACAGCCCCATACCAAAGCCAGCAGCCAGTGCGCGCAGGGAATACTGACCTCATTTCTTTTTAAAACAAAAATACCATGGTCAAAGTCACCTAAGTGGTGGGTTAAGGGGAAACAACCGATCCCATTTTCTGACCTTGATAACCCAGACACAGTCAACATAATGACCCCGGGAAATTTGTCTTCAGTTCCCGAAGGACGTTTTTGAGGCGTTGGAAAGGACTTCCATTGGTGTCACCTGGTCCGAACTGTTTGGGATTCAAGTAGAGGGAAGCCTAGTGGAGGATGTCGACATTTTGTATCCGAATGGTGGGGGAGACTGGGAGTGTTGAGGGAAGTGCGGTCTCGAAAATTCGGCAGCCACCCAGATATGACATATATACATATATATATATAAATATATATAATATATATATACAATATATATATATAGGGTTCACACAAGTAGTGCTTCTTTTTGTAGGCGTCAAACTCACTTTTGGAGGGGTGGGTCGTTAACACAGCTTTTTGCAGAGTGATTTTGCAGCTGTCACTGACTTTGGGTGCTGTATTGCTGGCATGTCCAGGTATTTCCTTCGCGATGCCACAGGCGGGTCTTCTCGAGTGATTGAAGGTTTGAAGGACAGCCACAAGTAAACACAACTTGTTGTTCTTTTTTGGGAAGGGGGAGAGGGGGGGGGGTTCCGTATTTTGACACATGGGGTGTCTTTTTTTAGGGGCCCCACCCTTTTGTGCGAGTTCTGTTGGCTTTCCTTCAAAGCCACGAAAAAGAGGCGCCCTCGACAAAGACCAAAAGCCACATACCCAAAAAGCTCTTCGCCGTTTTTTTTTGCAGGAGCCCAGAGCGGATGGTCATATTCAAGGCCGGGCGCAATGTGCGATCGAAACCAAGGGCAAGCTGCACTTGGATGTTCAACCAGCAAGGGTTGGAGCCATTGCAATGAAACCAAGCCTCCAACTTATGGCTCACACCTCAAGTGGAACATGCAAGTAGGGGGTAGGTGGCAAACTGTTGGTACGCCTGAACCATGACATGACGTTGGAACCAAGGATTCTGGGGTAGCGAGGGATGATGCTAATCGTTATTAGATGGGTATTAGATGGAATGATGCAATTATTAGATTGGTATTTGAAGAGCTCAAAGTTCCCCGATTCGTTCGTTTATGATTTCCAACAGGAAGCAATGACACCCTGAATGTATGATCACCACCGGTTTGCTGCTCTTCCTCCTTGCTTCCTCGCCCGGATCGCTTGTATCTGTTCGAGCATCGGAAACAACTGTCTTTTTTTTCTGTTTTCGGACGCCCTGAAACCAACAGGAAAAGACGGAACGCCCTCCCGGGGCTCCCGGGCGTTGTTTGGAGACTTGGGCGAGCGGGAGAGGCACCCTGGTGGACATGGGCTTCTCGCGAGAACAAGTGGACGCAGCCCTGCGTCACTTCGGGCCGCGAGGCCGGGGGACTTTCCATCGCCCCTGTCTCAACCGTTTTTTTTTTTGCGTGTGTCTATGTTTTTTTGGTGTTTTTGTTTTGCGTGTGTATGTTTTTTTTTTGGGGGGGGGTATGTATGTGGTCTAAAGCCGGGGAAAGTTGTTCTATGTTTTCGGGCAGCTTCCCAACGGATGTCTGTTGGGAGACCAAGCCCGTTGCGCGAATTGTTTGGGAGTTGGAAGCACGAGGTTCCTTCAGGCAACCGGCTGGCAGGATCCGAAGACATCGGACAGCTCATCATGTGGATGGCGATAGCCCCAGCGCATGACAGTGCGAGCGGTGCGAGCCTTCGCCTGTTTTGGCCACACTGCTGGCTACGAGACTTGGCAAGTTTCCTTGAACATACATTTGGGTGGGTCTCTTTTGACAGCACCCCGTGGTTGGTTTTAAAGGAAAACCAAAAGGACACCCACCATGAGTTGTTTTTCCTTCCTTTTTTTAAATGGGGTAGAGGGGGTCCCCTAAAAAAGACACACCGACTTGAGAGTGGGACAGGCATATATGGAATATAGGATCATGCCTGGCTCCTCGGCTCCCGGATCTATCGCCAGCTACATAGCCTTGCTTTTCTGACGGGTACCTTTTTTGTGGTCTAGGGAAAGGAGCAGACGTTTGGAAGTGCGGGTCCCCGCTATTTTCTATATGCCGAAACTTGCTGGTTCTCAGCAGGGAATAGGGGAATGACATAGAAACCATCCCCAAAGTTTCCTTTAGGGGAATCCCCAACCGATTCATTCCCTACCTATCGCACTACGGAAGGTGTACCCATGTGAGGTCGCCAATCCGCTGGAAGGGGCCGGCGAGGCGCATCGATGCAAGCGGTTTCTCGCTCTCTCTCTCTCACTCTCTCTCTCTCTCTCTCTGTCATTCTCTCTCTCTCTCTCTCTCACTCTCTCTCTCTCTCTCTGTCATTCTCTCTCTCTCTCTCTGTGTTTCAACATGGGGTAAGCCCAAACCGGGCGCTTTTCCCAATGAACTCCAGTATCAGAAACAGAAAGCACAGCGGGTGTGGCTGGCTATAGATCCTGGAGCCAAGGAGCCAAGGATGATTCAAATCCGCGCTGAAGAGCTCCAATTACACCAAAAAGCCAAAAAGAAGGATGGGTTGGTGGATGTGGGTCTGATCCAGGATGCTGTCCATTACCCGTGAACCTGCTAGGGCAGTGGTTTGGGTGGGGGGGCCGGGGAGGGGGGGGAAACCATCAATGGAGTCTCAGGACGCGCAAGAATACGCATGCACCTACATACCCACATCACACAAGTGAATCACTCGCTCCCGTTTGGATCATGAGCGTAGGGTTGCCCTGTGTGACTTACCTTTGAACTTCTGGATGACTATTCCCTTATGCTGATCTAGAGCCCTCAGGGGAGAGCCATTGCAGCCAAAAAAGGCTACTATTAGTGAGAGGGGGCAGGCTTCCCTTCTTTTGGCCCTCCGAACTTCTTGTTGTGACCCTTCCTTTTTTAAGCCCTCAAACCCTGCTTGGGAGCCCTCTACAGTAACCTTGCTTCCTAACCCTCTCTTTCTACCCCCTCACCTTGTTTTTTCACCCCCACCTTGTGTTTTTCACTCCCGACCTTGTTCAGGCATTTGGATTGGTGTTTGAACCCCTGGTTTTGTAGAGGGTAGACGGGAAACGTCCCTGAAGCAGCAAGCCACCAATCCAAACCAATTGGAAGGAATCTAGGAAGCTGACTTGTTGTTGCACCCGCGAGCCTGCTTTTGTCACCCCGGCCCCCCAACCTGGTTTTTTGCACTCTCAGCCCGCAGCCCGGTTAAACCAACCCTAAACCAACCCCAAGCCAACCAAACATCTACCCTAAACCCAACCTAACACAACACCAACCCCACCCCCCCCACCCCAAACCCGACCCAAACTGCCCTGAGCAAACCCGAGCCAACCCTAACCAACCTTAAACCACTCTAAACCAACCTTAAACCAACCCTACTTGACCTAGAACAATCCGAAACCTGCCCTAAACCCAACCCAAGCCAACCCTAGGCTCCAGGCCGTCCCCTGGAGCAGCAGTTGCCACAGGCTTCGGCCAGAGGGTTGACAAAGAAAAGATGGATGACTGCAAAGAGGTAAGACAGAGAAAGGCTGGAAGGCTTAAACGGGGAGGGTTAAATGAAAAGGATGAAGGCTTAAACACATGGTTTGGAGCGTCTAAACAGGTTCCCCATGGGCCATTTAGGGACATGGAGGGCCAGCACCCTGCAAAAGGCATGGGGCGGGCTCGATCGGCGGCCGTTCCAAACCAGGCCCCTGGGAATGTGCCCGAGGAGCAGGCAGAAGTCGGCGATTGACGTGTCGCGGGCTTTCCTCCGGTTTTCCGGCCGATGTAGCCGCCAATGGATCCGGGAGGTTGTAGCCCTTTACTGAACGAACAACTGGAGAGCTCATTTGCCACCCAAGTTGTTGGTCAGCAAGGAATCAGTCAGCACCATGAGCCCTATGACAGAGCCAAGAGTTGACCTGCACACCTTCAAAGGACCACACCCCTCAAGAGCAAAGCACCGTGCCCCCCAAGAGTTCCAGCATGGCGCTTGGCTTTATTTGAGCGGACAAAATGCTTGTTTTGTTCTCTTTTTTTTGTTGTGGTGTCAAAACTAGGCGCCCTTTGCGGTACTCCCTCCAAGTCAGGGGGAGGTGGACCTGAATCCCCGAAATGACGGGGCTGCTTTGGAGGGCTCCATTCCTGTTCTGGTGTTAGACATTGCTTCGGCCGATTTCAAGTGAGTCTCCTGGAGATTGGGCGATTGAGCGGAAAAATGAGTGCCAAATCCATAAATTCCCTTCTACAGGAGGGCTGGACACGTGCAGGCACCGGCCGAAAAGCCGGCGGTCGTGGCCTTGGTTTTGGCCATGAGACCGGAGAAGCCTCCCGCAGTCCATGCGCCTTGCGTTAGCAGCTGTTTGACGGCGGCCGCGAATCATTTGGCTGTGGTTGTCAAAACCGTTTTGGGATCCCATTTTGGGGGATTGGTGAATTCACCACCCAGTTTAGAATCTATTTTACTGGTTGGATTGAATCGGATGTTCACTGGGGGGTACGATTTGGATTTTGACCCATGGCCATTTTGCAGGTGCCCCCCGGTTGTTTGGATCGGCGCGTTGGGTCCCGAAATGGGAAGTGATGGAACACCAACACGTGAAGCCGAATCTTGGATCCCGACGCGTGGTTGGTTCGGTTTCGGGCGGTGCTCCATTGCCTTCGCAAGAATTGCTAGGATCGCCGTGGCAACTCACGGGCAACTCAGGTGGCGCAAGATGACGATCAGACGCTTCGAGAGAGCCTGTTGGAGGCTGGACTGCGGTCTTTTGCGCTAAGCCAAATCAAAAGGGGTATAGCCTTGTGGATTGGTATCTGGTTCCCGTTGACTGGTTTCCAACACCCTGCCGCGCACAGAGGACACGAGGATTTTTGCCCGCCAGGACCTGCTCCCGCGCATGTTCGCCTGCGGCTATCAGGCAGGGCCCAGAGGGATCTTGTCACACAAACACATCACAGAGCCGAAAGGGATGCCAGCTCTGTTGGTTTGGTTTTCTCCTCCTGTCTTGTGTTTCTTGGTTGGGAGACGATGGTCTTGGATTATCTACTTGGATGTTTGGCCGAGGTGGTTAGCCACCTGGATTACCCACTATTGACAGGGTCGACTCCACGCAAAAAAAACCCACGCGAACCTAGTGGGTACCGGTGAATTAAGTTAGCCACGAACACCCAAGTGAGCTTGCTCAAATCCCGGGTTGATGAAGCTTAGGGATAATCCCAGCCAGACATATTTGCAGCCCTTTTACTTCCTTACATGGTTCTGGGGTCATGAGTTCGACTGCTAGGGGTTGGCAAAGTTAGGAATTGTGAGTCTTTCCCTTTCACTTGGGGGGCGACTTTGACAATGGTCAAATGGGCGTGTCTGAAATAAAGGGCCCCTTTTTTGAGGGGTTGTTTGCGCTGGTGTGCCTTTAGACATCACCCAAGAAGAGGCCCTCGATCTGGAGACATGTCCAAATGAACACAATCGAAACTCGTGTCGATGAAGTTTAGTAAGCTGTTTTGTGCCGGCCAGAAAGAGTTGCGGCATTTCCTTGCATGGGATTTGGGTATTCCATTTTAATACTGGATCAGTTTCGATTGTGGCTCATATGGCTGTGGGTCAAAACCCTGCACCCCCTGGTGAACATCAAGATAGGTGGCAAATGGATGTTCATCCACCCCAAAATGGAGCCATACTGTGGACGAACTCCTACCCCACTAAATAAAACCATGGGAAGCCATTGTGTGTTGGTATTTTTTTCCGGGGGAATCAAATCAGAAACCTGGGTTTCTGAACGGTGCGAAATGGATTTCGCACATGAGCCACGTGCTCAAAATCCTTTGGCATAAATAGCTGCGCGGATATCCGCCTTCTTAATCCTTGAAGCATGGTTCTGGGTAGATCGTAATCGTGCTTCTGGTTTTGGAGTTCTTAATCGTATACATGTGGCTGTGGCTCAAAAAACCGGAATACCAAAATGGGTTGCCCTGGTAAGTGGAAACATGGACTTCAACACCTGCGGTTTGCCCCCCCCTGTTGAACATTTTGAGCCACACCCATGTACACATCGAAGGACAGCAGAGTTCCTAAGCCAATCCCAGCAGTGCCTTCAGCGCCTTCCGCAGGTCCCGAAAGCGCTGGGCACCGTGGCGGAAGTGGTGACCGCCCTGGCGGAGATCGACACCCCGCTGTGGCGAAGCCGGGGTCTTGGGATTGGTCGAGTCCGGAGGTGTCAAGAGAGGTGTCAAGAGAGGTCCAACCTGAAAAATATGGCTGTGGTGGCCAAAACCGTTTTTGGATCTGATTTTGGTTGGGATTGGTGAATTCACCACCCATTTGAGTCTATTTTAGTGGGGATTGATGTTCACTGGGGGCACTTGATTTTGACCCATGGCCACACAGGTGGCTCCTCCCCCCCCCCACATTTTTCGTGGTATGAATCATAGGGCCGTAGATTGTGTCCCCAAAGTGATCAGATTCCCACAAAACAGTTTGACACCCATTCAGTGGGCGAACACTTATCTGGGGCAACAGTTGCATGGTTGCCTCTTCGCCGAGTTGGCTCTCTTTTTTTTTCTTCTTCTTTTTTTCTGTCTCTGGAGCTCGCAGCCTTGAGGATGGTAGACCCAAACAACAACATGGAAACTCGGACTGGCCATCTCTCCATTTGCGTGTGCGCTTTTTCTTGGGTTCTCCATTTTCACGTTTCAGTGGGAAACCAACAGGAAGACCCAGCTTTCTTTGGTGCAATCCCTCTGACATATGGCCACGGGTCAACATCCTGTACCCCCAATGAACATCCCAATCCCCACTAAAATACACTAAAATGGGTGGTGCACCTATCCCAAATTGGTTTTGACCCACGGCCATATGATTAGCACCATGTCCATTCCCTGAATACATCACCTTGGAATCGGCGAAGTGCCTTCGGGTCAGGTGAAGAGGACCCTGCGCCCTGCGTGGACATGAGGGTGGATAAGGGCGGCGGCTACTTCAAGGCGGATTCGACTTGCAGCCGCCACGGTGGCTTTCAAGGACCACCAGAAAAAGAAAAAGCAAAAAAACACATTTTTTTGGAAAACACCTGAAAACAGACAGCCACCAAGCATTTGTTTTGTTTTGATTCGGAGCATTGTTTTGATGGAGCTGTGAACCAAAGGCAAGCGGCAGTTTTTTTTTTTTTTTTTTTTTTTTTTTTTTTTTTTTTTTTTTTTTTTTTTTTTTTTTTTTTTTTTTTTTTTTTTTTTCGGTGGCTTCAACATTTGGTGAATTCCCTGACGAACTGAGCGTGCCTGCAGGTTCAGGGAGGCAAGCCGGTGTCGAAGGACATGAAGCCCAGTAAGGAGGACGAGGAGGACAAAGCCACCTTTGGATGGAAAGGAGGGCTCAAAGAGGGAGCAAAGCCGCAGAGCGATGACAACGCGAAGGCGAGACATGTGAGTGAGTTTGGAGTGTTGGGGGCTAGAAGCTGACCCTGTCTTTCATAAACAAGCGTGAGCAACGGTCAGCGTGAATTGTGCCCCCAAATGACACAGGATTTTGCCACTGACAAAGGATTTTGCTGCTGACATAGGATTTTGCAGCTGAGCCCATTTCCTAATGGTATTTTGACGGCAGGCAATTGTAAAGGTCTGCGTTGAAGAGCTCGGAGATGAACCGGAGCGCCCTGACGAGCCCTCAGCATCGATGGGACAGATGACAATCACTGGGTAGCGGTAGCGTCAGTTTAGCACTCCAGCACCTTGCGACGATCCGTTTGGGCCGATCTGACTACTTTGAGGATAAGGGAATGGATCAAAATTAAACCGCCAGGGGACCCGCAGGTTTTAGTCGTTGGTTTCATTTACCAGGGTTCCATTTTGGCTACCCATTTTTGACCCACAGCCATAACTTGATTTTGTTTCGACCGGTACTTTGTGTGCTCCTTGCCTCTTGCCCTGAATGAGCTCTGAAGAGAGCTATTGGCTTGCTTAGCCTGCGGTTTGCTTCTCAATCGTCGCCAAGGAAAAGCTGATCTGCGTGACGCAGGCTGGGCGTCGCTGGCGGAGCCGTCCTGCGCCTTTTGGTGGGTTTCCGTGCCAAGACAATTCACTTGCTACAGGGAATGAGGGAATGAACCCAGAGATTCCCTTAAAGGAGCGCAGAAGGGTCATTCCATTTCTCATTCCCTGAGCACCAGCAAGAATAAAGGTCATGGAACCTGGGGGGGAGGGAGAGGAGGGAGCCCCAAAAAACCCTTATTAAGCCCTTATTAAGGCCGTATTTAGGGCTGCAACGCGCATCGAGTTTCGGATCAGATCTTGGCGACTTTGATCCACCGGCGACCTCAAACCGGCAAAACCTTGGGCCGTGGCCTAAGCGGGAAGCTCGAAACGAGCTCAGGTCGAAATGGGTAGTCAGAATAGGACACCCCCCAAAAAGGGCTTTCCGCAGTTTCCGCTGGTTTTCTCGAAGCTCAGGTGACATCCCCAACAGCACGCGGTGCTCTTTTCAGTGCTCGCACCACCCCAGAGCCCTCGCAGAACCTCGTGGAACCCTGGTGGAACTCTGGTGGAACCCTCGTGGAACCCTGGTGGAACTGTGGTGGAACCCTGGTGGAACCCTGGTGGAACCCTGGTGGAACCCTCGTGGAGCCTTACCTCGGGGCCGCCCCGGACCACCCCGTAGCCTATCTGGGCTGAGACCCCAAAGCTTTCAGCTGTTGGGGAAAAAAAGGGAAGGGCCAACCCGCCAAAGGGTCAAATTTGCGGTGTGTCCAGAGTTGCCTACGGTTGGGAGGGGACGAGTCGACGAGTCGCCTGATGCGTCCATCGGTGTCCGAGGAGACGAGGGTGTGAAAGATCTGATCCTGAAGCTGCATCGCTGGCACGCCTCCTGGGGTCGCATTCGGACGAATACGTGTGGCTCTGTGTCTTTTTGATATATATATATATAAATAAATATATATATATATATATATATATTTGGGACAAATGGTGGTTTGAGTTTAGGGATGTTGGTTTTGTTTTGAAACCACACAAAAAACATGTAGCATCCAAAATGACACCCATGTGTCAAAATCTGGGGACCCAATAAAAAGTTTGTTTGCTTTGGATTCCCTAAACCAACCCCAAAAAGGGCACCCCGAAACAAAAAGCACCGCAAGTTGTTTTGCCGTGACTTGACACTTGACACTGACACATGTGATTTGGGCTTCGACTGAGCTTGACAATTTGTTTTGGAAGGTGCGCAAAAGGCATTGACTACTCCAAGTCTCCTTCTGCCCGCTGCCCAGTTGGCTGCAGTTCGGCATGCTTAATGCTTGGAATTGCTGGCCACCATGTGGTTTTTAAAAATGGGGACCCTTTGCATGATCAAACAGCCTACGAACTCCAACTGATCAATGGCATCTCTGATCAATCGGGCGGTTGCACGGCAAGTAGTTGCAATGCCACGGACATGTCTAAGTACTTGGTCAAACGGAATTCCTTGGCGATGTTGTAGGCATCGGGGAATGCTGATGTGCTGCGTCGACCTTTTCCCTGGTGAAAAGTATCATGTTGAGGGCATTGCCCCATCTGGGATGAGAATGCCAGGAAGTTGCGCTCCACCCACTTTTGGCATTTCTTTGGAGTTATTCAAGCGAGCCTTGGCGTAGCCTTGGCGTAGCCTTGGCGAGCCTTGGCGTAGCCTTGCCGTAGCCTTGGCGTAGCCTTGGTGTAGCCTTGCCTAGCCTTGCCGTAGCTTGTCTAGCCCTGGTAGCGGGGAAACCTCTGCGGACTTAATTTCGCAACCTTTCATTTGGTCTTTTCATACTGTCGTTTCTTGCCATCTTTGCCGTACGTAGCTTGCGATGTTCGTGTCTGTTCTCGCCTTCTCTCCCAATGCAAGAAGTTTTAACTGCTTCGGCAGTCGAACTGTCAGCGTTTTTTGCAAGCCGTGCCTATGGCAGAGGTTCTCAATGAAGAGCTTTGTACAAGCTGCAATCAGCAAGGGGCGAATTCAGGGGAGGCTAGCACATTTGCAATTATATTCACAGTCAATTCTATTCGCAAATACGGTTTGGCTTTACCCGCCGAAGTATGAGCCACTCTGAAAGACTCGTATTTCCCACTATTTGGCAACTACACGCACCACATCAGCCTCCTACACGAAATACAGACAGAATCTGAATATTACAACACAGACGGAGCTAAGCCTGGACAAATGCGTGAACCTGCGAAAAAGCCGAAGACAGTCCCAAATCGAGTTTCTTGGTGGTTCCATGGTCCCCAGAGCGCTCCGCACCATATTTAGGCACTCTGCTCACAGATGCCGTTGACAACAGAAAAGAACTATTGAACAGAACTAACTCAATCAAGTGGAAGCTTCACGTATTCCACGCTATTATACGAAGCAAGCCTCTATATGGGGTGTTTTTTTGTTTGAGGGTACTGCGTTTTGGTGGTTTTAAAGGACACCAAGAGGAAGCCAACCATTTTGGGTGTCCCCCTATTTTGAGACAGACCCATATGATTCAAATTCAATAGGCTGAATGCTTTTCAACTGAAAGGGTTTCGCAGAATTCTTCGCTCGCGTGCCTCAGACTAGCGTAGATAGAGTGACCAACGAGTCAGTGAAAGCCATTCCAAGAAATCAAAACGATGTGAATGTGGTGGATTTTTTCGGAAAAGGCACGCTAACGCCGCGTGTGGGCGAAGGGCCACACCAAATGAGTTGGAAGACCAAGGGCGCAGCGGCTAGAAACATATGCGGAGGTGTACTATGCTTCAAGCGGCGCTAATTGGATCTGAACCTTTTGATATACGCAGCTTGCAACATCGCAATCATCGTCAACCATTTGGCAATCCAACCACAAGGGATCTTCGCTTGAAAGCTCCGTCCAGTCTTTCTTTCTTTTTTTGAGACTTTCCTACCCGCCTTCAACAAATGAACGTCAAGGAATGACCCGTCCCCTGAAAAAAACGACACCCATATTCCTCTTTACAGGTCCATGGCTTCGAATCGGGCGAGCGCTGAGGACCGCGGCCACTCCTCGCTGTACGGCGCTGCGAAAGCACAGCAGCCAGGAGCGGCGGGTGAGGGGTCCCGGGGGTCCGGGGGTCCGAGGGGGTTGGATGCTGCAGGTTTGGATCCAGAAGGTTTGGTGTAGGGGTTCAAGCCGTTTTTTTTTCTTCCTTTTTCCACCCAAAGACGGCATTCATTGCAACTTTCCAAGATGTGTGGGTTCCTTTCTCCAAGTTTTGAGCTTATCCTTCGAGCAGTCACCAGAAGGCCTAGCCTCCAACGGGGGTGGGGGGGTGGGGGGGACTGGACGACCGGGCCCCACCCCAGCTGCACGTCCAGTAACCCGAGCTGAAAGGTGGCAAAGAAGCCCAACGTCGCTTCACTTCTTCGTTTTCATGGTCGCGAGTTGTCTCACCTTCCACGCAAAATGGGTTCCTCACCAAAGATTTTGCTTTACACCTATGACCCTTGAATGAGCACGTTGCGTGGTTTTCCTTGTTTCCCTTCAAACCAACTCCAAAAAAGGAGCCATATTTCATCCTTCACCCCCCTCAACCCGCGCCCCTTGGCCGCGCTTGTCGCGCAGTCGAGCCCTTGGCGCCGCCGGCCTGGCTGACGCCTCTGCTGCTCTGCGCCCACCAGCTCATGAGCAAGGATCGCGTCGAGCGATCGATCCAGAGCGAGAGAGCCGGAAGAGCCGGCCGCTCTCGGTCCGAAACGAGAGGTGGATGGGCTGAAGGTTGGTCGGCACGGGAAGGGGAGGACTCGGAGATCAGGATGTCTTTGGTGCATTTTACTTGGATGTTGGGACTTTAACTTTTTGCCAACTAGTGGGTTTTCCATTAAACGACTAAAAGGGGAGCAGAAAGCAACCGAGATGTGTTGGAACCTGTGGCAAGCTCCAAAGCCCATGTTCAGACGTGGCAGGAGGGGACAAGCCCGGGCGATAAAGTCTTTTCATTCTTTTCCATGGGTTTGGGGACTCGCCTTGAATACCAGCTTGCTTGCGACTGGACTGGAGAGGATTCGGATTGTTGGGCGTGAGGGTAGTTTCACAAGGTCCATGTTTCTGGGGACCTCTGGTTACTCCCTAGGGTCCCACAGATGGCTATGGGTCAAAACCCCGTACCCCCAGTGAGGTGCACCTACCCCAAAATGGTACCATTTGTGTTGACCCACACCCAGATGTCCAATGATTCCCACCAGACGCACTCCGTTTCGTGCTGACGAAGCTGGGAATCGTCAGATCGATCTGGTGAAGCTGCGCTGTGAGCGCGAAGCAAGGAAGCCCCAGATGCCGTTGACCTCGACGCTCTTGTGTTTTTGTTTCTTTTCTTCTTCTTTTTTTCTCGGTTCAAAGGGAAAGCCACAGTGGCCTTGCACAAGCTTTTCGTGTATGTTTTCTCAATTTGGGCTCTCTGGTTTTTGGCTGGTTTGGAAGGGATGGGTTTGATCCCCAGGTTTCTTTGTTTGCTTGCTTGCCTGTTTGTTTGAACGTGAAACCAGCAGGGCGCCATCCATTTTGGTGACACGTGCCCCCGGTGTTTGGGATGGTTTGCTTAGGGGAATTTAGACGAGTTGGTTGGAACGCTCGGGCTCAGTTCCACCAAAACCCCCCAGGCACACATGTTCCAAGGGCTCGTCATTTTTTCTTGAGGCTCGGCTCGCTTTCTCGCCGTTTTTTTTTTGAAGGAAACCACCAGGAGCATTTTAAGTGGGCCCATGTCCTCGGGGGGAAGTAGGTGATTTCGGCCGTGGCAATTTGGACCAGCGCTCTGGTTGCCACGCAGCGCCTGGAGGGCTTGCGACGGCTTCTCCCCAGCCAAACCTCTCATGAGGGTCGATACCCTTCATTGGCTTTTTTCGGTCCATGCATGGTTTGGGTAGCCCTTACTTAGAGGTTTGGAACGGTTTTTCGATTCGGGGGTAGTCCGGATTCTTGTGGGTTGATGGAGGACTCCTCTAAGCTACTCTTTCTTCAAACCACCAATCCAAACCAACAATCTAAACCACTACTTAGGGGAAATAGATGGCCCTGGTAGATTAAACCACCAGGTAAACCAGGAATCGCCATCTATTTTTCTACCACAACAACCAAAAAGGACACCTATGTCGAGAGCATCTCTCGAGGGCAAGCAGGGGGTGTCAGCAGATAGACAAGATCAGCCGACTCCAACGGCCTCTGACAGCCGCTGAGGCGCTGGATCCGAACTTGTACCAGAAGTGGGCTCGGTGCTGAGCGGACTGCGTCGGTCTTTTCTGATAGCCTTTGTGGGGCTGGTTTGGGACTCCAAAGGAACCCAAACCATCTTGGGCTTGAGTCTTGCGGGTCCCCCTATTTGGAGACAACCCGTGTGGCTGCGGCAATGTACCGGAACCCCCCGTGGTGTGCTGAAAGCATCCGCGCCGGCCCTTGGATCAGACCCCTCAGTCTGCTCGCTCGCAAAGTCACCAGGTCACGTTGATCTTCGATATCGTCTATGCCTTCCCTGGCCTGGACGGAGGTCTTCTGCAGGCGTGCATGCAGGCAACGGCCTCAGGGCTTCGCATGGGTTATTTTCTTTGTTTTTGTGTGTGTGTGTGTATTTTGTTTTCATTCTGGAGGTCCTTTCAGTCAGCGGCATGCTTTATTTGCGTCGCTGTGCTGTTCGGGACCCCAAGCCGTTTTGATGTTTAGGTGTTGATCTCGCGACCTTGTCCACACATATTCTTGCCTGCGCAGTTCTTGGCAGGAGAGGAGCATGCCTCTTCAAAGTTTTTTTTTGGCCTGGGCCAGTGGCGAGCAAGACGTTTTCTTGCATGTTTTGGCCGATATGTGAGAAACTGCGCGGCTGCCCTGTGTGATTTCAAAGGCACCCGTATTTGAGTGTTTCTCAAAGCGGCGAAACATCGATACGGTCGATACGGTCAGGGAAATCCATGAGGGGAGCCCGTGGCCGTGGCGAGGGGCCACTTTCAGGTGCTACTGCGGCTTTGTGGCACCTCCATTGGCGTCAAAGCCGTCACATCTTACCAGCTCAGAAACCGGCGGGGCGCTCAAATCGTCTCTGAGGGCTTGGTACTTTTCTTGTGTTGAAAGGAAACCCAAAGGACAGTTCCGAAATGCCCGTTTTGGGGGCCCGGTCCGTGTCCTATTCCTCCAAACCTGGGAAGCTCAGCTGTTGCCATAGCGGCAAGATCGGCCAGCGAGTTTCATGCTCGGCTGTGGGCATCCTTTTGTACACAAAACAAGGGCGTGCTTGGTTTCCCCTAACACAAAACAAGGAGTGTCGGTGAACCCGAAAACCATGCACTTGAAAATCACAAACTCCAAGCAAACCGCAGGTGCTCGCAAGGAGCAACACAAGCAAGAAAACGAGCAGCAACGAAAACCAGACGGGTGTCCTCCAATACGCCAAGGTTCGCAGGAGTGGAGGCGGGGCAACTTGTGAATAGGACACCAGCCCTCCCGGACGGAGATTTTCTGGACCGAGCCTCAAACAGGGGTCATTATTTTGACGGTTTCTGGGGGTTATCAAAGTCAGAAAATGGGGCTGTTTCCCTTCAACCCACCACTCCGGGGGTGACTTTGAACTATTTGGAAAGCCCGCGATGTTGGGGCGAGATCCCGAAATTGTTGTATGGGCAGTTTGAAAGTCCAGGTTGGTTGGCGCAAATGGTTGCAGAGTTATGGAGTCATGTAAGGGCTGTGGGGACCCATCGAGCAAACCGAGCTTCCAGACAGCTTCGGGACCCAGCTTCTCGAAGTCAGAAGCTGGTGCCGCTTCAAGCTCGTTTGACTGGATTCATTATTTTGATTCAGTTGGGGGTTATAACGTGAAATTGGCTGTTCCCCTTTAACCTAACATTGAATTTCGGGTGACTTGGATGGTCAAATAATGAATGGCCAATTTTTGACTCAATCGTTTCAAGTGGTTGGGTTCTTTGAGAAGCGACAGGATCTCAGGAGATTCTCCTGTGAATCCCGCGAATTTCCTGATGGTGAGGTAAGCTGCTCTGGGCTTCGAGGGGTCACCATGAGGATTCTGGAGAGTTGTTGGGGTTGGTTTAGAGGCAAGCCAAACGGAGAACAACGGTTACAATACAGGTCCCCCCTGCGGATGGACGAAATCCGTTTCGCACCACCAAAGAAACCCTGCAATGATACGATCCCCCTGTAAATGCCAACAAGCGATTTTTCTTCCTATAGTTTCAAAGTGGTGGCGAAAAGGATTTCGTCCATCCACTGTATGTCGACACATTTCCCTTGGGGATTTTCCCGTCAACAAAAATGCGGAGCGCCCCACCGGAGGAGCTGCCAGAAACCGGGCTTCGCGCAGTGCAGCTGCCGGAAGCTCTGTGCGTTTGTGTGTGGTTGTATATGCACGTACACATATTACACGTATAATAAAAATGTATGTGCATATATATATATATATACAGAATATGATATAATGATATATATATATATATATATAATATAATACATATATGTATATATATATATATATAATATATATATATGTATATTAATACATATTATTCTATGTGTAGAGGATTGTGTCACAACGCGGGACAATTGTGCATGGTGTCATAAATAGGAGTGATTCTTTGTATGACATGGTTTCGGGCAAAGCCCTTACCAGGTTTGATTGGCGTCTGAAAGGACACCAACATAAAACCATCCATTTGAGGGGCCCAACAAATCCCCCCCCCCCCCATTTGTGAGACACATCCCTTGGCAAAAGCCAAATTTCCGAGCCGGTGAGGTTGCTCCGTGTGAGCAAGCCGGCCCACTTCACCGGGCCGCGGGCCGAGCGTTTTCGCGCAGTGGCTTTGGCGTGAAGGGAATAGCGACCCAAAGCCTTCCACTAGAGTGACAGCCAACCAGGGTGAGTGTTTATCCTTCAGGTTCGGAGCCTTTTAAAGGACCGAATCCGCTTCTTGGAGGTCGACCCCCACATCGCTGGGGTTCCCCGAAAAATCCATGGGTTAGAACGTTCAAGCCCATTTTGGGAGCCCAGCTTTGCTTTTTGGAACCCTACAGTTTCCGCGCCAGACCGGGTTGGAAGACACACTAGAAGATCGATCCTGCCAGTAGTCATATGCTTGTCTCAAAGACTAAGCCATGAGCTGCTACGGTTTTTGGGGCGCGTTGCTTTGGTCTAGGCTCTTCCATATGCTGGCGGAGTTTCTGGGCATGCTGTTGGAAGATGGGCGGAGCCCTCAGAGATGTCGTGAACGCCGCTCAGCTGTTCGATCCCTTGCCAATGTTTTTTGTACCAGCTACGATTTGTTGCCCTACCTAATCATTTCCGGAAGCTTTTGTTTGACCTTGACTACTGTCGCCTTCAGCGCCCTTGCCAAGGTCCAGGAGGGAAGCATACCCAAAAAAACAACAGTTCTTCCCTTCTCGTTGCGAACTGAGGCCTACGCTGCAGTCGCACATGGAGAACGAGATTTTGTCGCAGTTTGGAGCACGGCGGGAGATGCCTGCCAGGAGCGCGGGGGGACGAGCCCAAGTGGTTCCCAAAAACCAGGGAGCAGCGTTTTTTGCAGGGAGAAAGCGAAAAAGTTCTGCTAGTCCACAAAAGCCAGGGAGCTGCAAAATGAAACAACTTCTGCTTGCCCGGCAGGGATCTCTGCCGCCTCTCGTACCATCTCATGAGCCGCAACCCCTCGGTCTTCGAAGAGGCCATGAAGGCTGGCAGCTGAGGCCCACTTGGGTCTTGGGTGGCGTCCTTTTTTTTTCCCGGGGGAACCAGCGGTTGGTTGGTTCTAAGAAGAAAAGGAACGCCACCATTCTTGGACACTCACATCAGCCCGACGGCGCCAACTGGAGTTCATTCGCTCGCGTTCGGCGCTTGCTTGAGAACCGAGGCGGTGACGCAGAAACGCTCCCAGGACAGCTTAATGCTGGTGGCCCAAGCAGTCGCTGGAAGTCAGTCTGTGCAAGCTTGAGAGACGTGGAGAGCGAGACGGCCTCTCCCACAACCATGGTAAAGGCGAATGAGAGGGGTGAAGAGAAAAAGAGAGAGTCCCCAGCTTGCGCGGGGCTTCCCTTAACGCTGAGCTCCGGAAGATGGTTCCAACAAGACCACGAAACAAATCCGCCGGTTCTGAGGGTGGAGCCGATCCCGGAGGGCGAGCGCCAGCGTCGGGCCTGGCCTGTTTCGCCGCCCGAAAAGGACACCAAGGGTTCCAGTCTGCGCAAACCCAGTGGAAGGATACGTAAAAGCGCACGCGAAGAAACAAACAAATAAAGAGAGAAACACACAAAGAAGCAAGGAAAGAAATAAGCAAAGAAAGAAAGGCACAAGCAAAGAAAGAAACACAGAAATAAAGGAACAAGCAAAGAAGCAATGATACAAGCAAATAAGCAGAGGAAAAACCAAAGAAGCAAAAAACGACAAGAGCAACAACAATTACACAAGCACGAACACAGTCACAATGCACAAGCACACAACCACAAGCCCGAACCGGAACACCGCAAGCACCATAAACGCACACACACACACACACAATCACACACACAAGCACTACAAGCGCAAGCGCAAGCCCAAGCGCGCGCAGACGCGCTCGCGCACCCGCACCTGCACGCGCACGGGCGCACACCCAGACCCTTGCCCACGCCCGCGCCTGCGCCCGCACACGCACACACACACACACACACAAATACACAAATTCACAAATCCACATCTGCACTCATGCACAAAGACATACATACATACATACATACATACATACATACATACATACATACATACATACATACATACATACATACATACATACATACATACATACATACATACATACATACATACATACATACATACATACATACATACATACATACATACATACATACATACATACATATACATATACATACATACATACATACATACATACACACATATACATATACATATACATATACATATACATGTACATGTACATGTACATGCATGCATGCATGCATGCATGCATGCATGCATGCATACATACATGTATATATACACACATACACGGATACACACATGCACGCATGCAGGCACACACACACACAATACACACACAACACACACACACACACAACACAGACACATATACCCACAATCTCACACACCCACATCACACACACGCACACACACACAACACACACACAGCACACACACAACACAGACACCACACACACACACACAGCACACACACACAGACACACCACTCACCCACACACACACACAACACACACACAACACACACACACAAAGCACACAAAACACACAAAACACACAAAACACACAACGCGCAACGAACCCACACACACAGACACGAAGACCCAAACCCAATTGCCAGCGGAACGACAAACACACGCACTATCACAAGCACAAAAGGCACACAACACCAGCGCGAGCACACACGCACACATTTAATTGGGTTTCGGGACAGTAAACAATGAGGCCAGTTCTGGGGCATATTCCCTTTTGCCCTTTTGGTCGAACCCGTTGGGTTCCCTCTGCCCGAGCTGAACCACCCAACTGGTTTCACAGATCCAGCGACGTGAAGCGCGAGGTCGAGTTCTGGGCGAAGCATGTTTTGGGCCCTTTCATTTGGGCCACGAGAAGTGTTCGGGGGGTGAAGTGTTATAACCCCCCGAGACAAACAAAGCAAGGGACGTACACGAGAATCCTCGGCCCGCATCTGGGGTACACACGATTATGATTTGGCCAGATTTCATCACCACTTTTGACTGGGAGTGTGCGCTCTGGCTGGGAATTTCCTACGGGACAGCAAGGCTCGAGAACCCGTCCCGTTTGAGTATGTTCGAGCTGGTTTCACCCTGGACAAGAAATCATTTGCACCAGCCAGGTATAGAAAACCCCAATCCTGCACCAGTCAGGTAGTTTACCCCAAGTACCTGGGTTTATCCCCCCTGGGCAATGTTTTTTCCCCAAAGTCAGCTCGGCCTCTGAATCGGAGCCCGCTCGGAGATCGATCCAGCTGAGTTGGTGTCTCCCTTCTCACTTCAGAACCAAACAGGCCAAGCCGACCCCAAAACCAAGCCCAGCCAGGAATCCGCAGCCCAAAAGGGACCTGCCGCCGAATCTATGAATGGACCCCTCCCAAGCTGCCGCAAGCGCCGATTTCTGGGATCGACCTAAGCTGAAAGCTGAGGAAAAGGACTTGGAGGCATGGCCCAAGCCAATCAATGGGTGGTACGTAAGCCTCCATAGCTCCACACCCCATACCTCAAAATGCCCTTGACGTCTGCTTTCTTCCGACTCAAGGTTGTTTTGTTCCCGCCTGACAAGCTGACAAAATTTGGTCATGTAAGCCATAGCATAGCTCCAAGCGCCCTGGGGAAATCCGAGGCCTGGAGCTGAACAAGAACAATAACAACAGCAACAACAAGAACAAGAACAACAAGAACAACAAGAACAACAGCAGCAGCATCAACCCCCCCCCCCGCTCTGGGCTCCGGGCTCCGGATCGAACAAAACGAGTCGCCAGGTCCGAAGCTGCGGCTGGGCACTGCGCCGGGGCTGCTGGTGCTGCAGCCTCTCGGCCTCAGAGGGGCGGGGTGGCCGGTGGCGTCTCTCTCCGGCCTGCGCGATTTGGAGAAAGAACCCGGGTGCAACAAGAACATAAAGAGTCCCGCCCTTGCCAAGAACAGAAAGAAAGAAAGAAAAGAAAGAAAGAAAGAAAGACAAACAGACAGACAGACAGACAGACAGAAGAAGAAGAAGAAGAAGAAGAGGAAGAAGAGGAAGAATGGCTTTCCCACGCAGGCTGGTGTCCCTGCTTGGAGACCGACTCAGCTCATGATTCTGTTTGGGATTGTGTCACAGGGAAACCCCGCAACATGGTGGCTTTCCTTTCTGTTTCTCCTTGAGCCAAACTGAAAGGAGCAACCGTTTGGGTGTGTCCTGTTTTGGGGGATCTCTCAAATGAATCGGTCTCCTAAGATGGCGATTCGGGGCGCTGTAGACACGTTCTCCCTGTTGTCGTGCTTTTTTGGCTATGCATTCGAAGCGTTGGACGCCATCAGACATGGTTGGTGGATGCACAAACAGGTAGTAAGCCCACCAGAGGGCTGAGTATGATTTGTGGTTTAGGCGTTTTGCCGGTCTCCGCTTTTTCATGTTTTTCCCGCTTGCTTGGACTGCCACATCGATCCTAGCAAGACAAGCTTCAACAGTCCAAGAGGCGTTTTTGCTTCCCTGGCCAGGCAAGCAAGAAGTGCCTTGTTTTTATAGGCACAAACCAGGCAGTCGTGCAGCTGTTACCGAGGACTCTCGTGAACGAGCTGTGCTTTGGAGTCAGTGTCCAGTGCAGGCCATTTGCTACTTGGAATTAGATTGAATGTGGGCATGAGGATAGGGGTACCCAAACGCACACCCACACACTTGCAAACACCCGCAGACGCACCCCGACACACCGACGCCATGTGTTGAGTTGCCCTGCTTGGCACAAGGATACGTGCCTGACAAGCCAGGAGCTCCTTTCAGAAGCTGCACGAAGTGGCATCCAAAGCCTTGGAGCAGGGAGAGGAGTGGAACGCGAAACGTTTTGGCAAGGGCCACTTTGTGCAACATTGCCCTCTGGTAGGTAAGCCTTTTTATGCTATATGGTTGCTCTGTAAATTGGCTTGCCCTGATCTCGCATTTCAGCATGTGTGGAGCATTGTTGCTCAGGTCTGCGAGCCGAGTCTTGGAGAGTCTCGAGACCATCGAACCATGGAATAGACTTGCGGACAAAAACAGCAAGAACAGCAATTCACAATACCACACCACGTCTGAATTTGATTGCAATATAGAAGTTTCTTGAATCTTCGTAGACAAGTTACAAAAAGACGGACGCATCGAATGCCTAGGAGCCGCTGCCGGAGGGTACATTGCCTCCTCCATATCCACTTGCTCTCAGCCGCCGGTCTCAGATGCAGCCGGATTCAACGGGCTCAGTTGGATCTCCAGACGGGTTGCTCGTCTTTTGGGAGGAACCGGCTTCGGCTCTCCTTTTGATTTCCCGTTGCCCAAAAAGGGTACCCTCCAAAAAAACAACGCATCATTTTCCGATGTTTCTCGGCAGAAAGAAGCAAGAGCATTTTTTTTTTGTGTGTGTGTGTGTGGTGGTTTTGCTGCCTACGGCCTTGTTTTGCACTGCAGCTGCTGGAAACTGCACCCACCCCCACCCCCACTCCATCCGATCGCTGAGGTCCAATCTCAGTGCTCTGTGCCGGAGCCTGAGGCATAAAGGGAAACCAACCCAACCATGGAGAATCCCGGGTTTGAGAGTTTGGGGGGCTCTCCTATTTTGAGACACCCCAAACAAGAAGTACCACTTTTTTTGGGAGGATTGCGGAATGTGGAACTCGGGGTGGGAGATTCAGGATTGGCTAAGACCTGCATATCAGTCACTTTTGGTGGACAACAAACCATCGGTCTAGGCATATTGTGCAGTGGAAGCAACCTAGATCGCCAGGGTCTGGGTCAGTTTTCTGGAACTCGGGTCTTCCGAACTTTTTTTTTTACGGAAACCCCAAGGGGGGATGGTCCAAGGGATTGTCTAAGACTCCCTAAGGCTCCCCAAAACCGTAACTCCATCCTTCCTTTGGCGGCTGAGCCTTTCTCTCAGGTGCTTGACGGCGTCTTCCAACGCACCCAGGGCCTGAGCGCTCTGTTCCTGAAGCCTCCGCTGCCGCAAGATCTGAAGGAGGGCCAAGGGGACTATCTCCCAGGTGACATGGTTGTTGTTGGGAAACATTTTACAGTTTTTTGCTTGTTGTGGTTTAGTGGTTGAAATCCAACCACTCAACTGCTAAAATTTGAATTGTTGCTCCCCTTCCAACGTCAACCAAGCTGAGTCGGGGCTGTTCTGTTGGAGTTGTCGTAGGAGAAGGGGAAGTCCGGCATTTCGTGATATCCTTGTTTGGTGCTGGTATATCCTTTTGTCTTTTTGGAGAGGAACCCAGACAAACGCCACACATTTGGGGGTCATGGCCAAACCCATGTAAGGCGTCGAGACGAGTACAGATATGGGTTTTCATTTCGTTGAGGGTACCCTTTTTTGGGCGGTTACGGAAGCCAAAGAGGAACCCTTGCCAATTTTTTCTACCACATACCGAACCTCATCCTCCTCATCATACGGCCCATCGGAGCCAGGTTGTGGCCCTTTTTCGTGAGCGCCCTTGATGAATGTGCACGTTCAGACATGTGCTAGACACGGGTACGAACTGGCCAAAACTGAACCAGGAATTGGTCCGCAGGCTTTTCTGTCCCTGTGTCCATTTACCAATCGGGCAACGGTTTCAAGGGTCTCCAAGTTGGGAAATCGGTGCTTCCAAAAATACAGGACACCTGTAACCAGCTGGCAGGTGGTTTATCAAGCAGTCAACTCGGGGTTGTTCCAATTGGTCCGAAACGGATTTTGTCCATCCACTGGGCTTGCAAAGGCGAGGGTTCCCCTCAATCACAACGAGACACCAAGTGGCTCCGCCAGGATGCTGACGGCCCAGTTCCCGCCCAGAAGCGTGCCCGGCAGCTTTGAGGGATGAAACATGGGACATGTTGATCCCCGATTTGCAAGCCCTTGGTTGATGAATGTGTGTGTGTGTGTGTGTCCCGTTCATTTTTGGATCCTTCTCATGGAGGGGACCGAGCACCCTCCATGAGTTGAATCCGGGGTCGTGATCTAGTCAGGTTTTTGTTTTAAAAGGAACGTCCAGACCCTGTTCGCAGATCTTGAGACGCACCTGATCAGCAGGCCTTTTTGATTTGCCCTGCACTTGGGAACCGTTTTTTTTTTTAAAGCATCCCCGGTTCCTTGGGATCAGGGCTAAACCACAAAAGCCACTGCTAAACCAGGCGCACACCTAGCGCAGAGCGTCAACCCAAAGTGACTCAAAGTCAACCTGAAACTCTCCCAGCGTCCTCTGTATATCAGTCTTCTTCTTTGTTTTAAGCCTAAATGAACCCTACCACAAACCCAAGACCCGGCCTCATTCAGACCTCAAGCCGAAACCACTCTCCCGAACGCGCGAGCCGCCAAATCAAAGCCAAAAGGCAGGCATCCGAGGGCTGGTGATGCTGGGGATGCGGCCGCCTGGCCATGCTTGGCCACATAGGGAGGCCTTGTGAGCCGGGGCCAGTCAAAAAAGCCGAAAACACCTCAACCCTGCATCATCATCATCGCTTTCATCGAGCGCACGGACCTCAAGTCTCCAAGTGCAGGGACCTCAACCCTGCCACCTGGCAGGAGCATGTTGCTCCTCATGATGAGATACCTCTTGCCACAGCTGGCCCAGCTCAGCGAGCTCCGCGCCCCAGGGAGACGGGTCTGCTTTCTTTGGTAAGCCCTACCTCTGGTGCATTCTGCCAAGGGATGTGAGGACTTTACCTTTTTGCCAACTAATGGGTTTTCCGTAGTATACCACGAAAAGTTGAACTTTTAGCAGGGGGAGCAGAAAGCAACCGAGCTACATGTGTCCCTTTTCGTTGTTTTTGTTCTTGCAGCGCTGTTTGGGCCAACTCAAAGTTCCTGGGTGGTGAGGGCCAGAAAAACCCTGGTCACGATGCACAAAGAAGCATATGCCGCTGAAATCATTCCCAGGTGGGCTAATCCTGTTGGCCCCAAGGGCTTCTACCCTTCAGTTCAGCATTTCTTTGATAAGGGTTACAGTGAAGGCATACATCATTTTAGATCCCATTCCGGCGCTGGACTTTGCGCATGTCCGACCCGCGACCGCGCATCAGTTCACTTGAGGTGAAGTTCATGAGTCAAGTTGTTTATGTTGTGTCCCTTGGTTCTTGTACTGATACGACCTTGATTGTGACTCATCGCCGTGAACTTCAATGCATACCGCGCTGGACATAATGTTGTACATTTGGCCTACCAAAGTAAACCAATGCAGCGTGGGCTCGTTTTACTCCTCGGCCAACACGATGAAACAACTGGGCAGATGTAATGATCCATGGAGTTTGTAGGGTTGCCGTTGGGGCCAAACACCAGAGGGTAAAACACACAGACACACACACACACACCAAAGACCCGGGTAAGACAATGGGAACGGGTGAAAATTCAAATTGCCCGTGTTTACGACGCAGCCACATGGGGATGGGTCATAGCCTATGCCTCCATTTTGGGGCGGAAGGGGTAGGGTCTTGACCCGCAGCCACATGGCTGGGGCTCAACAAACCGGACTTCCAAAATGGGCGTAACCCCTCCCCTTTAGCTTTGAGCCACACCCACAAGGGATGAACTTCACGGAACTCCATGGAAGGCCATGGAACGAGTCAGGCTGTGGCCAAAGCAGCTGAGCCTGCTGCGCCCCTCCCAGCGCAGCGCTTTGCCGCAGCCCCAGGGTCTTTTCGCCGGCCAAAACGCCGGCGGTTGCCAGGGCAATGCTTTTTTTTTTGGAGGCTGTTTTTAGGGTCCCTGAAAAAGGGACACCAAAGGAACACAAACTATTTCTTGGGTCCCAAAAGATGCTTCCAAAATCAAAATTGCTGTGGTGGTCAAAACCAGTGGGATCCCATTTTGGTTGGTAGGTGAATTCATCACCCATTTTAGAGCCTACTTTAGTAGGGATTGGGATGTTCACTGGGGGTACGATTTGGGTTTTGACCCATGGCCGTGTTTTATATATATATATATGTATATTCTTGGGATTGTTTTGAAGGTGCCTCAAACATGCAGGAGTGAACCGTACATTTGTTTGAGGCTGCCATTCATTTTTTGGGGGGAGTTAAGGCTGCCCAAAGAGACGGAATACACCTATGTCTTGGGGGCTCCTCTATTTTAAGACAAATCTGAATGGAAGTTACTGCAATTGACCACAGGTTTTTGGATGTGGTCAGTTTGCTTGCAGTATTTGACAAAGTCACATCAACAGGAACCCAATAGGAAGCTGGTGCGCGATTCCACTTGCTGACAGCGGAGCCACACTTTCGCACGGCTTAGCTACTGTTTGGCTGGATCTTTGGACTTTAACTTTTTGGGCGATGATGATTGTCCCATTTGCTGCAAGTTCAACGCCGGACAAGGTGCAACAAGTTAACACTTTTCGCAGGGTTGAGCCATCGAGCTGCGAACTGCTAGACCGAGGTCTGGTTCCATCAATCCGGTGCAGAGGCGCCTGAATTCGGCATTTGCATTCAAGTGCCCTATTTTCAAGCCTTGGCTCGAACGAGGCTGGTCGGACATACATGGTCACAGGTACAAAGAGGCGCCATGTTCCCATGGCAGCACGTCAAGTCGGGCTGGGAACAGGTAAAGACGCTCCACTTGACACTTCCATCGCAGGCTGCTTCCGCACTTGGGAGCCGCTCCCCCAGACCCCATGGACTAATTATGCAGACTTGGCCGAGGGCCAGGGGGGGAGGGAGCCCAACGAGGCCCTAGGGCTTTGAGGTAATTTTGGCTCCCTCCCCCCTCCGATATGATTTCACGTTGCACAGCCCTCGAGCAAAGGCAGCTTTGACACTTCAAGTTGATTTCGGTATTTCAGGTTGGTTAGGGAAATCAACATGAGAGCCTTTGGGGGTCCGACACCCCATTTTACTCTACAGCTTTCTCATGCCAGAAATCATCAGAGGAAGCTCCTCTTGGAGCCAAAATCATTTGCAGGGGTCAGGTGACCCCCGCTTGACCCCGGGCCTTCGACCACCAAACCACCAATACAATACAAACCACCAATTGGAAGCAAGCTGATCTTTGGTCAGCCCGAATTTTCATAGGTGTCCTTTTGATCGGTTCGTTAGTCTCTGAGATGGGCTTCCCTGGTTTAGATGGGTTTATTCCCCATGTACCGACGGACCCTCCCTCCCACGTTGCCATAGCAACTGTGAGGCTACTTGGAAGGAAGATCAATCTCCATGGACCTGTCAGCTGCCATGCTCGTGGAATCTCCACTCTTCTTGTTCTTGTTACCCGTGGTCCCTGGGTGTATTTGCTTTTTTCCAAGACTCCGCCTGGGGCGGATTTTCTCAACATTTCCCTGGGGAAAAAATCAAAACTTTCAACATTTCCGGAAAAAAAAAACACAAAACAAAACAACAAACAAACAAAACAAACAACAAACAAAACAAACAACAAACAAACAAACAAACAACAAGCAAACAAGCAACAAACACATCAACATTTTCAACAACAACAAACAAGCAAAAAGAACCATCGCCGAGGCGGTGCTGTGCTCAGCCGCCCGGCATCCCGGGGAGCCGCGGCGGATGCTGGTGGCCGAGGCGGGCCAAGCGAAGCGGGCGGGTTGCAACGCGCCGGGCGGTTCGCGTCGAATTGGGCGGCGCTTGGGCGTTGCGTCAAAGTTTTCCTTCGGCCAACATGGACATGGGGGCAAAAACCAGTGGGATCCCATTTTGGTTGGTAGGTACCATTTGCACCACCCATTTTAGTCTATTTTTAGTTGGGATTGGGATGTTCACTGGGGGTACGAGTGGGGATTGGGATGTTCACTGGGGGTACGGGATTTTGACCCATGGCCATGTGGCGAGAGTGGAATCCTTGTCGGTGTCAGATTACCCACGGTTTAGATTGCTGGATTGAATTTGGATTTGAAGCCTTGGCTTTTGTAGAGGAAGACTTCCCTGGAAGGCCTCTGAACAAGGACTCCAAAGCGCTTAGAGGGAAACTGATCATTTCATGGGTTTTGGGGGGGTATCACTTTGTTCAAAGTTTGGGGCCGGTTCTTTGGGTTCTCAAAGGGGTCCTTTCGTCATCTTTGGGTCTACCTCTTCTTGTGTGGCGAAAGGAAAGGCAAACCACAAGGCTTCTTTTTCGGGGCAGGTTTTCCCTGCAAAAAGACACACCCGAGAAGATGCCGTGTGTTCCAGATTGCAGGTGGTGGTGGCTTTGCGGTCGCTGGCAGAAGGCCCGGCGCCAAGAGCGAAACGGAGGCGGACTGCGCTCGCGCGTGTTTTCTCGCCTTCGGACGGATCGGCTAAAGCGGACGGATCGGCTTGTCCTTAAGCCCGAGAAGTCAAGCAACCCTTGATAGGTGGCTTGGTGGCTTGGATTTGAATTTGAACGGGTCCCTGGTTCTTGCAGGGGGGAAATGGAGTTTGCCACTCCTGTAACCACCAAGCCACCAATTAGAGGGAAGCTGAAGAAGGGTCGCCTCAAAAGACACCAATATTTTCCTTTTTTAGTGGCCACCCTCTCTGCCACGAGGTCCCCGAGCCGAAGACAAGGGCCAGTACTCAGCACAGGCAGGACCGGCTGGGAACGAGTTCGATTTTATGTTTCCATTCAGGTTTCATTGACAGACTCCGTGTGCCTTGCTATGAGTCGTTCCTGCGTTTATCAGGCTCTCGATGGGCTTTTTTTCTTTGATGTCGGTGTCCTTTGCGAAGTCTTTGGGACTCATGTGAGCCACAATCAGAACCCGGGTAGATGAAGGTTGGTAAGGGACGATCCCAGCCAGAAATAGCAGCGGAATTCCGCCTTCTTAATCCTGTACATGGTTCTGGGGATCGACCATTTTAGTACCAGGTTTTGATTGCGACTCAGGTGGCGACCACTTCCACCATTGTGGCGCGCTTGCTGAGTGCAGCAGCTGCCGCGGATCGCAAGGCTTTCGGGTGCCAAGGGGTCACGAGTCTGGATCGCCATTTGGGTGTGGCTCAAAATGAAAGAGGCAGGGCAAACCGCAGGCTTTAGTCGTTGGTTCCATTTTGAGCAGGTGCATTTGACCAATCCTTGCCTCTAAGGGGTCCCTGGAAGGATAGATGTCTCGATCTTTGATCCGCGTTTCAGCAGGTTTTTGGATGTACCCTGGCTGTGCTCAGGAGGAGAAGGATTCGGGCGACCACCAGGACACCTGTCATCGGGGCAGAGAGTTCCCTTTGTGTGTGTTTTGTTTTTAAAGGGGGAAACCAGGCGATGGTATGGAGTAACGGGGACAGGAGAAGACCTGGCCGAACCATCAAAATTGGGATACCACCCGGAACTGCTCGTTACATGGGCCTTCTGAACCTGTAGATTCCAGCTGAGCATCGAAAAGCCCGGCTAGCCTGCGGCAGGAATGGGCTCGGCATCAAGAAACATGCTTGCCACGGATCGAATCAGATTGACCCAAGACATCCTGATTTGTCTATGAGTTCAGGCCACCTTTTGTTTACCTTTGGCAATTTCCATTAAGTCGTACCCAAAGGGAAAACACCCCAAGGCTAGACGCTCCATTTCACAGCAGTCTGGGTGCTTCTGTCGCAGCGAGCCACAAAGGCGCCATAAGTTCGGTGGTTGCCCATTCGGGTTCCCTTGGTCTTTCTGAGTTTTCAGGGTTTCGCAATTTTTTCCTTCTGGTTTTGAGGGCTCGGTTTCGTCATTTGCTTTTTTTCTTCTTTGTTTAAAGGGTTTTCAAGGCTCCTTAGGTTTTTCCTTAGGGGGGATACCCCACTCAACCACAAGCCTAAACACTTCTCGCCAGAAAAAAGAAGAAGCAAAAACAAAACAAAACAAAAAAACACCAACCAAAAAAACAAACAAGCAAAAGCGACCAAACACAACCAAAAAAAGAAAAGGAAAACGGACCGCCCGGTGCAGCTTCGGTGGCCAGGAGGGCGCCAATTCTCCGCGGCTGGCGGCGCTGGACAACGGCGCGGATGCCAAGAGCCAGGTTTCCGAACCGCTCTCAAGGAAGAACCCAGACCTTTCATGGGATCAACACGCAAAAGTGCGCTTCTGTGTGTATATATATATATATATGAGTACTCATATATATATATATATGTATATACATATATGTACAGGCTTTGGATAGTGCCCTCCATTTTTCCTTGGTACTGGTTCGGTAGCGGAAGCCGTCCAGAATGAGCATGACTTGCTCGGCCATTTTGAGATGATCTTCCTTTGGTCTTTGTGACTCTTCCGGAGGACATATGAGGAAACTCCTGCTGGCAAGTGGCAAGAAATGGATGCCCCACTTGCTGCAGGCGCGAACGCTGCAGCACCGCCCGCGAAGAAGGCGTGGTGCGGCGATGTCTGTTCCGTTGCCTGGTGGACAAACGTGGAAGCGACACCCTCCATGGCCGTAAAGCCACCCCTCATCCTGCAAGGAAAACCCTGAGGAGCCAAACAGATATTGAGGAAAGTATAGCGAAATAGAGATCCACCAACAGTGGCCTCAAAACGGGTGTGCCTGTTTTTAGGAGTTCCCCCACCCCCCCCCCCCGCCCAAAAAAAAAAAAAAAGAAAGAAGAGGGGGTTACCCTCCAAAACCGCATCCAAATTTGGACCGATTTGAGGCCAGGATCCGCAAGGAGACCGGGGCCTTCGCCACCCCCGCCGAGCTGCAGGCCTCTGACTGGTTCCGGGGGAGGAAGGGTCTGCGAGACGAAACCCTTCCGGCGGATGCCGGCGGGCTG
This sequence comes from Effrenium voratum, assembly GCA_963377175.1. Lineage (NCBI taxonomy): Eukaryota > Dinophyceae > Suessiales > Symbiodiniaceae > Effrenium > Effrenium voratum. The sequence continues at coordinate 1,056,856 of CAUJNA010001313.1, read as the reverse complement.
GAACGGACTGAAAGAGTTGGGGGGAAACGCCGCTTCCGCCCTTTCGTGCAAGCCATGGAGCTCCGAGCTCCGGCGGCAATTCTTGATTTCAGGTCTTGTCTTTAAGTGTCAAACTTTGGCAGGTTTCCCGTGAGAAATATCGCCCTTGGTCACTGACATACCCTCCAGGCAAGAATGCTCCGATTCTCATTTGGCTGTGGTTGTTAAGACCAATGGGATCTTATTTGCTTGGATTGGTGAATTCACCACTCATTTTATTTTAGGACCTATTTTCGTGGTTGGATTGGGATGTTCACCGGGGGTACGGGCTTTGGATTTGGACCCATGGCCATTTGGGTGTGGCTCAAGACGCAGGTTTTGGTCGTTGGTTCCATTTTGACCAGGTGAAGTTGACCAATCCTGGCCTCTAAGGGTCCCTGGAAGGATAGATGTCTCGATCTTTGATCCGCGTTTCAGCCCGCGCTTCCGACGCACGGCGAGGCCCTCCGCGAGGCTCTGGCCACGGTGGTGATGCACCTTCCGCTGCAGCGCAGCGACTCCTCCTCGGTGGCCAGCAGTGTGCTGAGGCGACTTGGCAGTGGTTCAGTAAATGGAACCAAAAACTAAAACCTCCGTAACCCCAGCTCTTGAATTTTGAGCAATAGCCACTTGTCGAGATCTTGGGACGTTGGCTGTGCTGTGGGTTGCGTGCAAAGCTCTTTCCTTTCCTTTTTTTCCCACAACAGCTGACAGCTTTGGGGTCTCAGCCCAGATAGGCTGCGGGGTCTTCTTCTTTTTTGTGTGTCTGCGTGTGTCACTTTGAGGGCAAACCACAAACATCAGCCAGTTTGGGGTGGGTCTCCTGTCTCAAGACACGCCCATGTTCGTTTGTGTGTGTGTGTGTGTTTCCCCATCAGCCCAAAATTGTGGGGTCTCTGCCGAGAGAGGCTCAGGCGTGCTTTAAAGAGGCTCTGGGAAAGAGTTCCGAAAGGGTTTCGAGGGTTGGGGACAACCCTAGTTTTTTTCTTAGGGAGACTAGAAGTTTTCTGCTGAAAACGACGGTGTTGACATGTTCAAGCAAGCTTGGGTCAAGAAAGGCGTGGAGAGCAATGCTACCAGCGGGCAGGTGCCTTGAGCTGCTTTCGCGCCGGGAGACGTCGACAGGCTGGAAGAACAGTCGCGCAGACCAAAGCTCGGGTGTTGACCATGTGGGTGTGCCTTACCCATTTTGAAGTCTGTCAAACGAAAGGTTGCCCCGCTTACAGGTGTTGAACATGCTGCGTTTGTGATGCCCTTGAACATTGCAGTAGAAGCACCCCTAGGAGTGCCAGGGCAGCTAGCCCTTCCGTCACTGTGTGCGCACCATGTTTCAACAGTTCATTGTGTGACCATTCCCATGTTTCAACATGTCTCATGTTTTCAGTTTATTCTCAAAGGCCGAACTGGGTCTGGTTGCTTAACCACCTGGTAGCGCCCGCGCTACATCATCATGTGCTTAGGGTAAACGCGAGGAGCTATTTTGATTCAGAGGCTTCCTTTGATCCTGGTTCTTATTTCAGGGTGAGGCATGAACCGCGTTCCAGCGCGAAAGTATCCACTCGGCTCTGAAGGACTAGGTGACTTGCGAGGGGCGGCTACAGCCATTCCGGGCGCAAGGAAGTGGGCGAGTGACAATTGAAAGAGTGGGATTTCCAATCGCGGGGGGCTTGAGATCACTGTGATCAAGGGATCACAGTGGACCCTTCCAAATGTGCCGAACCTTTGGGCGAGACCCGCGAATCCCAGACCCCGACATCCCTCCACCTGGGATGACCGCCCTGGGGGGAATGTGGGCACCTGCAGGGGACAAGGCGCCAGAGCGCCGGCCCGGCGCTGTGGACCGGGCGATCGGAGAGGCCGAATCGGGGCCGGGTTATATACAAATATATACATATGTATATATCTAAATATGTGAACATAAATACATATATACATATATGCATAATATGTATATATATATATATGTGTACATGTGTATACATTTGCGTTGTAGGTGGAAAGTGGAAACCAAGGCAATTATCACCACAGGTACTGTTTTGGACATGCCACCTTGGCCTCTGGACCGAAGAACAGTGTACATGTCCCAAAGTAAATTATCAATTCCCTACAAACAAGAGAGCGTGTCAAAGTAGGGTTGCCTCCCAAAATGTTCATTTTGGTTTCTCCTGCCAGCCAAGGTGACCAGGGTAACTTTTTAAAGTGACCTCTTGCAGGGGGCCTAAAACCAACCAACTGAACACTCGGACCTGATTGAATCGCATTCTCTTGAGAAGGCACCCATGCGTTGGGACGAACATTAACATATGCATTTCCTTCGCCGCCCGGGGTATGTGGTTCCAAGCTCTTTCCATGCAGGACGGCGACATGATGCGGACGGACTCCATGGAATCGGCGAATTCTGTGGCAAGGAGGCACGGGAATCGTTGGCATTTTTGGGAGCTAACCGCGCCGCTTGAAGATGCTACGTGTTCAAAATAGATTTGCGCGCTGCACTGTTTCAGATGGGTTTCTATTTTAAGGGAGGAGGAGGGGGTAGAGGAGAGTTACGGCCGCCGACCAGCAACTGATAGCACACCAGTCCAGGCTGAGGTGGTCCGAGCTGCAGCACTGCACATCTCATTCTTTTCCAAAAGGCCACCTATGATCCCAGTTTAATCCCTGGCAGCCCTTTTTGGATGGTGATTCGAGAAACCCACAGCAACGCCCATGCGGAATGGTCCCCAAGTTGGATACGGCGAGTTTGTCTCACAACGGGCGCACTCAAAACGGTGGGGCGCTGGGCGCCGGGCCTCGAGCCTCGAGCCTCGAGGGCGTCTCGGCTCAGGGTCTTCCATGAGTTTCGCTCTCTACGAACCCCGGGTGTGGAGGCACTGGCCGCCGAGGCGGATTCTCGGATTTATTTTTTCTTCTTCTTCTGATTTCTTCTTTTTTCGACGGGCGGAAGTTCGGGCTTTGGCTTACTGGTGCTGGAATGACACAAGGGATGTTTGATAGGGGTTCCAGTTTGGTTTGGTGATTCTGGAGTCTTTATTTAATGACCGTTTTTGTTCGAAGGATGGGGGTTTCCCTTTCACCAGCTTGGGTGACTTGGATCGAATTTGGCCAGAACTCGTGGCGTAACTGGACCCCCAAGTTCGATCCGGATCGAATTTGGCCACCAGTTCCTGTGCCGGCACTCAAACTCATGGCGGGCGTTTTCCGGTCAATTCCTACGAGCCCAGTGGAACCGGTCGAAGGGTTCCACCCCGAAACTGTTCCTTTCTGGCAACTCTCTGTGACCGGACTCGAATCGAGCGACAGCAGCCTGCGTAGGCTCTGCGGAGGGAAAGGATGCGCCAGGGAGAGGAGGAGCAGGCGACACCGAAATCGCCATCAGAGAGCGTTCGCACCGTAGGTGTCCTTGTTGGTTGGTTTGAGTAGAAAAAATAGAAGGCCCTGGTTTACCTGGTGGTTCAATCATCTACCAGGGCCATCTATTTTCCAAAAAGGACGCCTATGGTTCGCACCGTTTTCGTTGGACTGTCGCTTCACCATCGCTGTGATCATGCGGCAAGAGGTGTTCTTTTTGATTCCGCTGCGACGTCGAATGAACAAAACACATGTTTTGATCACTCAGCCGCTTGAATGGGGGGGTTTCCGGAACGTGAGATTGGTTATACCGTGGCTTGGATATTCGGGGTTTCACTGAGCCAGCCAAGGTGATCCTTGAGATGTGTGGCTTATTTCATCCCAAATGCACAAATTCACCTCTTGAATCGCGGCTTTAACGCAGGGTGAGAATACTTGGTGCTCTCAGCTGCATGCTGAGACTTTTAGAAGTTTGGGGTTTAGGGCGTTGAAAGCTGTGAGCGCAGAGTTTTTCCACATCCCAAAGACAGGTCGTCCACAATTACGAGGCAAAGAAACCCAGGTTAAGGTTAGTAGGAGACAGTCCCCTTTTTATAAATCCAAAAGCAAAACAGCGGTAAATGTAAAAATCTCCAACAACCGACTCAAGAATTCAACAAGCAACAACATTTCAACAACTATGTCTGGGATGGAAATCCCAACAACACCGTCAGCAACCGCAATAAGTTGTTAAGTCAAACACCAAGTACATGCAACAATCCAACAAAACCTCGAGAATTCCAAAAATCATCAACTATGTCTGGGATGGAAGTTCCAAAAACACTGTCTCAGCAACCATAGCTGCACGTTTTGGAGACTTTGCGAGATTAATTTTGGGAATGTTGCATTTACTGCAGGTTTTTCTGGAATTTCCATTCCAGACATAGTTGCTGAGATCTTGGCACTTTTGGGCATTTTGGGAATGGTGGGAATTATCTAGAATACTAATTGCTTTTAGGTGAATATTTGGAATTCCTAAACATTGGCTGTGTTTTGGGAATCTTGCATGTACGAATGACCATCCGAGACACAGTTGGTGATATTTTTGGAGTTTGTGATTTGTGTGGACTTCTCGTTTTTTTTTTGCATTTACTGATGTCTTTTTGGAATTTTGAGAACTCCATACAATCTGTAGGTGTTCTTGAACATTGGCATTCAATGCTCAATTTTTGTGTTTTGTTCACGTGTTGTTTCTTCATGTGGCAAAACGGCCGAATGGCCGTTTGGCTCAAGTTTTGGGAACTCCCGTCAAGTTCCCCTCGGACTCGCGTGCGAACGCCATATCCTGGCATCGCTCTTCGTCACCGCAAAAAGCTTTGTGGTGCCGCGGCGCTTTGGGGGTAGGAGGTGTTCGGTGGGCCGTCGAGGTGTCCTTGGGCCTGTCCCTCAAACTACCGTTTTGCAATCCCTTTTCTAACCTCCCCAAACCTGATCTTCTTCAACTGTCACTCCCACAACCTGGTCATCAGCACCTTCTCCATTGTGCGTTGAGACTGGGTTCTTTTGGTACTTCGTGGATTACGTGTACCTCTTTGATTCCCTGGGCTGCCTCGTGTTCGCCCAAAACCGCAGGTTATCAGCCGTACCAGCTAGAAGCTGGGGCTGGTGATCCGGTTGCGGGACGTGACCCGCTACCTGCTCCCATCGCCTACTTGCACGAGCAATGGCGTCCCCCGGAGCTTCTCATCGTGGGCCGGGCTTCGTGGACGACGAGGCCAACGCCCTTCGCGGCAGCGCCGCGCCTGCTGCCCCCGGCTTAGACAGCCGGCTGTGGCCCATTCCCCCGATGGTGGGCGCAGAGCCCAATCCCGGGGTGATCACGGACGATTGGATCCTTTCTCAGGTCGTGTTTGATGAGGATGCGGAGGCCCCTATCCCGGCGGCAGTGCTTCAGATCGAGGACGGACCCCCTCTAGAAGAGGCTGAGGTTCCTCCAAATCAGGTGCCCTCATCGATTTCGCCCACTGTTCCGTTCGTGGCGCTCCAGATCGAGGACCGGGCTGTCCATCATGCTGCTCATCCGGAGCCGGCTCAATCATGGTCCCTTACATGGGATCAGTTTGACCAGCTCCTTGGCAGTGGATCGCAGGCTACACCGCCTGATTTCGGTCGGCTCGACTTTGACTCAGGTGCCCCCATTTCGGTTGGGAATTTGGATTTTCAATCCCTTTTTGATGCTGATTGGAAGTCTCAGCCTTCCCGAATTGACCGATCTTGTGATGCCCTGCCTACGCATGAGCCTACTCAGGGTTTTCCTCATGATGGAGAAAATGACCCCATTGAAGATTTCTCCCCTTCTCATGTTGCAGGTTCGGCCCAACCCGAGGTGGGCAAACGGGCGATTGAGGATTGGCCGCAGATAGCTGGCCTTCCTCCCGTCTCAGGTTCATCCGACATTGACATCATTCACGATCACCCCAGTCCGGCGGATATGGACTTCATCCCTGACGCAGTATCATCTCACCTGTCAGGTACCCGCGACCGGAATGTGGACCGCTACAACGCTGGTCCGAATCCACCGCTTTCCTCAGGTACCCGAGGTCGGGATGCGAACCGCTACAACGCGGGCTCAAATCCACCAAATCGGGCATCAGGTACTAATCGATCGGATGCGGGCCGCGAAACAGCAGGCCCAAATCCTTCCTCCACTTCGTCAAGAAGCCATGCCGGTCTCTTCGCGGCGTTCAATCGGCGTCAGACTCGAAAAGAGTCCGCCCCCGACGTCATCGACCTCGAGGAGCAGTCCAGCCACCGTACCAGCGATGGATCCGAACAGGATACACCTGGTATTGGCTCTACTCCATTTGACCTCCTCGACATCCCCTTCCATCAGCCACCCAGGAGAGGAAATGAAGATGATGAAACCATTCCTGGGATCCTTGATGTAATCGATGAGGCCGAGGTCACACCAGAGAGACGAACTACATCGCTCCCACCGGGCCGCGTTGCCAAAGTGCTTTCCCCTAAGCCACTCAATGGTGACGTTGCTCAACGGCTTGATCTCACTCAACCTAATCCAGATCAAGCTCAACTCCGCGGATCATCATCATTCGATAATGTGTCGGGACAAACCGGCACTGACTCACGGGCCACAAAGAGGAGCTCTGAGTCACCCGAGAGACGTGAAGCTGCTCTGCGACTGCGATCTAATCCCCCAGCTCATCACGATCCTATTGATGTTCCTATCCACTCTGCGGGGTCTGGGCTCAGCTCCAATGCCCCGATGTCTGAGAAGGAGACTGATGACGGGATTAACTCTACGCCTAGGAACCGGAGACCTGGACTTAGCACTGTTGCCCCTGGATATGGAGGGCTTCCTTCAAATCAACCGGTCAACGACTCCCTCGTCCCCGCATTCTTTCAAATCGGAACTCCGGGCTGCACTCCAGACAGGGAAGAAAATAGTCGCGGAGATCACGACGCTGATAGTCGTCCTGCTCCGTCTGCTTCCACAAGTGGCGGCCATCCTGTTGCATCTGAGCTTCAACGACTGCTTCTCGCGATCCACAACGAGGTCAAGGGGTGCAAGGCCGAAATCCAGGGATGCAGAACTGAGATTCGGTCATGTAGGGATGATATCAACGCTTGCGTCGGTGAGATCAAGAAGATCAATAACCGTGTTGACGCCTTCGAGAAGAAGGTTGAATCATCTTTCTCTGCCGTCGCCGGAACTCTCTCAAAACACGAGGCTAAGTTCCGTGATTTCCACGAGTGGGTCGCCCGAAGCGAGAAGGAGATGAATGAGCGTTTCAAGATGTATGATGAGAGATCTGACTCGATCGTCATATCCGCTGCTGAACTTCGCGAGCAGGCCGAATCACTTGAGAACGTTAAGGTCCAGCTCCTTAGGTTCTCCGAGATCGGGGCCCTTGAGGCTGAGGTTCGGAAAATCAAAGACGAAGTTGAGGCGAACTCTCGCAGTGTCATCGACATTGAGGGAACCATCTCAAGGGAAAGAACCATCCGTGGGAACGTCGAGACGTATATCCAGCATCTCGTTCCTGCGACCGACCTGAAGCAGTTCAGTGATAGGGTGTCCGGAGCCCTCAATGAGAACTCACAGAAACAGGAAGAGTTCAAGCTTCAATTGTCCCGTATTGCTAAGTGCGTCAAGGACCTTCATGACAAAAGCTTAGGCCCCAATCCGAGGGACATGCAAGAGCAGTTTATGAAGCTTGTGCTGAGGGTCAATGAGATCAACATGCAGATCGCTGAGTTGAGGGAGCAACCTCCCGCTGCCTACGGATCTTCAAGTGCTGGCGCTGCTTTGACCGCCGGAACGGGATCATGGGAGAAATCTGGAGACACTGATCCCTTAACCCAGGGAAGGGCTCCTAGAGGTTCTCCTCCTCGTGATGCTCGCACCGTCAGCTCGGCGAGGCCTCCTCCACCTCCACCTCCTTCGGGGCCACCCCCACCGTCACCATCAGCCCTCATCTTCGGCAGGGATCCCTCTAGAACGAGGGCCATTGCTCGGGCTGCCGGCGCTGCCCCTGATAACCGGGCCAGGTGTGCTCATGAGGAGCCCGGTCATCCACAGCATCGGGAACCTCGCTATCCATGCCGAAGCTGCGGCAAGTCAGTCTGCGAAGACTGCTTTGACCATGATTGTAACTCGTGTTTCAAGTGCAGCGATCAGTTTCCTAGATGCCGCGCATGCAGGGGGAGAGGGGGGAGACACGGGCTTGTGAGGTGTCTCATATGCAAAGACGAGTACTGCGATCAACACATCGCTTCACCTGACGATGTGCGCCGTTTTGGGTCGAATGTTCGACCTATTTGCCTCGGTTGTCTGAGAGCTGATCCCGACGGGAAAACTAAGCATCGCGGTCCCAGTGCGGGGCCTGGAGGACCTGATTGCATTCCTGATCATAATCAGCGGGATGGCACTGCTCCTGATCCTGGATCCGGGCCATCACGTGGAGATCCGTCACATCGGAGTCCTGAACCGCACCAAGGGAACTCTGGTTTCTGTTCCCACGCCGGAGCTGCCGGGCCAATGCCACCAAGGGCAATGTCTTCGCCCGTAGTCGGACGAGCAGTTCCGAGGGGGACCATCAACACGTATCCCGGATGTTCCCCTACGGGGGGGATTTTCACCGGTCAGGTTGAGCATGGAACGTCTCAGGGAGTCATTCGCGGGAGGTACGGACCTGACGCTGCTGTGACAAATCAGCAGAATCCACAGCCTCACCACGGAGTACAGGATAACTCTGGCGGGCCAACTGGTTTTTCTCTTCCGCCAGGGCTCGGCAAGGGTGTGCGTGGCGTCGGTGGCGTCGGCGGTATTGGAGCTCCCGATCTTCGCCGATCTTCCGCTGAGGAGAGGGTCTGCCCTCGATGCAACATAAATGTCAAGACCAGCATCCCCGGGACACCTCCATGCTTCCAAACTTGTTCGTTGTGTCGCACTTCTCTGTGTGCCGCGTGCTGCCCGCCATCGTCCGGGAGTTGCTCTCTGTGTGCCATATCCATTGGCAGAGACGGCGTTTTACCTCCCCACGTTTTTGGGCAGGCTACTCGACCGCCCTTAACTTCATTGCCATCTGAGGCGAACAAGTGCGCCAACATAGAGCTCGAAAAAGAGCCTGCACCGCATGAGTTGCGAGACTGGATCATTTCCACGAGAGAAATCGTGAGCAACGCATTCAGCTATGACTCGCCGTATGCCATGTCTTGGGTCATGAGTGTCGAGAACGCCAGCGCAATAGAGGAACTTGATGAGGAGTGCCTCTACCAGATCCTTGACAATAGGTTCAATGCTGCACTGAGAAAGTGCATCACGTCGAAACCTATAGTTGCCAAGATCAGCAGGCTGACTGAAGAGGCTCAAGTAAAAAGGGGGACGAGGCTGAAAATCCGCCAGATCCTGTTCTGTCTCATTGAGTACCTTCGTCCCGATGAAGTCGGGAGCCAGTCTATCCGTACGAATGAACTTCTTCGCCTATCCCTCGGCAGAGCTGCCGGGTCTGGCGAGCCTCAGCTTGAGAAATTCCTTGATAAATGGGAAGGACTCCTGGGCGGAATCACTGCACCGATTGATCACCATGTTCTTCAGCATGTTTTCTTTGAGCAAGTTCGACACTCACCATGCTTGATGCCTGACGTGCAACACTGGGATCGTAATCCAGACGTGCAAAACTACGACTGGATCATGAGGGCCGCTCGTAACGCTGTATCGAGGTGGAGGACGAGGTACAATGTCTCTGAGATAAAGGATCGAATGTACTCCCGATCTCCACATGCTGATCGCAACCCGAATGCCGCCGCTCCTGGGGTGCGCCGTCCTTCGCCGTTTGGGGATACTCGCAAGACAGGGGACGCGAGATCAAGTGATCGTGATCGCGGAAAGACGCGATTTGACGACCCCAGGCGGAATAGCAGGGAGCGCCCTTCTCCAGGAAGAGATCGCCGCCATGAGCATCCTGCCACCCCTGGAGTTTGTCATGATTGGCAGAAGGGGCAATGTAGGCGCGGTTCTGACTGCCGCTTTGCGCACCATGAGGAGAAGCCGACTTCTCCCCGCAATGACGACGGTCCCATATACCCTGGGTACTGCAGAGAGTGGCTAAACATCGGCAAATGCACGCGTCCAAAATGCACGTACAAGCATGAGAAGCCCCCTCCTGACCTAGCTCCGCTTCCCAGGAAGCCCGGTTCCCCTGCTACTGAGCAGGGGGGCGATTCGTCGAATCCCTATCCTGATGGGCGAATTGACAGTCCCGCACCTGGGGTTGACGAGGGTTTCTGAGAGGGGCGGGCCGTTACCCACAGGCCTCGCCGGGAATATCTATCGCATGCCCAGCGACCAAATGCGAATCTGGTGGTCCGACGGGTGCCCTTTCTGACAGGACACCCGGCCGCTCTCCTCCTGCTGATGCACAAATGTGGTCTAGAACCGATCACCGAACTTGCATGTTTCAGGGACCCACTGGTGGGGGCCCCGAGTTACAGCATGTGGTGTGGAGACGGACCGTTTCCATCCCTGACGGACGGGTTATCCAGGACCTTCCAGTCACCTCTCACACTTCGCGGAATAGGATGTTCTGCCCTATCGGTTTTACCGGCGACGTAGAAACTACCTTTTGGTCATACACTGATCCTGTTAAGCGTGCCGCGTGGAATGCCTCTATGCGTCCGAACGTCTATAACGACGACCGCAGCCCGACAGTTCAGATCAATGACTCCGCCATGATTGAGTATATCGTCGTTTCCGATAACAACCTTATGAAGCAGATTTCTCATGTTTCCCAGAAATCCAGGAATCCATCATATACTCACTCCGGGGAGTTCAAGAACGCTTCAAAGATCACCATTGAACGGCAAAGTGAGAAGGCCATTCTCCGCGCACTCTCCATGCAGGAGCAGGTCGCCATTGATCAGGAGGGCGAATACCTCGAATCCAAACCGATTCGACGGCGCATGATGTATAGAGCATCGCGCATGTCCTCCACTCCATCCGCTCCTGGGCACGAACGATCGATCCGATGGCTTGCTGATACAGGCTGCCCCATCGACCTTGTTGGACTGAACGAACTTAGTGCCGGAGAGCAGAGTCTGGTGAAGAAAACTGGACGTACCCATGCCCTGCAGACCGCCAACGGTACGGCGTCGACCCTCGGAAGCATTGCTGCTGATATGCAGGACATCGACGAGGTGATTGATGCCCACGTCATGCAGAACACGCCATCGCTCATCTCAATCGGCAAACGCTGTATGGAGCAAGGTTATACATTCACCTGGCCCGCGGGTGAGCTTCCCGTCCTTCAAGGACCTAATGGCAAAGAAATTGTGCTCGACGTGCTGAACAACGTCCCGTACTTGCCTGCCTCACGTTGTAACTTCAGTTCTCCGGTGACCGATCAGTACCCTGACATCCCTGCTGTTCCTGCTCCTTCTGCTCTTTCCGGGGATGTCATCCAAGGGGGAACAAAGGACATACCTTCTGTGCCCGAAGGCCATCCTGGCTCACCTGACCCTGATCCTCCTGCCTCTGATCCAATTGAGGAAACCGTCGAACTTGAAGGCCACGGCCCTCTGCGTAGCGCCGAAGACTGGAGAGCTGACGCCTTGACCCTCCGCCACATGATGACTCATCTTCCCAAGAACCCTTTTTGCTCGCACTGCCAGCGTGCCAAGATGGAGAATGTTAGACTGTTCCGGAAGAAGGGCGCGGCTGGTCATGGAGCCGAAGACTTTGGCGACTTAGTCACCGCCGACACGATGGTTCTGCGAGGGCTACGTGACAGGGGCATCAACGGCGAGGCCGACGCCATCGTTTTCTATGATCTCGCCACTTCGTGGATTGATGTCATGCCTGTCATGAGCCGCTCTGATGCTAACACCGTTGACGCTTTCAACCGCTTCGCAGGGCCTCAAAATGACATCAAGATGATGCACACTGATCAAGCTAAAGAACTTGTCAGTGCTTGCAAAGAACTGCGCTGGATACATGAATGGTCTACTCCGGGAATGCCAAAGACCAACGGCATCATTGAAAACAAAGTCAAATTAGTCCTTCATGGTGCACGTGTGCTTTTACGTCAAGCCGGGTTAGAAGCCCGATGGTGGCCCTACGCAACAAAGTACTTTGCCGTCGCTAGGAACATCGAGAATCGGGGAGGTGGAAGCGCGTGGTCTAAAAGACACGCCCCCCTTCCTTTCAACGGCAAGCTTCTTCCCTTCGGTTGCTTGGTTGATTTCTTCCCCGTCGCCCCCAAGCCGCGTCGAGTTGAAAAGGGGGGGATCAAAAACGCCCCCGAAGATCAAAATAAGCCTGCCGACGATGACTATTGGAGCAAAGACGAAGAGAACGAGTGTGTTATCCGTATACACCGGACACCCAGAAAGAAACTCTTCGATCCAAGGGGCTCCAACTGCCCAATCGACGTTGAATTCCTCGCTGACGAAACTCTCACCATCATTAAATATCTCAACGGTGAAAATGACTCTATTCAGTCAACCACGTGGAGAAACCTGAGTGATCCTAGAGATGATCAATCGCAAGATTGGATTGGCGAAACCTATTTTCAGGTCGACGTCCACGCTCTCGAGAAATGGGGCGAAACCTCAAGGGAAGACGCACCTCTTTCTGATGATGACTATGAACCCATGTCAGCAGAAGAAATCGAGGAAGCTCTGCGTGACTGTGACTACGACCCCCTCGCTGATTTCGCTGAAGAAGAATCTAGTATCGCTCCCGCTGTTCCCGGCGAAGAACACGATCACTATAAGGCTCCCAAGTTCGCCCCTGTAGCCAAACCTGGTGTTTTCCTTGGTTATCGGTTCGAACCTGGAGGGAAATGGAAGGGCGACTACTATGTTGCTGACCTCGAGCATTTTCAGGCTGGAGTTGTTCGACCCAGTATCCACCAAGTGAAACAGATCTACCACGATGCTGAAGAGCCGTTCGTGTTTCCTCTGCTAAAAGCATATGAGGCTCGTACCCGAGAAATTGCATCATACAAGCATGATCGCCTATCAGACCCTGATCACCTCAGCGGAAAAATTCTGCCCCGTGAAGACGAGTCCTTCAGCTTTGACGAGGGACGCTTTGACCATGGGGACGATGAGGATGATCGTCAAAAACGGCGACAGAATGCTGACTCTGACAATGTTCCTGAGACTGACCTCATAGATCGTCACGTCTCGGATGGATCTTCCCCTGACAAAAGGGATGATTACTGGGTGCGCTTTGAAGAAGAAAGGTCCTGGCATCGATACCATGTCAAGGCGAGAAAGGACTTCTTTGGAGACGACACCCGTCCTCTGCCTTCAGGGGGGCCGGTCCAAGCTGATCTCGACGACGTCAGGATCACTCATTGCAACTTCCTCGACTCCAGAGACGAGGTCTATCGCGACTCCCGTGATGTGTATGCCAGCCGCCATCGGGTTAGAACACACAAGTTTTGGACCGGGGTTACCATCCTCTTCGACAAGGGCTGCGCGCCCAAAAGGAGGCGTCCCTCTCCCAAGAAGCCGCTCTGCGAAGATGTGTTACCGGGAAGTAAGGAGGACATTGATTATCCTCAGTCCTCCAAACGCAAAGAGCGTCCCTACACCGGGACGGGGAAGCCCAACTCCATCTCGTCCGATGATTGGCGAGCCATGTCGCTCACCGCGCGAAGGATCTATGTCAGCACTGAGAGGGAGCTTGAGGTTGAGAAGTCTCGCTCCAAGCCTGGCGACGATCATCCTGGCGCGCCGGCCACCTCCAATAAATCACTCCTAATTGAATTTGCATGCGAAGCCGATTCCACACTTTCCGCCACTATGTTCGAATCTGGTGGAGATGCCATTCGTGTGCACAAAGACTCCTTTGATATCCTTAAGGGCAAGGATGTTAGGAGGCTGATCGAGATCGTGAGGAAGAATCCTAAATGCGATCTTTGGTCTTCTATTCCCTGTGGGCCTTGGAGTACTTGGCAATACGTCAACCTTTCTCAGTACGGACCCGAATTCGCCGCCGAGCTTAACGACGCTCGGAGACAGTCCCAAATCATGTTCGCGGCCTTCATTCGAGTTTCTCGTGAAGTGCGGAAGGGTGGTGGGCGAATTGCCTATGAATGGCCACGTCATTGCCTTGGATGGTCTCAACCCTTCATGAAAAAGTTTCTTGACGATCCTGAGATTCTCACTGTCAATATTGACGGATGCGACTTCGGAATGAAGGACAGGAACGGGACGCCCATCCGGAAGCAGTGGAGAATAGCCACGAACTCTCCCGACCTCGCCGCCGTGCTCGGGGGCCGAACGTGTCATCATGAAAAGGGGTTCGCGCACGCTAGGATTGAGGGGTCCCTCACTCCGCTCACCGCCCTCTATCCGAAGCAGATGTGCCAGACGATCATCAAATCCTGGTACAAAGGGAGGAATGAGAGATCTACGATTCCTGTCGCGGTCGCCGAGCCCGACAACCGCGCTGCATGGAAAAGAGACCCCCATGCACTCTACATCCATCCTCTTCGGGAAGGGGTCGCTGTCCCGAATCGCGGGACTCCTGAAAGTGTTGGTCTGGATTTTCAATCGGCCGATGATCACATAGTTCCCGCTGGCGACAAAGCCACGATTGGGACTGGCTTAGCCATCACCATTCCCGAGGGGGTCTACGGGAGAATAGCCCCCCGCTCTGGGCTTGCTGCCAAACACATGATTGACATCGGTGCCGGCGTCATTGACCCCGACTATACCGGAGAGGTCAAGGTTGTAATCTTCAACCATTCGAGCAATGACTTCCTCATCAAGAAGGGAGACAAAATCGCGCAACTCATTCTTGAACGCGTCTCTATCCTTGAGCCCGTCATATGCGTGCAGAAGCCGCGTGCCACCGAAAGAGGGGGGCAAGGATTCGGTAGCACCGACAAAGGTGCCCCCGCTGCGTCTGCTACTTTCCCATCACATATGTGGCCCTCCACCGGAAACACCGAGTGGTTTGCCATGCCTCGTGGGGCCGATGGATCCGGTCACAGTCCATTCCTCGGGCTTCCTCCATTCAGCGCCTGTGTCGCTCGCCCTGTGCCTCGAAAGGAGGCAAAGCTCGATCCCAAGGCATTCGCCGCCCTAGAAAAGGAGTGGAAGAAGCTTAGGGATCTTGGCTGTTGGGACCAATCCAGGGTGCGTGAGTGGCGTGACGTCGCTGCTGAGGCAAAACGAGAAGGGACCAAAGTTCATGTCGGCCGTATCTTTGACATATGCGTCAAAAAGAATCACGAACTTGCAGAGGACGACCCGAACAGGAAGTTCAAGGGCCGTGTCGTCTTCGAGGGGTGTCACGTTAGGGACGAATCAAATGCTTGGGCTCTGTTTAAAATCACTTCGTGCCCTGCCACCATGGCGGCGGGAAAGGTTGCTGATGCGTACGGACTTTTGCCAGGAAACTCGCTTGAAGTTAGCGACGGGGAATCCGCGTATACGCAGGCGTTGCTCGGCGGAACCAAGACCTGGATACGCCTTCCCCGTGACCAATGGCCAAAGGAATGGGAGGGCATGCAAGACCCTGTATGCCCCCTTGTTCTTGCGCTCTATGGACACCCCGACGCTGGAGGTTTCTGGGAACAGCACTGCGAGACCCAACTTAAAAAGGTTGGATTTGTGCCCATCCCCGACTGGCCCAGTGTTTTTCGTCACCCGGCACTTGAGACTTTTCTCGTTGTCTATGTTGACGATTTCAAGCAAAGTGGCCCATCGGCTAACCTCGCCGAAGGATGGAGACTCATAGGCTCCGTTATCAATATGGAGGAGCCCCGTCCTCTCAAGAGATATCTCGGCTGCGAACACGAATTCAGATCAGCCACCGTTGATGGGCCCTTCGATCCGAGGACTGCTTGGACGATTGGACATCCTCCCTCAAAGCCTATACCGGAGATGCGTTTTGGGCCGGACCGAAGGCCTGCTGCCGACGCATGTCGCGGCAAAGCTAAGATCAACCTCATCAAATACAACGAATCTTGCTTCATGCAAGCATGTGTTGAGCGTTACCTCGAGCTTTGCCAGTCGAAATTTCCCAAGGCCCTTCAGACTGTCGAGACCCCGTTCCTGTGCAAGCGCTTGCCAGCAGAATCACAAAGTGGAACCAATTGTGCGACAAGAAGCTTCACAGGCTCGTGTCGTACATTAACTCCACCATTGAGTTGCACCTCTATGGATGGGTTGGCGATCGATCTGATATGATCGAAGTCGTCACCTACTGCGATGCTGATCTCGCCGGTGACCGAACCGACGCAAAAAGCACATCCGGGGTCCTCGTGTGTCTCGTTGGCCCCCGCACCTACATGCCCATCACCGCCGTGAGCAAGAAGCAAACTTCCGTATCGAAGTCTACTCCCGAGGCCGAAATTGTCGCCCTCGATCACGGCATTTCCAAAGAGGCCATGATGCTCGCCGCTCTCTGGCACTTTGCCATCGGTCGCGGCTCCTCGGACTCGATCGTATGTAAGTGCAAAATCAAATATGACGCTTCGATCCCACAACCCATCAGCGTCCTTGAGGACAATGAAGCCGCATGCAGAATAATCGTCACGGGCAATAACCCGAACATGCGATACATGTCGCGTACCCAACGGGTTGACATCGCGTGGCTCAATGAGCGATACAATGACAAGATATTCCGTTTCATAGCATGCCCTTCGGACTATCAGGGAGCCGACATCCTCACAAAGGCATGCGTCGACAAGATCGTATGGAGCAAAAATCTCCACACCCTTGGGATGTTCAAGCAGGGGTTTCTGCAATCATATCTCTCCCATCCCACCCAACCCGTGCATATTCCCCCTGCCGCTCCTGCTCTTCCACCAATCAGGGGGGTTCGCATTGAATCCGATCAGGACTCAAAGTTCAACTCCTTCATCAATGACGCCAACATCTCAGATTGCAGGATTTCAATCACCGAGATTAGGGCGTCTGAGAATGACAACCTGACCGTTGTCATTGACTCATCTGTGTTACCACTCCTGCCCCCTCAGCGCGGGCACAGAGTCGTAAAAATCGATCTCGATGATGGAAGCACCGGAGGGATCTCTACGTATCCCGGGTTAAAAGGAAAAAGAGATAATTTTGCCGTGTTCAATGTTTTTCCTTCATGCCCGGATTCCTGCAAAAGGGATTGGTCCAAGATCAGGAGGTTTCGACAAAAGTGCGACGCGCTTACTGCCTCTACTCTTGCCTTTGCCCTGAATGCTATACATCACGAATTTGACGTTGTTATCGGATTTGGTGGTGACCTACCCGGACTCTGCGTTCAGAAAATCCGCCAATTTATTGATGACCATGACCTATACAGATCTAATCTCTGCAGTTGCCAGGTTGGAGCTTACGGTCACGCCACTGTCATTACTGTTGCCGTGAACAAACGGACTAATGATCGATTACGCTGTGTACCCTGCTCTATATCGCGTCGAAACGGGAAGAACGATTTCTCTTTTCACGATGTTGCCTGGGAAAGGATTTTCGATGAAATTTTCGGTTGAATGTGTTTGATCTCTGTTGAACCTGTGCTCTCTTGTTGCTCGCCATGCAGTGTGGGATGCTTATAAGCGGTTACATGTCGCTTTTTGGCTCTCTCAGCTGAGCACGACTTCCTCGGAAGTCAACATCGGCAAGCGATGCACACTACCGACCACTTCAAGACCATATGGGACTCCCCTACACTCGGGGCTTTGACCTTTGTCTATTCTTGATGGTATTGTCGATCTTGATACTGTGTACGATTCTTCATTAAATCCAATTGAGCTCCTCTATTTCACTATTTGTGAGAGCCTGAGTGTTGCACATAGCCGCCCCGCCTCGCGCTTTGGGCCGCTGCTGCGACATTCCCTGGCCCGGGTGACGTGTCCTAGACGGACTTTCCACCCCGGTCTTCGCAGCCGTTCGGCTGCTATATGGCTTCCGCGGAAAGCGGATCGATCACCAGGGCTGGGGCTGAGAAAAGCCTCCCCACACCTCCCAGCGCATCATCGCTGCGGTTCCCCTACCCTGTCACCGGCCGCGTAAAAGCCGTGGCCAACATCATGCAGAACAGCTTCAACAGCTGGGTTTCCAAGCTCAACGGTCGCGCGGCTTTAAAGGCTGCCCGCTTGAGCGATGTGATCACCGGAGAGCAGGTGGAGACTATGATCAATGGTCTCGTCAAATGTGAGGGCTATGATTCCTTTCCCGCGGATGTTAGGACCAAAATCCTAAATTACCGAAGAGGAAGGGCGGCCAACATAATCGCCCTGCTCAAGGATTCTGGTTTTATCGCCACTGAGCACAATGCCCTGACCGCTGCGGCAATCCTGTGCGATGCGATCCCCATCCGTGGCTCTGCCACCCACTACCTCCCTTACGCCCACATTGCGCCGCTCGGGCTTGATGAGACGAAGGATGTCGACCCGGCAGTACACCCCTGCTGTCGACCATCCGGAGGAGGATGGTCTTCGTCCATCACGAACGCCGACGGGGAGTTGAAGAAGAACTGGAGGACTGAGTACTTGGCGGTCAAGCAGAACCAGTACCGGAGCTATGTCGGCTTCACAACCGACTGCTATGACATGGGTGATCCGCGCCGTTCCCAACACACGGGAGGCATCAGCAGCTTCACTCAGCACGAGCCCTCCATAGTGAGGAAATGGCTACAAATGCGCCCCCTTGCTATGTTCGTACCCCCTGAGATCGTTGTCGATGGCATCTCCCTCATTAAGGATAGAACCTTGGAGGAAATCATCGACATGTGCCAGGATAGGACCACCAGCAGATCGATCGACCATCTGCCATCTATGGAGGCCTACGGCGGGTTTGGAGCATTTGCGGAGCACATGACCTCTGAGCTAAAGGTCGCAACCGTGCTTGACCAGTTCTTCCTGTGGAACAAGGTTGAAAGGCTCGCCACCCCCGGGGTGACCAATGTGGCCCACGACTACGGCATCACGGCAGGCGAGGGATATTGGATCGTACCCTCTCTCTCGTCCGTCATTGACGCGGAGTCCCCGAATTGGAACCAATGGCAGCAGGGGAGCATATAATATTGAGAACAAGCTCTGGGCACACGGACTCAGCCAATTCTCCCTTTGGGCCTCCATCGCCCATGAAGAGGTGGTGAGTTCAGAGTCCGAGGACAAACTCGGGATTTGGACGTCGCTGGTCTACAGCCAAGCGCTCGGGTACACCCCGTGGGCGCACTACGGCCAAGGAGTCTGGGCTCATCTTTCTTTCATGCTGCCTGTGGCGGTGACAACCCCCGCGGAGATAAAACGCGGCGTCTCATGCTGGCTCGGGCACCCATCTTTGCTCTCGCCATCAAGTTCTCCCACGACCTGGAACAGATCACGGGTGGTGAGGGGTTCTCCACATGTTACGCAAATGGAGACGTCGAGTTGCAACGGTTCAACCCTTACATTGAGGTTAACCCCTGCTCTCCATCGCTCTCCTGGAGGAAACGCGCCTTCTTTCAGCCTAATGCTATCGGGGAGATTGGCGCGACCAAGCGCGAACTGGAGCGATTGGCTGCTCCTAGCACCCCCACGAAGACTGGTGGATTCAGCCCGGAGTTCGCCAGGCATCGCCTCGTCAGCAACACATACGCTGTGAAGGTGCAAGAGGCTGGATCATCGATCCCATTTGCGCTCGAAAATGAGTACCCGAAATATCCGGGTTACATCATGGAGGAGCATCTGGCGCCATCTACTATGTTTCTTGACATCGACAAGATGATCGGGAAGTACAAACAAGAGTGGATCACGAACCCCGAGAGTGAGGTGCTCCCTAGCCTGAGCAGGCCTAAGACCTCTCATCTGACTACATACGACCAGAACGCCCTCGAAAAAGAGTGGATAGGTTGGGGAAACCAAATGTTCAGGAACGTCATCCTGACCGTGTTCCCGGAATTTGCCCTCACATGCATTGATTCTGATGTTCCGACTATACCGTCGGTGTTGAAGGGCCTCCTGCCTATGAGCACTACCGGAGTCACCGGTATCCTCGCCGCGATGGCAGCGGGTTGGGGGCCTCCCACATACTTGGAGGAGCCAACGATTAAGGCCAATGCCCAGGTGCTTGTCTTCTACGACCTTTGCTTTGCGTCGCGCGGGAAGACCAAGAAGGGCTCTTACATCACGGCGGATGAGTTCAGTGCGCAACTGGACACTCTCCGGTCCACTGACAGCGGGCCGCGAAAGGGATCCACCCCGAAGATCCAATTTTACTGCCCGTACGGGGAGAGTGGTTACCACATCCCCATCGCCACCATGGTCGAAGAGGCCACACGGCTCACTCATGACCGCGAAAAAGCGGTTGGAAGGGGGGCCTGGGGTGTGACACCTGCATTTTTGCGACCCGTCTCCATGATCTGGCCGACTGGGATGAGAAGAAGCAGGTGTCGGTCATCAAGAGCAACGCGCAAACCCTCATCCACACCACCCTGGAAAGGCTTGAGTCCGTGAGGAGGGCTGGATCGAATGTGGTGATCCTCATTTCGGTTGCGTCATGGCTTCAGCCCACTCGAAATACCAACATGCTCGGCGTCATCACGACGTTCATCAGGGCAGCGATGAAGAGGAACTTGATCGTGGTTCCTGCGGATTTCGCTTTTTGGGGCGACCACTGTGTCGGCAGTTCCGGCGCCCCCGCGAACAAGTACAGAGCTGTGGTGGCGCTCCCGGCACTCGCCAGCGCGGCCGTGGACATCTCGTGGACGCTACACCGCGTCATGAGTGCGGCCAATGCTGCGAAAACGTTGGGCGTGCTGTACAAAAAGACCATGTATCCACCCGACGAGGACGCGAAGGTGAAGGCCGAAAAGATTCTCCAGACCAAGGTCTGGGATGATTCGCTAACTTACTCCACCGCCCCGCCAGCGAAGGTCGCCGGAGCAGATAGCTCTGGCCAATCGCTTGACGTGGAGATGACTGATGCGGCATCTAAGGTGACGCCCCCCGCACAGGCGGTGGCTCCCTGTGGCGAAGGCTCCTGCCCGTCAGGCCGAGCCCAAGGGCCCTGCGCCGAAGACGATCTCGCCACCGACGCGCCCAGTCTCCCCACCGAAAGCCCCGCCCGCCAAGGCGAAGGGGCCCATTGACATTAGAAGTGTCCCCAAGGCCCCTGTCCCTTCCGTGCCCGCAAAGGGTGGCACGCCAGCTAAATCGCCGGATCCCGGCTCTACGGCTACCAAGGGTGCCCCTCCCGCTCGGGCGCCAAATATCCGCACTTCCGGGGAAGCTCGCCGGTTCCCGAGCCTGCCGACCCGCCAAAGGCCCCCCGTTGGGGGGGGCCATTGCCCAAGTCTGTGCTGACTCCGCCCGGGAAGGACGAGAGCAACTTCCCGCGCCTCGCGACGCCTGAGGCATCTCGCAAGGCTGCAGCGGCGGCCAAAAAGAAGGCTGAGGAGCTGAAGAAACCAGCGGGAAATGAAAGGAAGGACGTTCCCACGCTCCCAACCGTCGAAGAGAAGGATGACGACATGGATGTTGACGCCGAGATAGCATATTGGCGTGGCACGCCGGTAGAACCGGCCGCCCCCACCACTGCCCCAACTCCTACCCCTGGAGGTGAGCCGCCCGCAGCGCCGGTGACCAGGCCGGTCGATCTCAGAGCAATGATGTGGAGAGCTTCGAAGACCTCATGAAGACCCTTGATCAGACGACTGATGATGTACCAGGCGTCGATCCCTACCCTGCTGCATCAATGGAAGTAGGGGGGAGCACTGGATCGGGGGGGCTTCCGACAAAGGAGGATCTCTCGGAGTTCGATGAGGTGGACCCTGATGCCCGCACCTCCACCGGGGACCCGTCGAGGGATACACCATCACCCCCGATGGCGAGTACTATGATCCCGACTCGCAGGAGACCTTTCAGACGCTTGAGGCATGGAAAGCTCAGCGGAGATCGTCCCGACACAGGGTCGTCCGAGCTAGCGCCACGGAGTCGAAGGATCCGGTACACGGCGGACTTGAGGAACCCGATGAGCGGAATCCCAACTACTACGGAGACGACACGGAGCCGAAGAGAGGATCGATCTCCCTCGACGAAGCGTTCACCCGGCCCGACAGGTTCGTGCTTCACCACATCGCTGCTCGAGAGAAAAATTTCGAGCCGATCGTGGCCAGCTACGCAAACAAGGCGAGGAACTCGGACCAGGTAACCAAGGAGCAGGGTGATCAATCGAGGACGCTGAACGCTGCCGTCCCTAATGATCGCCATGGGCAACGTGAAATGGCCAAACGCGCCACGCTGGTTGACTGGGCCCACGCATATGCAGACAAATGCACTGTGCATGGCCCCAGACAGCTCCAGTATGTCCACTTCGGGAAGGAGGCCACGGATAGAACCGAGGCTGACGAGTGGACAAAGGTTATGGAGACGATCGTTCCCCCTGAGTACCCGCCGGAGATTCGTGATCAGATCGACTCCAAGTTCGTGACCCGAAAGGGCGAGTCCGGCGACCACCACACCGGCATCTTCGGAAAAGCCAAGCAGCCGCTTGGGAATTCCAACTCGTATCCAAACAGGACACGGTGCGATGCAATGGTGCACGACGGGACCCGACTCGGAATGGTCGATTCCAGGAACGGCGAGGTCATTCCCATGGATGACGTCTTTTGGACGGCAGAATACATGAACGCCTATGACCTTAACTCCCAGCTCTCCGCGGTCCGTGCCGGCCTTGATATGGCGTTGGCGACCGCCTGGAGGATGGGGCATGTTCACCCGCACGTGGCCGGTGCTGTGGCTGGGTTGCAGAAGATTAGGACTTTCTATGACTGCCTCCACGCCGCTCACCGCAAGACACGGCTTGGTTCGTTGCCATTTCACCAAATCGTTGGTGAGCTCGATCGCGTCGACGACCGTGGCAACAAGCTGGAGCCGAACATCCCTGACACTTGGCGAACCACCGCGCTCAGAGGGGAGTACCCGGACTGCCTGGCACAATCGGTCGCGCAGGTCTTCCGATCCATGTGCGGTCCTTTGGCCATGTCTGGATCGCGTGAGGATCGGGCAGTTATCATTCGCAGAGATGAGTCCGCCTTCACCCGTGGTGACAAAATCATGGGCATCCCCTGGCCGGCTTATCGGCGTCCTACAGCACGCGAGATCAAGGAGGCCAAGGAGAAGGCGGAGAAAGAAGGTCACAATGCCGGTGAGGACGTCGACATGAATGAGCCCCGGGACAAACCGGTGGTGGCTGGAGGAGAGGCTGCGGGAACAACCGCCACGGGGGCCTCCGACCACAAGAAAGACGACCCTGCTCCGCCTGCCACTCAGGCCCCTGACGCCCCTGCCGTGCCCGCCCATCCTCCTGCGGATGCGCTCCCTAGCCAGGTCGAGGCGAGGAGCAATCTGCTGGGCATCCATGACACTGCGGGGCCATTCGCCGCGCCCAGGGATCTGCATACCGGTCAGTTCATATACGTCGACTGCACGGAGGAGGAGAGGGCCATGCTGCCCACGACCATCGGCTCGCAGTTCGAGGCGGAGCGTGCTTTGGCCGAGCTGAGGACCGTGAGTCGCGTTGTCGGTGACCCGCGTGATTCCGAGGAGTACACGTATTGGGAGACATCTTCGCATGACACTCTCGCCTACGCCTTTTACAGCGTGCCGGATCAGTACAGGAATGTCCCAGCAGTGAAGTCCGCCTCGCGCATTTTCGACCAGATTCCCGACGGCCAGCTCGTGCGACCGGACAAACCGGAGCCTGCGGTTCTCCGCCTCAGCGCGGTGAAGGGCACTGATGACACCCGGAGGAACCTCGAGAGGCTGAAGGAGGAGTCCATCAAGAAAAATGTGGTCATCCTCGGCGCCAGGAGAGGCGAGGATATCGCCCCCAGGATCGGAAACACGATCACTACTCTGTGCGCCGACATTGCCCGATTCCTGGAGATGGGAGTGAGGTCCAGAGCAGGACCTATCCTCCCGACCAGAAGTGACCCTGACCTGATGATCCAGGCCATTGTTCCCGCACCCGAGGAACTTCTGGACTACTTCACCGACGAGATCCGTCAGAAGGTGAAGGGTAGGGCGGGCGCCTCTTCGCACTATTACAGGAGAGCATGCGCGGAAATACGCGACGCGCTCCGTGGAACAGCTGTGCAGCCTGGAAATGCAGGTGCAGTCAAGGACCCAGAATTGGAGGCCTCGTCTGCCAGCGGGCAAGGGAACGTCACTTCGGTGATACAGCTGAAGAAGTTCCTCACTGAGCCACTACTTCGGGACCAGCGTCGAGTCTGAGGATGCCTTTTCATCGTACCTCCTGTCTTCCTTCCTCGAAGACGGGGTGGGTATGTTCGAAATCATCATCACCGTCATTCGTGACAAGGAGCGTCGATTGCTGCCTGGTTCCGCCCGCATAGCGGCGGTAAGGTCGCTTGAGATCGGATCCGACACTGACTACCGAGCATTTCGTGAACGATACCAATACATGCTCTACGAGAGCCCTGTTTGTCTTCCTATCACATCCAAGGTGGTTCCCAAGACACTCTACAAGGTGGTGCCTCTCCGGATGTATCGGCTCTACGTAGAACGTGGGGCGATCATTCGAGGTGGGCGAGCTCTGATCGAGCTCCTTCCCTCTAGGCCGGATGAATATCAGTCCCTCCGCGATCACGGAGAATGCCCCAACGACACTGTTGACCGCATCACCGACAGCAATGTGACGGAGCTGCACACCTCGGGTCGACGTCAAAGGAGCGATCCCCGATATGTGGTCATGGCTATCGATGCACGTTTCTTCTCCATGGAAAATGGGGGCATGCATATTACTCGTCAGGGTACCTTTGCATCGCGCGAGAACATCGCGATCGGGTACTGGAGATGCGTCTACTTCAAGGAGGACTGCTCCATCATTTACCTGAGGCCTTGGTGCTATCCGCCCAACTTCCTCAACTCCGTGAGTGATAACCCGAGGAAGTGTCGGGACGAGATGGAGAAGTATCACCAGATCACCAAGACGGAGCATGTCCGCGAGGTGGTGTCCGCTCCATGCCATAGGTGCATGACGGCCCACCCGATCGGCGCTCACCTGTGCACCGCCTGCTACCTTCCCATCTTCTACGAGGGCGTCCTGCCCACCGGAGACACGAACGGCGGCCCTCGCACGATAGCGAGCACCGACGGGGTGATTCCTCCCTGGCTGGCAAAATACGAGGGCGTCGTCCCCGCTCTGTGGAACAACGCAGACGCCAACGCCATCGGAATGGCCCTCTACTCGCAGAGTCCCGCCGTTGATGCCCGGTCCTTGTTGATGTCTGGGATGCGGCCTCCTAAGTACCTCGACAAAGAGGACGTGGATGGCATTTTCCGGAAACTTCACGACTCGCTCCGAGACGAAGTTCTTGACGGCAAATACCGTGACACGGTCGACCACAACGTGGAAGAGTGGGTCGCTAAGGCGATCTTGGTTAGGGGTCTTGCCTTCAACGGGAGCTCCGTCCCCGAATTCTTCGAAGAATATGAGGGATATGCGGCTGAGTGGGGCAGACGCCTAACCACCGCAAACTTCAACGCCAACCGGTGTGGCTTTTACACGTCCTACTACATGGTTGAGGCCCATATCATTGGGCTGAGATCAGGGCACCTTTCTCCGATACTCCCCAACGACGTGTCCGGGGAGGGATTCAAGACCCAGGTGGGGCTGCTCGCACAGCACTGCGGGATAATGCAGGCCATGCGGAGAAAGGCCGGATTCGATCCCGCCGCGCGCCTCAAACAGGCAATGGACACGATACGGGAAGGCATTAAGAAGGGATACGTCTACACGCTCAACGACCTCAGCAGTATGGATGATCTGATCTACCGGACGTCCACCGTTGCCTACGACACATGCTTGGCCGACCGTCCTCAAACCCAGGATGACATCAAGCAGGAGCTGGCCGACCCTGTACCAAGGAAATACCGCTTCCGACCCTGCGATCGCCATCGACCCGGAATTCGCCTTACACCAGGCCCCGGCGTGAAAGACGAAGACGAGCCCGACTTTGCTGGGTCTTCGCACAAGGATGACGAGAAGCCTGACGATCTTGACGAGCCCATGGGCGACGACGAGGAGGAGATCCCTCCCCCTCCGCCACCGCCCCCGGCTCCTCCTGCGCCGCCTGTCCCGGTAGAACCGGAGACTCCCGTGGTGTCGCACGCAGGCGTCGGTTCTGGCGAAGCTGTGCCAACTCCTCCTCCTCCTCCTCCTCCCGCTCCCATTGCTGCCGGCGTTACCACGGCTGGGGATCCGTTTGAGGAAGAGGACATGGCCGTCAATACTCGTGTCCCTGACACCGAGTCCGAGCTGGAGGGTGAGTCCGACCAACCCAAGGCCAGGACATACATCTGTGGTCGGGTCCCCGCGCCCGAGAAAGGGCAGGGGGGCGTTCAAGTCCCGCCTGGCGGGCAACCCAGCTCTAAGAGCATGGCCCAGCCTGCCCGTCCATCCCCGGTCCCCGCGAGAAGCGGTGCGGAAGGGGAAGGGGCAGAACCAAGGGTTTCTACACCCAGAAGGATCCTTTTGCCGGCGAGGACGCGACTCCCCGGGTTCGCCTTCGATCGGGCGGTCCCGGAACTCCTGCGTCCCCACCACGGGATGCCACCGGTTCCTTGGGCGGCCATGGCGGCTATGACCCGCGCGATGACGATAACGATGAGTGGGAGCTTCCCCCGGGCGTGCCTCGGACCACTCGTGCGGCCAATGAGTCACGGCCCCACCGAGATGACGATCGGTCAAGGACCGCGCTTGGAGCCCGCGAGGATCGTCGCGGCCCTAAGGGTGAGGGGAAGGGTCGAGGAAAACATCGACCTGGCAAAGGTGGACGCGAGGATCCTGGCCCGCCCCGACAAAGGGATGATCGTGGCAGGGTACCCGCGGAGGCAGACGCGATGATCGCCGACCTCCACCACGTCATGAGGAGCCATCTGAGAGGCGCGGTCCGGGGCGAGATGAGCGCCGCGGACGTGATGACCCGGCTGATGACCGTCGCGATCGCCACCGGGACCGGCGCAGGGATGACCGACGTCACCAATCAGATCCCCCTCCGCCTCGCCGACCTCCGGCTGGCGACCACAGTAGGGGTGGTGGTGAGGATCGCCGTCGGGATGGAGGAGGTGATCGAGGTGACCGCGGTGGACGCCGGAGAGACGACGCGCCCAGAGACCGGGAAGAACCTGGTTCAGGGTGGTAGGCAGGTACCGCGGTCAGCATCCGCCCTAGAAGGGCGAGGATGGCACGCGTGTCGCCGAAAAACGCGACCGCGCCGGTCCTCCTCTCGCCCATGCGGCACTGCTGGGGGTGATGGTCTCCATTGCCCTGTACCGCTGATCCGGCGTTGTTCGTGTCCCTCCCGCACCGCTGCCGTGCGCGCCGGAGACGGTTCCCATGGCGATCCTGTGTGAGGCTGTGACCGCACTAGAAGTGTCGGGCCGGCCGTAGCCGGATATTTTCACACCGATTTCGGAACTTCCTTTTCTAATTTCCTCCCAACTCGACTACTTCTCCAACCACTTCACGGCGTGCAGTGAGGCGCGGTGATCCAGATAGGGTCCCCCTCCGCATGTTGTCGTCCCATGACAATGCATGAACGGCACGAGAGGAATCTTCGTCTGGTTCCTCCAATATGTCTTTGTTCACTCATGTGGTCCACTCGTCAAATAATCCTGTCGCCCCGATAATTCGGGGTGGTGGCGGGATTTTAACTGGGGCCCAGGTGATGCCGTTTGGCTCACCTCTGAGTTGACACCGGCATTTTTGGTTGGTCCCTTTCGTCGTGAACTCAACTGTCTCGCATCCTTTCTCTCGTCAAGATATCGGATGAGGGGGGTGTGTTTTGTTCACGTGTTGTTTCTTCATGTGGCAAAACGGCCGAATGGCCGTTTGGCTCAAGTTTTGGGAACTCCCGTCAAGTTCCCCTCGGACTCGCGTGCGAACGCCATATCCTGGCATCGCTCTTCGTCACCGCAAAAAGCTTTGTGGTGCCGCGGCGCTTTGGGGGTAGGAGGTGTTCGGTGGGCCGTCGAGGTGTCCTTGGGCCTGTCCCTCAAACTACCGTTTTGCAATCCCTTTTCTAACCTCCCCAAACCTGATCTTCTTCAACTGTCACTCCCACAACCTGGTCATCAGCACCTTCTCCATTGTGCGTTGAGACTGGGTTCTTTTGGTACTTCGTGGATTACGTGTACCTCTTTGATTCCCTGGGCTGCCTCGTGTTCGCCCAAAACCGCATTTTTCAAACAAGCATTTGCATCCCGGACATAGTTGCTGAGTTTGTGTAATTTTTGGAAGTTCTTGTTCCTGTGGAATTGTGCATTCCCCAAACAGAACAGACATGTGTTTTCTGGTCATGTTTTGAAATTGCCATCCCAGCTATAGTTGCTGAGATGTCGGGAATTTTGGCAGTTTCCAAATTCTCGAAGTTGTTTGGGATTTGCTGTTTGTGCTTTGTGCATTCGGGAATTCCAAAAAATATACTTGTGTTTTTGGATTTTGCATTACTAAGTCACTGAGTGTTGTTTTCTAAATTTGCTTTTACCGTGCCTACCTTGCCAGAACCATTCGGTGTCTCACCCCGTCAGCACACTTATTTCTATTTGTTTGGAAAGACAGGGACACGTCTCTCAGACAGAGGCTTGCTCCTGACTAAACATTACTAGAGAGCAAGCGGATCACACGCTATGATTGACATGGCTTGCATAGATTGCGCAAATAACAGACGCCACTTTTGTTTTGCAGAAGAAAAACAGCGCTCACGGTGCTGACCGCTCTTGGGGTTTCGAGGGATTTGTGACATACACTAAAAGTTCTCCAAGCAGTAGATGCAGATATCTCCGACCCCTTTCCTTTCCCGGCCCATTTTGCGCAGGATGCAGAGGTTGCAGGTGAGGAGGAAGATGCCTGGCGCCCAACAGATGAGAGCAGCGCCCGAAGCCAATTCCCAGCCATTTGAGTAGATGTTTCAGCTACCTGGGTATGGGTCAAAGTAAAACCACCGCAAAAACCGCGGGTCCTTGTTTCCATGTATCAGGGCAGCCCATTTTGGGGTTGCCCTATTTTTGACCCGCCCACCTTGCTTGGGGATCTGCGTAAGGACTGATTTTTCAAAAGTCAACAGGTGAAGCGAGCGCTGCTCATACAGGAATGACATTACACTCACCGAAATCCAATGTCGCGGGACATGATCAATATGGACCGTGGCTCATGTTCAGTAAACCTACGCTGATTTGTCTCTGGTCCATTTAGATATTTAGGAGGGACTTGGGGGTACGAGCTCCAGATTTCAAGAACAACAACGCAGGGGCCAGTGCTAAAATTCCCATGTCCCGTGTCGGGGGAACGAGTAGTTCACGCGTGGCTCACATGGGCACGTGTCAAGATAGGGGAAACGGCAAAATAGTTGGGTGTCTTTTTGGCTTCCCATACAAACAAGCCCCAAAAGGGAATTTTCGGAGCGTGGCTCATATCATTCTGTGGCCGTTGCGCCTTGCCGAGGACGACGATGACATGGGTGAGGGTGGCGAAGGCATGGACGAGGACGAGGCATTTTGGTTACGCAAGTGGCAACTTGGCAAGTGGTTCAAACAAGTCGGGAAGCTACCCATTTGGGGGGATCTCATGGATTCACACCCATCACCCAGGTGACGTCTGACGAATTTCGGCCTCTTGGTGAAGGGAGGGGGGCGACTTTGCACATCTCAACCACAGAAGGACGCCCCGGGCTGAGACCCAAGTTTTCCCATACGGGGAACAAGTCAAATCAGTCCACATGCGCGAGGACGAAGATGAGGACGAAGAAGGCGGCGAAATGGACCAAATGGAAGCAGATGAGGATCCGAATTCTGGGATGTGTCAAGCAGATTGGGATCCCTGAGGGTCCCTTAAATGATACATTTGGGTGTGGCTCAGAGTTAAGCAGCTGGGGTTAAGCCACAGCCATTTGGGCCAGTTAAAGAGCACCTTTACTAGTTGTTTCAGAGGATCCCTTGTTCATGACCTGCGACACCCGAATTGCCGTTGCCGTTCCCAGTTGTTGGATCCTCGTAGTCGCTGTTCAAACATGTCTCGTCCAAGGCTCTTTGTGTGTCCAACTGCCTGTTGTTCATAGTTACTTAGTTGCGCACTTGCCATTGTAAATCAGGTGATTGTTGGATGTATCCTTGAAGGAACCCTGTTGTAGACTCGTTTTGAAAGGACAGAAGTGCATAGTTGGTATATGAGTGTTTCTCAAAATAGGTCAACCCCAAAATGGGTTAAATCCTATTTGGTTTCCGGTTCAGACCAAAACGAGCATTGTGAGCCCCCCCCACCCAGGTTTCCGATCAGCACATTGCAGTGAGTCCGCAGGACGGTGAGCACCATGTGCGGGATGATGGCGAGGAGGCTCACTTATTTTTTTCTTCTTCGGGGATCTTGTTGAAACCTCAGAAATGCCGCATTGCCCCATCCATGTTTTGCTTGGGTGACAGCGCTTGAACTGGAAGCTGTCAGGATGAGGATGAAGATGGAGAATACGACGAGGTGGAGGAGGTCAGCGATCGGATCGCACACATGTTTGGCCTGTCTCGGACCTGGGACACGCAATTCCCGCCAGAGGACATTTGGGTGGCTCGTCTTTTGAGGCTTCCCTTGTTGAGTTGGCTTAAAGCAAAAGTAAAGGGGGACAAAGTCACCTTGTTTGTTGGTTTCTTTTTTGCTTGTTTTTTTTTTGGGGGGGGGGGACAGACGAGCCACAAAAGAAGAGAAGAAGAGCCGGGTGCCGAAGCGGGCGGATGCGCAGGACTACGATGGGGAGGCGAATGCCGATTTCTCGGATGGGCAGGGCATTGCGAGCGTGACGCCCTGAGAGTCGCTCCCGGTCCTCGGATCTTCGTTGCATGGAGTGGAAGAGGCCTTGGGTGAGAGATCCCAGGGTTAGCTCGGCACCCAGTGGGTTACATCCCGGGTTGGTAGCCCAGCGCTTCCGAGCAGGTTCCAAAAGGCGCTTTCCGCCGGGAGTCGGCCTGGTTTCCGGGTAGGTTTCCAGCCAGACGTGTCGACCCGGAAGCCGCAGAGAGCGAGCGCCGCCGATGCCGAGGTCTTGCAGAACGCCATCCAAGTGCCGGGGCCTCGGATCTTGAAGTTGGGCGCCAGCCGGATGTGGCCGAAGCCGCACGTCTTGCCGGGACTCGCACTTCTAAGTTTGGAGAGGGTGCCTTAGCCATCATGGTTCCCTGGAGCCATGAACCATGACCTTTCAAGTGGTGCCATGAAACCATGAACCATGCAACTGACCACAGTTTCTAAGGTTCGTGGTTCCAGTACCTTCTAAGCTTGGAGGTTCTATGAAAGTGAGATTTGGCCATGGGGCATAACCTATGGCTCCATTTTGGGGAGGATGAAGATCCATTTGATTTGCCACCTATATTGACGTTCACCAGGGGTTTTTGCTGGGTTTTGACCACCAGAGCCATTTCAGTGACATGAAGCGACTTGCCAAGGAAAGTTCGGAGCGTCTCCAGGTCCCATGGGTTCATGGGCCGATTTGCGCGAGGTTTGACCAGGAGAACCCACGCATGGAAGGAGAGGGCCTGACTTTCAGGGTCGGATCCCCAGATCCGATCTCTCCCAAAGTTGAGACAGGTGAGCAGGGTGAAATGCTGGGCTTTCTATTCTTGATACCTCTGTTTTGCTTTTGAAGGGAAGAGGAACGCCGCAAACCATTTTGGTGGGGTACCTTACAAAGACACATGCTAGGTCTGTTTTTGGTGGGCAAAGACTGGACCAAACGACCAGGAAGCCGGGGTCCCGCAGGGTCGGGGCGGCTTATGAGCTGACAAAGACTGATTGGTTGAGCTTGGGAGAAGCCGAGAGTTGTGCGAAGTCCCCACAACAGGGTTCAAGTGAAAGTTGCCATGTGTCTCAAAAGATCGGGGACCCTTTTTATGGATGGTTTTCAAAGGACACCACTTTACTTGGAGGAATCGGTCCCCAATTTTGAGAAATTCCCCCCATGTCCTGGGGAACAACGGCATTCTGATAGCGAAGCCTCGCTCCAATCCCGTACTCGACCAGGTAGAAATCTGAATGCTCTGAGCATAATGTACTTTTAAGCACCTCATAGCATGGATGATTGATGGGTTTGGGAAGCCCCCGCCCCCCGGAAAAAAAGAGAGAGAGAGAAAAACGAAAAAGAACAGTTATTGTGTATGACTCAATTATTGCACGACTTCTTGGGATCATCAACTCCTTTGTGGAGAGACTTCGCTTGATTGGAATTAGCAAGTCCTCACTTTTTTTTCCCCGATCTTAGCGGGGTCATTTTTTGCCTGTTTCTGGGGTTATCACACTCAGAAACTGGGGTTGTTTCCCTGTAGCCCACTCACTGGATGCCCTCTTGCAAGTAAACCAAGCACACTTGACCCCAGCACCCATGGCATATTGGGGTAATTTGGGGCGCCTGCCGTGCCCCTCAGTGGGCGCGCCGTTCCGACGTGCGGCGCAAACAGCCGCGCCAAGGTAGACATCGACCTGGGCGAAGCTGGGGCTGGCAACTTACCGGGCGAACCGGGTTGGGATTCATGGTTGTCGTTGGGAAGCATTTTACATTTTTGCTTGTTGTGGTTTAGTGGGAAATCCCCACTTAACTGCTAAAATTTAAATCGTTGCTCCCCATTCCAACGTCAATCAAGGATTTGCCGAATCCGCACGGGTCTCTGTGAGAGAGACTTTCCAGCCCCGAGCTGTGATGTTCCCCAAGTTGCCTTAAGAGTCCAATGTTGGAATTCCTGGATAAACCCCAGGACCTGGTCTCGTAGTTATAGGTTGAAATTCATTGAGGCCTAGCTAACGATGAAGATTCCTGGGGTTTGCCCAGGGGTTCAAACATAGTCCTTTTGAAAGGCGATGCCGCCGGCCCAGGCGGTCGTTCCCTATCCTTCCCCCGGCATCTCCCAGCCTCCCGCCCTGAGGTGATACATGGGGTTCACAGAGGTGGCCACCAGCCGACGCCTCGAAGTAGCGGCGAGTTGGACGGCGAGTTGGTTCTGGTTCGTGTTTCGAGGTCAAGGGGTGACGCCAAAAAGGAGCATGTGGTCTTGGTTGGAGGTTTCCCCTTGGGTGGTTTGCAAGGAAAACCAAAAGGACAAAAAACCATTTCGAAAGGTCCCCCAAAAAGAGAGACCCTTTCTCCCACCAACATGGCACCTGTGGGAGGGTATCTGGAAGATCAGTTTCCTTTTGGAGGGACCCCTGTGAGGTGCCATGTTAGTGAGAGAAAGAAGACTTTGAAGAAACTTTGAGAAGAAGAAATCATGAGCCATTTTAAGAAGACTTTTTGAGAAGAAGAAGAAGAAGAAGCTTTCATGTTAGTGAAACCATGAGCCATTTTAAGAAGACTTTGAAGTGGGACGGGGCGTGAAGAAACACATGCTGAGGTTCAGGCGCATGCAGATGCCGCCGCCACCAGGCGGAGTCGGTTTTTGTGGCTCGATACCTCGTGCATGGGTTTGTCTCAAAAAGGGGGGGGGACCGCTCTCCCGGGGGGGCAGCTAAAATGGCGGTTTTCCTTTTAGTTTCCCTTAAAAACCGCCAAACCAAGAGGGCTACCTTCAAGAAAGACACCCCTTTGGTTCTCAAAATAGGATAGGGCCTGTTACAAGCAGCGCGAAGCCTTCCCTTCGGACGGGTTTGTTCGGAACCTCCGATGGCTTTGAATCTTTCTGGGGAATCACCTTACAAGTGGATTGTGAATCCCCTGCCTAAGAAAAAGTCCAAAGGGAGCCCTTTTCAAAATTCACACCGCGGGTCCCCTTTCCCTTCACCGCGGGTCGATCGTGTCAGGCTTGCGCCCGGGCTCCAGCTTTTCGGCTGGGGCCTCAGCAAACACACCTCTCGAGCAGCAAGATCCGATGAGACGAAGCTGATGGACCCTGCAGTAGGGCACTGGCGAGGCATTTTGCGGGACGCTTTGATGATGTCAAACCCCAAGTTGATCAATAGGCCCCCCAATTGATTTGTGTGGGTTGTGTAAGCCATGGGGAGCCTTCTCATTTGCTTTCAGCCACTTCCGCCCTGTTTGTTCATTGAGTCATTGGGTCCGTTTTACAAGCGCCCGTCGGCGCCTGTTGTGGTGATCGTTTGGGGTATGACCGGTAAGTAGAAAATAGACAGTGGGTTTGCAAAATCCAGGCAACTTGGAGACCCCAAAGAACTGACTTTGACCCAACTCGTTTGAATCAGTTTATGAATAGGAGTGCTCCCCCTGCAAAAGTGATGATTCCTTACTAAGCCCTGAAAAAAAACCAACAACTATTAGCAAACTGGTGTTCAACAGAAGTCAACCTAATTTCATTTGTTTCTCAGGTGCCCGGCCATCGGCGGTAACTGTGGGACGTGCTCATTTAAATGCGCATCTCAAGTTGAGCCTTGAAGCTGTTGTTATCTCGGAGCCCAGGTTCGCTTCTTTTGGCTTCTACAACAAACATGGGACTCTGAGAAGCTTGCGTGCAAATGTGCGTGTGCGCGCGTGTTTTGTTTTTTTTGCTCCTGTGTTTGAGAAACGGTTTAAATGGAACCCACTATTTTGGAGGCCCAAGTCCCTGTAGCAAAGCTCCCAAATCTGGCGAGATCAAGTTCAACCGGAGAAATCGATGGTGTTTGGGGGGGGGGTGAAATCAATCTCTGCAGATATGGAAGCCCCCCCCCCCCCGTCTGTTCAAGAAGGAGCCGAAGTTGATTTTCACGGGCCCAGCAATCAACCAAGGCAACCCTTTTGTTGGGATTGGTTTGGATTTGCGTTTGAACCTGTGGGTCTTGTCTAGGTCTCCCAGTAGCGCCCTTTGACCCATTCTTGGTTGGGAGATTCGGTTCCCCCACTAAAATAGACTACCGAAAAAACAAAAAAAGGTTTGTATTTTTGTTCCAAAGCCGTTCTGGTAGGGACTTGGTAGCGATCCACTACTAAAATAGACTACCGAAAAAAGGTGGTACCCTTACTCTAACCGTTATGGTAGAGACTTGGTAGCGATCCACTAGGCAAAAACAAATAGGCTTCCGGCCGGGGGCCTCTGCCGGACCGAGTGCCCCGCCCGCGGCCCCCGCGGCCCGCGAGGCCAACAGTTGGGAGCCCGGGGAGATGGAGCAGCCGCACGAGCACCCCCTGCTGCGCCGGGAGTGGGGCGCCCAGTGCCTCGGGTCCCTCGGTCCCTCGGTCCCTCGGTCCCTTGCAGGTTTCGGCCCGGCCGTGGTGGTCAACACCGTTTTGGGATCCCATTTTGGGGGATTGGTGAATTCAGCACCCAGCTTGGTCTATAGTGGGGATTGAATCGGATGTTCACTGGGGGTACGATTTGGGTTTTGACCCGTAGCCATATGGGATCGTATGAAACTGGCCATCCGTGGCCCCAATCTAGGGCTTGAAGTTCTCTTTTTTGGAGGGTGCTGCGGGCACGTTTACAGTTGGAGCAACAGTCGGGAGGAAGACAGAATTGCAACGGCCTTTTCACCTCAGCAACTCCTAGCAACCTGCCTTTTGTGGTTGGTTTTGAGGGAAGCCAAGAGGAACAGCCACCATTTTGCGCATTCCTCTATTATTATTTTTTATCCACTTGGCAAGAG
The DNA here is from genome assembly GCA_963377175.1 of Effrenium voratum. Lineage (NCBI taxonomy): Eukaryota > Dinophyceae > Suessiales > Symbiodiniaceae > Effrenium > Effrenium voratum. Next base: position 1,021,423 of record CAUJNA010001313.1, on the reverse strand, counting down.
TCTTATTTGGGGACCCATCATGTACACCGGCATTTGTGTCCACCCGCCATTTTTCGGGTGTTCCCTGCTACGTTTCATAGCGGAAGCTTGAGTTTTCCCTTAAAAACAACAACCCGAAGGGTTCCCTCAAAAGGCATGTGGCTCTGTGTTTTATTTGTTAGGCGAAAGGTACCCTTTTTGAGCAACGGAAGGTTTGAAATTTAAAGAGAAATAGCAAGGACACGCGAGATCCGTGTTTTGTTGGACCCTATGTTGAGACACACCCATATGTGGCACGGTTTGACACCCTTTAGTCAATAATTTAGGTTCACGCACCGCAACGTTCCTTCCGTCCGCAACAAATCCGCGTTTCTCCCGCGTGTGCGCGCCAGGGTGTTTCTGCCCGAGCCAGAAAGCTTCAGCCGAATATCCCCCGCGACGCGGCCTCAGAGCAGGTGAGCTGCTTTTTTGTTTTTTGTTTTTGGGGGGTTGTCCTTTTTTTGTTGAGCGAAGAAAAGCAAGGAACGCCGACATAATTCCATGTTTTTTTTGGTAGGGGGAGGTCCGCAAAAAAAACGGGCTTGTTTGAGGGTACCTCATCTTTTTTCGGTTTTAAAAGGACAGCAGCCATTTTTGGGGGTTTCCTGAAAAAGGACGCCCATTTCCGGCCCACTTCTTTGTGGGGAGCGTGAAAACCCCCCCCCCCCCAAGTTGCCGACCCTTTCACAAGAAAAAACAACAACTCCTGGTTAACTTGGTGGTTTTCCCGAACAGCTGAAAGCTATGGGATTTGGACTCTGCCCAGATACGCTCTGGTTGGTGGTTTGGGGCAGGCAGGGAGGGTTTCGGAGATTCGGTTTCATCAGGTTCCGGGGTTGTTTGGGGATACCACCTTTGTTCTCTTTAACACCCACCCCGAAGTTACCAGTACACACCCAAAGATCCCAAGGACCATGATCCGCCAGATGGCGGGCAACATGGAGCAAGTCATGCGCGGGAGCGGTCCTGCTCCGGGCTGAGATGCAGTCTGGGCAGCCTGGGTGGAACAAGAATTCCCTCATTTGCATAACTTGATTTATGCCAACTTTGCTGATGCGCTTTTGCACGAATTCTCTTTGTGCCGACGTTTCTTGGAACACCATCCATTGGCCAGCTTTCTTTTTCCACAAATGAAGTTCAAGTCCGCCAACAGGTGTCCAATGCACATGAGGTTAGAAACGGACAGTCCGACTGCCGCCGAATCAGCTCGAGGTGGCGATGATTAGCCCTCCTGCACAGGAGGCACGCCCGATTTTTTGCAAAAGCCACCAGCGGCGATTGTTTTGTTCTTGTTGGGTGTGATGGTTGTTCCGGGTTGGGTTGGGCTGGGTTGTTCTGGGGTTGATTGAAAAGAAAGCGCCGAACCTAGAAGACAGACACCACCACTATTCCCGCAAGAAAGAAGACACATCGAAACAACAGCAACCATCCGCCTAAAAAGGAAGCCACCCCAAGAAGAAAACAAAATGGAAGCCACCCCGAAAAAGGAAGCCACCCCCAGCACCCAACAAGAAAGAACAAAAAAGAACAACTGGACGAAACCATGTCGCCAGGACTTTGATTCAGTCTTCTGCGAGATGGCGCCCCGCGCTCTTTCCCAGCCGGAGCTTGCAAGGGCGTTTCCGGCAGGGAACGCGGGAATACCCGCGATCAACGATGCCTTGTTTCCTGCAATCCAAACGCAACCCATGTGATTTTCCCCGAAGTGGAAAAGGGGCACAACTGGCCTCCAGGCCTTCCAGGGCAGTCGCCCCAGGATTTTTGGGTGGCAATGTTCCCCGATCTTGCCCGGTTTGTGGGTCCGGGAACTCGGCGATCTTTTTGTTTTGATCCTTAGACCTTTACCAAGATGCGACATCCTATTGTGCTCTACAGTTTTCTCATGGAGCCTAGAAAATCATCCATAGAGGAAGCTTTTCTTGGAGCCATGATCATTTCCGCGGAGTGATATCAGGTACTCAGGTCTCTTACTGAATTGGTGGTTTGGATTGAACCCCTGATTTCTTGTAGAGGGCAAATTTTACTGGGACACCACTCCAAGTCACCACCAAACCACCAATCCAAGCCAAGTAGTGGGATGCAGATTGTAAGAGGGATTTGCGTCACATAAAAGTTATGATGTAGCCAAGGGTCTACGAAATATGACAAGCACGTTGTTTAGATTGGGGTTTGAAGCATGGTTTTCGGGAGTTGAATCGCCCAAGCAGTAGTTCTTGAGGAATAACAGTTTCTTGACATGCTCGCTGTTCATGCGGAGCTCTCTCATTGGGTTTGCAGCCAGGAAATCAAGGGTGTTGTCGGGTCGGCCAGAGGTAGGCGAAAGATGCCCTTTGTCAGCTTGGTTTTTTGAATGGTTACCAGTTATGTTGACCCCCTATTCATCAACCCCAGTTTATTAATAGGGGGGTGTTTTTTTTTCTTTCTCCAGACGTGAACAATCCCCACGAAAAACCAGGGACACCCCCATATTAATAAACAGGGGTTGATGAATAAGGGGGTGTTCATTTTTCCAAAAGGACAGCCAGATGTTTGGGCGACTTGGACGAGCCATGCCCAACTGGCGCGCGTTTTCCTCTTGCGAGGCCTCTCCAGCAGCCTCAGGGTCCGCCCCTCTCCGGTGTTGGACTCGGCTGCACAAGCACTCCGCGTTTCGCGGGCGCCGCGTCTTGGGATTTGGGTTGGATTTCACTGGGCTTCGGGTTCGCAGCCGGGCCTCCTTTGCGCGCAACGAAAAACCAGGCACTTGTTGGGGTGGTCAAACAACTTTGGTGGGGTGCTTGTTGGACCTCGATACGCGCAGATACGCGGCGCCTTTTAGAGGGCTGCCAAAAGGGTTTTTTCTAATTGGCTGTGGCTCAAAAACCCGGTACCAAAATGGAACCCTGGTAAGCCCGGTAAGTGGACACATGGACCAAAGCCTGCGGTTTGCCCCTCCTGGTGAAACAAATTGAGCCCCACCCCCCCTCCCCCCCACCCCGCCCTCCCCCACCCCGAAATTTTAGCACGCAGAGGGCGCCATGGCGCACGTGTGAGGCTCCGCCGCCGCCGCCAGGTGCGGCTCCGGCGCTCATGGCGGTGCGGGTGGATTTCTTTTCTCGGATCTCGGAAATCCATGGAGCCCTATATGGGTGTGGCTCAAAATTAAACAGCCAGGGGCAAACCGCAGGTTTTGGTCCATGTTTCCACTTACCAGGGTTCCATTTTGGTACTGGTTTTTTGAGCCACGACCATATGGCCGTGAATTCTAAGGGGGCACCACCTCGTTTGTGGTTGGTGGACATGATTCCCCGCCTAGATGATGTCCACCAAACATTCCCCAACTAAAATTCATGCCCATGGGTGTGGGTCAAATTAAACCACCAGGAATCGGACCCCAGGTTTTAGTCCTGGGCCCCATTTGCCAGGGCAACCCATTTTGGGTACCCATTCTTGACCCACAGCCATATACCCAGGGCTCTGAGAACTTGAGATTCAAGTAGATTTGAGCAGGCATCGCCCGTGTTGACTTTCGGGGGTTGCGCCAGTGAGCTGAGCTGTAGCATTTGGCTTGCAGCTCTTTTTGCCTATGATGGACGACAGCCTTGCTTTCGCAGGGACTGCGCTCCCATCGTCGAGGCTTCCACTTCGACCGCGTCCGGCGCCGCGACTTGTGGACGGCCGCGCCAGCGCCGGCTCCGGCGCCGGGAGCATCGCCGCCGGGGGCATCGCCGCGGCGGCGTTTTTCTCGGCGGCGGCGCTAGCGGCGGGCTCCCGGCGCCGCCTGGCTCGCAGGGCCGGCAGAAGTACGCCGCCCCCACATGACCTGCTACTGCGCGTGGCACAGGGCGAGACAGGGGAACATACGCCCGTGTGGCTGATGCGCCAAGCCGGGCGCTACATGAAGGACTTCAGGAAGTACTCGGAGAGATATCCATTCAGGCAAGACGGGTGCCATGATTGTCCCCGGGTTATTTGTCTAAGATGCAATCACACAGTCCGCTGCAGATGTGTTCATTACGCATACTTCAGAGCTTAGACTCTTACCAACGACTTCATGGCGGCTCTTTTTGCAAAGCACAACACATACTAGTAAGTAGCCTCCCATCCAACATCCAACCTGGGAGATGGAAGACTTGTCTTCCTCTGAAAGGGGGGGAATCCTCCAGGTTGTACGGGTCATCGGTGGGTCGGGTCATCGGGTCTTCGTGCTCGGGTCATCGGTGGAAGGCAACGATCCGAGACGCCCAGCATGGCCATCGAGTTGTCTCTGCAGTGCTGGAGAGCGCTGGGCTCTCAGACCTCGAGTTGAGAGAGGGGGCGCCGACGCCCCCCAATTCACATCTGTCAAGCTAGCGGTCAATTCATCCTCATCCTCGTCCTCATCCTCCTCCTCATCCTCCTCCTCCTCCTCCTCATCATCATCATCATCATCATCATCATCATCATCATCATCATCATCATCATCATCATCATCATCGCCATCGTCATCATCAGCAGCATCATCAGCAGCAGCATCATAGCATTCATCATCATCATCAGCAGCATCATCATAGCATTCCTCCTCCTCCTCCTCATCATCATCATCATCATAATCATCATCATCATAGCCATCATCATCATCATCATCATCATCATCATCATCATCATCATCATCATCATCATCATCATCATCATCATCATCATCATTATCATCATCCTCATCATCATCATCATCAGCAGCATCATCGTAGCCATCATCATCATCATCAGAAGCCTCATCGTTTAGTCTATCAGCAGCAGCAGCAGCACAAACAGCAGCATCAGCATCACTATCATCGTCGTCATCATCATCTGTAGTAAAGAGGGAAAGTCCAGTGTCAGCAGACTCGCTCACATGACAACCCGCAGATCGGGATGGGCCTTGCAAAAGGGTTTGGCCTCAAGGTATGTGGCGGACTTGCGCTTAACGTCTGGTCCTGCGAAGCCAATGTGAAGCCAGCCGTTCAGAGGTTTAGAGGTGTACGTAGTTTTGACATGTACCATGTTTTGCATGTGTCTTTTTCTGTTTTTGTTAGCCCTCATTTTGGTATGTGCCGATCACAGGTATGGCATGGACGGAGTCATCGTGACTTGGCAGAGAGACATGCACAGGGTAAGCATGTGACCAGTGGATGGAAGTGGCCAAAAGCGGATTTGTCCCAGCGTTTCTCATATTCTTGCTTGAACAAGATCAGTCACATGTCATCGTAAGAAAGAATAGTAGGTTCCTTTGGCTCTTGCCACGCTCTGTGTGCACAGTTGTGTGGTCGCATCTCTATACAGGTCGCCCTTAGTTGGTGGTTTGGTGGTTTGGGGATTTGCGCCGCCGCTTGTAGGGCGTAGTTAACCAAACCATTGGAAGGAAGCTGACCTTCGGAAAACTTCTGAGGTCTTCTCTGACATCCTCACGCCGCTGCCGGCCATGGGCATTGACTTTGACGTGGTCAGAGGCCGAGGTCCCATCGTGCTGGGCGACTTGGCGCGCACGCTGGAGGCGACGGGAGCCGGGAACGTAGCACGTGGCTCGTGAATCGCGTGTCTCAAGATAGAGGGTCCCTGAAATGTTTGGTTTGTTGACGACCCAAAAAGGGTACCCTCAACAAAGACACACACACACACACACACACACGCACCAAAAGAAGAGAGAGAGAGAGAGCGAGAGAGGCAGAAACCCTTTTATGTTTTTTTTTGGGAAATCAATTGAAACCACCAGTTGGATAGTTAAGCTTGATTCGGGTTATTTCAACTTATTCCCTGCTGGGGAGCCGTTCAACGGCTACCAAACGGTTTCTGATATCGCTTGCACCAGACAATGTGTGAAGCATCCGATGGACGCCGTTGCGCATTCAACCTGTCAGTCAAATCGCATTTCGAGGTAGCGAGTCGGAGCAATCGGGGCCCAAAGCCACGAAAAGGGATGCGGTCAGTAGGTGAATGCGGGTTTGTCTTTTTTTTTTGAGGCTACACGTTTTGGATTTGTTTTTACAGGAATTTAGGGGACTTCCACCCCCTAGGCAAATCCATGTTGTCATGGGAATTGACCCCCACGCTCGCCTTCTTTCAGTTGGGCTGTCATCCAGTCTTGCTTGCCAGGACCGGCTGCAGCCTGGACCCAGGTGCATCAGGAGGGGTGTGTGGGCCCCATCTTGCTCTCTCTCTCTCTCTCTCTCTCTCTCTCTCGCACAGTTGGGAAATTCGCTTGGGGAAAGGGTTCAGTCCGGAAAATAACCAACACTCCAACTGCTATCCAGGCATGGGCCTGCGCTTTCCTCGAGCATTTGGAAGCAGCTTAGAGCTACGGGTTTGTCTCTCAAACTAGGCCTTGAAAACCCATCCTAACAGATTACCCTCAATCAAAAACACACCCACAGATTCTTCTTCATGCAATGGGAACAGTCTTCACTCTTCCCAATGTTAACTTCGGAGAGCCCCCCCGATTCCCGGCTTGGACAACCAGACCATGGTCCTTCAGACTCAGAAGTTGATTTGGCGTCCAATGGCCGAAAGTCCTGACAGACAGCAAAGATGGCTTGCTTTGGTTCGTGAAGCAAACAAACAGCTTGTCCTGAAACAAGGTTGGCCAGGGTTTCCTCTTTAGCAGGGCCCCTTAAAGGATACATTTGGGCCAGCCCAAATATGACAGGGACGCCTGAGGTTCTGGGGATGGGAGCCCTTGGGATCACTGGCCTTCGGAGCGCCAGGGCCGTGGAGAGCAGCGAGGACTTCAAAGAGAGCCACAGCTTCCTGCGTGAGACGCTCCAGGAGAACGGTTGTGGAATTACTCGGGGTTTGTCCAACCACTTCTGTGATACTTTAGGGAGTCTCCCCCTGAAGATTTGGGGTGTCAGTCTTTGGGGTTAGGCCCTTTTTGTCGTATCACAGATTCGTGGATTCCCATTTCCCACAACCTAGCTCCAGGAGAACGTCTCGTTGCGCAAGCCCCGAGCCCCCAAAGTCGGTTTTTCGGTGTCGCGGTTCGGGTTTGAGTCCTTCCTGGGAAAAGGTTTAGACCCTGCGATTAAGAGAGGCCTTTTTTGAACCACCTTACCGACCTCTGTGAGGTTCCGTTCTTGGAATGAGCCGTTTTGGGACCTACGGAAGCCACTTGGGTCTCCGAAATCATGGCAGAAGCCTCGATGCACGATGCCACCAATCCTGGTTGGGAGAGGTTCCGAGTTGTTTCCAACACTCTTGCCACCAATCCTGGTTAAGACCCACACAATCGTCTTTTGTGTTCGAGCTTCCTGGTCCACGCGCTCTTTGAAGCATTAGCGAGGGAATGGACTCCCAGGAGCAGAGTCAGAGTGGGAATCAGCTTGAATCGGCTTATAGGGGTCATTCCAGCTCCCCTTCAAGGCACACGGGCTCATAGGGAAGCCTCAAAGTTGTTGTCTTCGTGTTTGGTTTCCCTTTCAACCAAACACACCCACATGTCGTGGTCAGAAAAAGGGTTCAGGTCTTGACAGCCCCCGCATGGCAGCCCTTGGAAGAGGGACTTCCGATTTGCTCGCTAGGAGTTGAGGACGCAGGCAGAGGACAAATGTAGCCTACTGGGAACCTCGGCCGGATTGCTGAGTATGGGAAAAAATGGGCTTGTTTGGAGGGCACTCCGTGGAGCGAGGGCTTGGGATATGTTTTTTGGTGGGCGTTTCCAGGTTGAAGATAGCATATAGGAGCCCTCGTTCAAGAGAGCCATTCAAAGCTATCCGATCGGAAGGGCGTCCTGGCCTGGCGTGCGCTGGGGGGGGGGTGGAGTCAGAGTCGAGGGAGCTGGCCGGAAGCCAGGTCCCTTGTGTGAATTGCCGTTTGCAATTCATAGCAGAAAACGCCAACGCTTCCTTTGAAAAGCTTGAGAAAAAATAAAAAAAAAACAGGTGCGGCAGCTGGTTTCTTTCTGAAGCCCCCTTGCAAGAAACCCACTTGGAATTTGCATACATGTGCCCTTAAAATGCCCCCAAAAGGAGGCCCAACCCCGTTTGTTGCCTTTCATGTTGCTTGTTTTGTTTTTTTGTTGTTTGTTTTTTCCCTCTGATGGGCTCCATTTGCCGCCGAATGAATTCGTGAGGTGTGTGATTCAAGATTGGCAAGTCTCATGTTGGGAGATAGAACAGACATATGTAATGGCGAATTATTTGATTCCCAGAGAATACAATTGTTTCTCTATTGCGCGTTGCAGTGAGGGTTGCTGGAAGTTCACCATCGATGACTTCTTCGCTGCGGTTTGTCCTCAGGTCGTCGTCACGCCGTTGCTTGAAGCTGCCCTTCTTAGGGGTTTCGCATTGGTGCACAAATGCAGGAGTAATAGGGTGGGGAAGAGCTTGGGAAAGGTGGCGTGAGATGATAAGTGTTTAAGACGTACGGGGTGACAAAGGGCAAGGGATGCGGCCAAGTTGTGCATCGCTTGGTTTACCCCCCAAGTTTCTTTACATTTTTAGGTTCGAAATGCCCACAGTGCGGACGTTGTCATAAGTATGTGTTAGATGTTCATAGGCCTCCGGTGTTGCCCTTAAGTTGAGAGGGTGTCTTTTTGCAATGCGCCTAGAGCACTCAGATGCCTTTCCGCATGGCATCCGGAGCCTTGGAATGTTTCACTTACCGGCGGACCATGAATTCGAACAGGGGACCACATGAGTGGTTGGCAATTCAAGAGGATGTCCAACAGATTCTCTGATATACACTTATGCCCAGGTGTCAGCTTTTCATCTCACACTGCCGGAGCCATTTAGGCCGGGCCACTTGGGCCGGAGCCATTTTGGCGCACGCATGAGCTGGTGGGCTCGCATTCGCTCATGACTTACCCAATGCACAGTGGCCGGGACTTCTCCGCGGAAGCGCCTTGGCAGAAAATGCGAGGAGGGGTTGCAGGCATGGAGCCTTAGATATTGTTTTTGGGATGCATCCTGTCAAGGAACAGTGTTTCAGATTGCCGCACTTTGCCCGTTGCGAGACGAACGAGTACTGGTTGTATGAGTGTCCCCTGTCACGTTAGTTGTATCAGTTTCAGCTATTAGTTTCCCTTTGTCATACGTGTGGGTCTCTGTATAGCCCAAAAAGGCGTGAGCCTCATGAAGGCTTTTAGGCTTGCGAAGGCCCTTGGGCACGCCCTTTTAGGCCGGACCCCTGTCTGGTTCCATCGTGAAGTTGAGATTCCACACCTTCACCGGACCTCTCTTGGTGTATTCCGTTCCCAGGCAGTGAAGTACCTCCCAATCCTGGATGGCAAGGGCAGTGACCGAAAGAAGGATGGCAGCACGCCGGCTGATGTGCCGGCATCCAGCCATGCAATTGGTGGCCTCGACCGCCAGAAGATCATGGAGTTTGTGACTGCCACGGTCGTGCCATTGGCCATGGAGATGTTTAAGAACAGCAAGGAAGGTGGCGGCGCCGCGCAAGGAGGAAAAACAGACAGCAAAGGAGTCAAACTGCGCTTCGCAGGATTTACCCTCGAAGCGGATGTCGGTCAATTCCACTGGTCCACTATCGCGGGTCTCCTGATGGCTTGGTTGCTCTTGGGGGCTCTGTGGACTGGTCGTGGTAGCCAACAAAAGAAGGCCGACCCAGTAGTAGGGCAGAGAAATGTGAAGGGCTTGGGCAAAGTGGATCTTCATCGTGGGCCCAAGGGCGGTGTTTACTATGTCAGCCAATCCGGACGCAAGACGTATGTTTGACCAGGTCGACGCCTACAAATTTTCCACCAGACGCCTGTTTCTTTGTCAGGCCAAAGGCATGAGGATGGGAACGCGAACCGCAATTTGCATCACCTGCCAGGCAAAAAGCGGGGAAGTTCTGAGGGCAAGTTCGGGCGGGCGGTCTTGCAGGTTTGGGGGAATCCATTCACGTCAGACGTGAAAGACCCGGTTGCTACGGCCTTCGAGACCCCAGGTTTCGAGGTTTCGCCGTAGGGTGACCCTCCAGAGCATGGGCTCCAAGAAATCGGCTTTGAGTGCGCTGATTTTGGGCGGAAAGAAATGGCCATGGGTCAAAATCCAAATCGGCTAGCCCCAGTGAACGGGACCGATTCAATCCAACCACCAAAATAGGTAACCTAAAATGGGCGGTGCACCAATCCCCCAAAATGATACCATTGGTTTTGACAACCACAGCCTAATGTGCCCTTGATCTTGAATCTGCACCAGTCTGGGTGACTTGAGTCGACCTGAGGCTTCGTGGGCGCGCCCTGGACGCTGGCCGCCTATGCCGTCGAGGTGAAACCTGGCGCGCGAATTGAAGCGGTCAGCAACCTTGGACTTGCCAGGCGGGGGGGACGAAAGAGGCGGCCCTCTTCAAGAAGTGGATGTACAGCAAGCCGGAGGCGCGTGGAGGTTTGGGTTTGAATGAAATCCCCTGAATTCCTTTGGGTGCTCTCTAAAACAGCCGCAGACAACGGAATTGCTCCGAACAAAGCTGCATGCGAAGCAAGATCCAGTGCCCACTTCTAGCCGACTCCACCTCACTATGCTTGCTGTTGAATCTGCGTTTTCAGCTACTTGTAGCCCTGTGCAAGGTAGTGGATGAGTTCCTGGACCGGATGACCACTACCATCAGCAACTATGCCATTTACCAGGCAAGGTGTTTCTCATGGGGCTTTCAGCAAAACCTATATGAAACCTTCATTGGTATTGGTAGAGCCATCAGCTAGTAGGGATTGGGCACCGCTCATATTGCGGGCACATCCCTTTGGAAAACGGTTTGGATGTGGCGAATCTGTGGATCCACCCATGCAAGATATGAAAAGAGTACTAAAAGAGTACTAAAGCAAGAACCTACAGGGGGAAGAAGAGGTGGAATCCAACAAAAGGCGCATCCATACCCTTTTCTAGACAGGCAGTGCTTTCACTCGTTGCACCTCGCACAAAGCTTTGTCTCCCAGACTCGTACAAGGATTGTCTATCAGAACAGCCAGGTGGAAAGTGGCGCGCAGTGCATCCAAATCTTCGAGCGCTGCTCTCAGATCGCCGGCGGTTGGAGTTTTGGACCGGTCGAAATATCAACTCTTGTCAGCCGGGACCTGCCAAAAGGACGGTTAGAGGATCGTGGGTACATCGAGGCCTTCGTTTCCTTCGAAGAGGCGATCCTGGTTTTGCCAAGAATCTCTTTGCACAGGTTTTGCATGGACAACCCAAACATCCAGATACTCCAAGAGGTTTTCGGGTCCATGTCGAACGAACTTCCCACGATTGGATCCTGGAAGTGAAAGTAGATCGCGGCAATTTGCGGGAGGGGGGGGGGAAAGGGGATGAAGAGGCTAAAAGGGACGAATTGCACAAGTATTCAACTGATTCACCTGGATTCCAGGGATCCACGAAGAATCGAACACACGCTTCATGGGTCGCTCCTTTCTACGGACGTAGATTGCGGCCTCGACGCTCCCAGCTCTGAGGTCTTGGGCCCATTGCTTGACCCCGGAGCTTTGGGAACGCTTTGCCGCGCCTGGCGCGAAGAAGGCGAAGAGATTGAGAGAGGGCAGGAGCAAAACCCCGGGTAGATGAAGGTCAAGGGCCATGGCCAGCCAGAACCCGGCGCGGCCGCCTTTTTAGTCTCCTGGCTTTCTTGTATGTCAAATGGGCGGCTTTTGGTGTTGGGCGCGTTTCCGTTTGGTTGCCGAAAAAAAAACAACACCTTTCGGGGTACCGAGCCTCAAAGAACATACTTAGAATGGACCAAATCCCATGGGCGCACGTGCTTCCTTTTGGATTCCCCAGCCCATGGGTAACAAGACACTCCCACGTCAAGTTTGATCCGATGCCGGGCAGGTTGCAGAGGCCGTGCGCAAGGCTCGGACGTGGATACGACAAGTGTGTGGGACTTACTGGTTCTCAGCCATTTTGGTGTCCAGCCCCTCCAAACCCCCCCCCCCCCCCCGAAAACGCGGCCCCAATTGAAATGGCCCCCCCCATCCCAACAGGCTTGCCCTGGGATCCCCGTCATCTACTTTGCGAATGGCGGATCCTCCTACTTCCGCGACCAGGTGGGACCGATTCATCGCGTCGGTTTGTTTCCTTTGTTCCCTTCACGAGCTTAAGTTCTTTCAGGTAGAACACCCACACAAAGACGGTCAGCAATCTTCCACTGTAAAGGGGGCGAAGGACATGGACGTTACTCATCAAATGGGACACTTAATATTGACCGGGCTCGGATGGGTAAACCGAGCTGCACGCATTCATGTCACACAGGTGAAGACGCTTGCTGAGCACGTGGATGTCATCGGCGTGGATCAGCGAGGGCCCCGGGAGCTTGGTTTGTATGCCTCAAAAAATGAGAAGAACTTTTTAATATTTTGGATCCCTCATTTTCAGAGGTTGGTTTGGCCTCGGGAGGTTGGTTTGGTTTGGTTTGGACCCCTCATTTTCAGGTTTTGGTATGGAATGGGCACATTCGAGGCACATGCGCCTCGCGGAAGCCGCGGAGATCGTGGACGCCTGCGGACTAGGACGTGGGTCCTGCCGCCCATGTGTCAGATGCAGACTCCCTCACTCACTTGCCCTGCGATAGGCAATGCCAAATGCATTTGGGCGGATTCTACGAGTAACACATGCGTGCCATTCTATGTGTGTGTTTTTCATAGTTACTCCCTCACTCAATTTGCCTATCACGTGTGAGCAAGTCCCAGCTGCTCGATCAGGACATGATAGCCCCAAGCCGCTGATCTTGCAAGGAAATGTCGGGCTCCCAAAGCGAGCGCCTGCTTTGACCCATGTGTGGCTTTTTTGTGCCACCAATTTCTGGCACCAGCCGAGTTTTTTTCCCCCCCCCTTGAGCTTTGAGCTCTCTGAAGTGGTTACTGAATGTGATGTTTCGGTGCCTTGAGCCTTGAGCTCTCTCAAGTGGTTGCTGCTTTGGTGACAGGTCGACCCATATGTATTGAGATTCGGGGATGAGTCGACCGTGCGAGAGGCCCGGGGGTTGCTCCTTGCCGCCGGCCTGGAACTCATTCGTCCATGGCCAGGCTGTCCGGGCGGCCATCGATGCGGTCGGGGGTCCCGGCAGGCGGGGCTGGCCCGTGACCCCGTGACCCCGTGACCCCAGTGACGTCTCTGGCCGCGTTTTTCGACCTGCCAGGCACATCTTGAACCTTGGGCACGGAGTGCTACAGGGTACTCCGGAGGAAATCATGGGAATGACGTGAGAGTGCGGGGGTTGAGCGATGCGCCACTTGAGATGCGGACATGCTTCTGTGAACGTGGTGTAGGAGAATGTGATGTACTTTGTGGACGAAGCGCAAAACTATGCTGGCTCATCCCAGTGACTCGGCAAGCTCATGAGATGCCAGAGCCGCATACCCGCCTGATAGAGGGGGTGGTGGTTGAATAATGATGGGGGGGGGTTGATCTTTGGGAGAGAGGTTATTGTTCAACAATAGTTGGGGGAGGCGGGAGGGGTTGTTTTGATTTCGAGGGAAGCGGAAGATACTTGACCCATGACCAAACCTCTAACCACATGTCAGGGGTATTCAGCTGCTGTGTGTTAAACCAAGCTGTTTAATCGTTGAACAGTTATTTGGTTGATTCTCAAACTAAGGAACCCATGCGGTCGCCGTTCTTTTTGACCCCTAAAATTCCTCGCCCATTTGTCGTCTTCGCTTCGCTGGGCCAAGACGTAACTTCAACTTCTTTCGGGTTCCAAAGCGCGGGGTTCGTTGCCAGTTGCCAGTCAAGAAGCAGCCCGGTTCAAACCCATTCAAGCGGGTTACCCAAATTCAAGCCGCGCGGAAGCTGCAAGACTGTTGGGGATGGCTCCTGTGGTTTCGCAGCTTCGCCGGGTGTCATGAATGCGGCTTGGTTTTCGATGAAGAACCCCTTCAAAAGTGGTTGGTGGACATGAATCCCCACCTACATGATGTCCAGCAAAGGGTCCATGAAATTGCTCATGCCCATTTGGGGTCTGGAAAATCAAAGATTTGTCCAGTCTGTCGTTTTATTTCTTTCAAGACAATCATAGTTGCCATGGTGCGCCCGGAAAAGCTGAGTGTTGTGCAGGAGGTGCACATTTTGCCAATTGAAGCACCCCACAATATGTATCATGTAATCCTAGGCCCACTGCAGCATTTCTTAGAATTATTCCTGTTGACCCACCTATAGTAAACATTATATAATAAAAGAGAGGAAAGAAGAAGACAAGAAATTCTAAGGTGCAATTCAGATGGATTGCAGCGATATGTAAAAGCCAATTGAATATCTTTTCCAACTGGTACTATTGACGCGCACCAATGCGTCCCTTTACCAATCTCAGCTAAGGCTCGCAGCAAAAGTCAATACTTGCCCGTGATGTCAAAGTCAGAAACTGCCCGTGTGTTCTGTTTCTAGAGGATGTCAAAGTCAGACACTAGGGTTGTTGTTCCTTTTGACCTACCATTTGGCTGACTGATATTCTGGGTCAACGTTTGGAGCCCTCTTTCATTTTTTCCCCTGACTACAACTAGGATCAAAAGAGCCTACTTAAAGCCCAGGATTGGGTTGAAATTTGCCCGAGTAGCTGCAAATGAGCAGTATTCTGCCTCAAAACATAGTACAATGGGACATGTGCCACATGACCATCAGCATGGGTTGGCAGCGGGAATCTCCGGTTGGGATTTTGGCCATCGGCGAAACTGAGCGAAAGGAGAAGCTGATCGTCATCGCGGAGCAGATTATTTTTAGGGGTCCAAAGTAGGTTAGCGGCCTCGCGTCCGACTGCCGGCCCGAAGCGGTAAAAGTTCTTTGCCGGGCTTCACCAGTTAGTTTGTAGGGCGACATGTTTTTGTTCCGTTGTCTGACTGCTGTGTCGCTTATTGTTGGTGCCATGTTTGTGTCATCGTTGTTGTTGCCGTCGTGGTTGTCGTGGTTGTCGTGGTTGTCGTGGTCGTTGTGGTAGTGGTTGTTGTTGTTGCTGCTGTTGGTTGGTTGGCTGGTTGGTTGGTTGGTTGGTTGGGTGGGTGGGTGGGTGGGTGGGTGGGTGGGTGGGTGGCGGGCTGGCCGGCCGGCCGGCCGGCCGGCCGGCTGGCTGGCTGGCTGGCTGGTTGGTTGGTTGGTTGGTTGGTTGGTTGGTTGGTTGTCTGTGATTGTAATTTGTGGTGTGTGGTTATTGTTGAAGCAGTAAGTCAGTGTTTCCCTTGCTACCACTCAATTGTCTTCACTTTTAACACAGGGGTCCGGATGTGTTTGACCAAACATGTTGCTTTCTGCGTTGGCGCAGCCTGTGGAGGACCTTAGTTGCCAATTTAGTGCATGTGCCCGTACGGGTCCTTCCTCAGAGGGGCACACAATAATTTTAGTGCTTGTCCTTTGCGGTGTTCCGCAGGGATTTCGGAGGATCGGATTGGAGTTCCAACCCTGCAAGTTAAACAGCCCGATAGGATGATTGACTTAGGGCGAGGAAAGCTGAGCAACACTCATACCCAACAAGGGGTACAGTGTTTTGTTTGTTTGATCTTTCTATCGGCGCTTTGACATCGCATGCACCAATATGCATCTAGAACCGAAGGCTCAACAAGCATCGCAGCTGCAGACAGCCAGCGCGGCCGACACGTCAACAGTCGGGTCAGCAGCTTTGCAAGACACTGATCTTTCGACGTCCAGCGCAAAGCTCCTGACAAGGCAGGCTGGAAGTTGAAGGTGCAAAGTCTTGGGGATTGGTTCCAAAACAGCTGTTTGGAGGACCGTAAACCAGGATAGCGTCCCCAGAAGTTCGGGGGTCCTAGAGATTTCCATTTCCACTACGGTCCCCGTCCAAATGGTGGGATGCAAGCTGGCGTTTTCCACTTGAGCCACAATCAAAAGTAGAATTCTTGAAGCATGGTGCTGGGTTGACCATTTTCATGCCGGGTTTTGATTATGACTCAGGTGGCTTTCACTTAGGGCATCTTGCTTTTTCTTATTGGGGGGGGGAGGGGGTGGTCAGCCCTGGGATTTGCACCCCTTTCTTGTAGAGGGGAAATTGGAAGCCGCCCAACCTCCACCAGGCGAATCCAAAAACCCCAGCGCCAAAGCGCCCGCAGGATGCCGGTGGACCTGCGGCCAGTGGCGCTGGCGGCCGGCGCGGCGGCGGTTGTGGGGGTGCTGTTCTTTCTCCTGAGGCTGGGCAGCTGGCGCTTGGTTCAGCCCCACCGGAATTGCGGGTTGGGGTCCTCTTGGCGTCCATGCGGCAAAAAAAGGGAGGATGCTGGACCCCGTTGTTGTTTTT
The DNA here is from genome assembly GCA_963377175.1 of Effrenium voratum. NCBI lineage: Eukaryota > Dinophyceae > Suessiales > Symbiodiniaceae > Effrenium > Effrenium voratum. The sequence continues at coordinate 1,005,250 of CAUJNA010001313.1, read as the reverse complement.
TTTCATGGGCGGCGCCGTCCGCGTTTCGAACTCACACCACGAGGCGAACATGTTACAAGGGGTCAAAAGCGGTCCACAAGTCACAAGAAAGCTCACTGGTGTATGTCCTTTTTTGCGGGTACCCACGAGTTGGGTCGGTTTTTAATGGGAAGCAGATGGAAACTCATCATGTTGGTTGTCCGAGAATGAAAGGCGCCCATTTTAAACCAGGCTTGGGCAAAGACTGCTACGGAAACAACCAAGCCTCGGCCCCATAAGGGAAACACCATTGGAGACTGAAGAAACAGAACAATCCCTGGCTTTAGATTATGTGACAGGGCAAACGCCCAACCCGGCCATTTAGCTCAGGATGGCACAAGGGTGAATGTTTCAAGAGGGCTAACACATCTTGGCGAAGGTTGGATCTTGAGACCTTGACTTTCTGGAAACAAATGCTCAGTCGCAGAATTCTAATTGGGGACCGCCTGTGGACATGCTTTACATGGGGATTGATGTCCACCAACCACTTTTGAGTGTGCTCCCCAATGACATTTATGGCCGTGTCATATTGGTCCCATGAAACGAACCAACCAACCAACCAGCCAACCAGCCAGCCAACCAACAAACAAACAAGCAAAAACACAAAACAACCAAACAAAACAAACCAGCACACAAACACACAAACACACACGCAAACACATAACCACACAAAGACAAACACACAAAGATACAAAGACACAAAGACAAAAGCACACACACACAAACACACCACACGCGTACACACACCAACAATCGCACACACACACACTCAAACACACAAACACCCGCAACCACACACACACAAACACAAACAGACAGACAGACAGACAGACAAACAAACAAACAAACAGACAAACAAGCAAACAAGCAAACAAAGAAGCAACAAAAGCGCAAACACAAACACACAAACACAAACACAAACACAAGCACAAGCACAAGCACAAACACAAACACAAACACCAACACCAACACCCAACACCAACACGAACACAAACACAAACACAAACACAACCACAAACACAAACACAACCACAAACCCAAACCCAAACGCAAACGCAAACGCAAACGTAAACGCAAACGCAAACGCAAACGCAAACCCAAACGCAAGCGCAAACGGAAACGGAAACGCAAACGCAAACGCAAGCGCAAACGCAAACGCAACCACAAACGCAAACGCAAACACAAACACAAACACAAACACACACAAACACAATCACACACCGGTAGCTAGATAACTAGGTAAATAGATAGCTAGGTAGTTAGATAGGGAGAGGGATAAACAGATAGATAGGCAGATAGATAGACAGATAGATAGATAGATAGAAACATAGATAAACAGAGAGATAGATAGTTAGATGGAGAGGCAGATAGATATATAGATTTATAGAAATATAGAAAGAACAAAAATAAACAAAGAAAGAAAGAACGAGCGAAAGCAAGAAAGAAAGACAGAAAGCAAGAAGGAAAGAGTTAAAGATAGATAGATAGCAAGATAGACAAAGACCCGGATAGCTAGTTCGAGAGACAGACAAATTTAGAGATAGGTAGATACACAGATAGTAGATAAAGAACGAGAGAGAGAGAAGTAAGATAGAGGCAGCGACTTACTTGCACCGTGTGCCGGCGGGGCCGCGAGATCCTGGAAACAAGGGGGGGAGGGTGCGGTGCTGGACTGAATTGCTGCCGCTTGGTAGGAAGACAAACAGATGGAACCAAGACAAGTAGATAGACTCACGGGTAGATAAGCATGTAGCCAAACCGATAACTGGGCGGACAGAGACAGTCAGAGAGCAAGACGAAGAGAAGAAAGAAGCAAAGAAAGCAACAAACAAAGAGCTGCAAGAAGGACACGAAGAAAAGGCGAATCAAACACGAAAGAAAAAGGACAGAAAGACAGAAAGAAGCGAATCGAAGAGAGAAGGACAGAACAAATGAAAAACAACGCGCAAATGATTGAAATAACAACGTGAACGAGGGCAAAGAGCAAGAAGAGCCAAAGAATCAAGATATGAAAGAGAAAGAGGAGTCTAGTATTTTTATATTTGTGAAGCTTCTGCCCACCGCTCCGCCGGCTCTGCTGGGCTACGTTTGGATTTGCCACACGAAGAGCCCCGTGCCAGGGAAGAAGAGGAGGAGGATCGAGAGACTGCAAAGGACCGAGCGGGGCTCCCTGGGATCAGCTTACAAGATATTCATTTTGCCACCATTTGAAACATGGCTTTTTCAACACCGACATACAGGGACACCACCACTTACAAGTTGCCATGTTCAGGTGTATAATGCAAGGATCCCTGCTCTGGATGGATTTCCTGTGTTCGCACCGAGATTCTTGACGCCCTGTTTCAGGTGCAGAGGTAAGGCCAAAGCTGGATTTCGGAGGCGTAGCTTCTTGGTGTTGACGCATAGACTATTTGATCCATACTCTTCTTTGGTTGCCTACGGCGAGGGTTAAATCGTCGAATTAGAAATCGTGTCAACCACCAACCTCAACTTGTTTTTGAAACAGGTTTCGTTTGTTTTTGGAACACCCCCCTTCTGCCAGTCACAATCTCACTCAAGAAGGCGGCCGATGGTCTTCCAAGGGGACGTCTTTGTGGAGAGGGAGGGCCTGATCCCATGCTTCTCCGTGATGGATGTGGGTCAAAAAAGGGTACCTAAAATGGAACCCTGGTAAACGGAACCAAGGACGAAAACCTGCGGTCCGATTCCTGGTGGTTTAATTTTGACACCCAGATGGCCCGCTTCCTTCGGAGGCTCTGAACGTGCCAGGACCCCGGGAGCGGCAAAGGGCTCCTACATCAAGTGCTCACTGAGCTGGTGCAGATCGAAGAGCGCGCCAAGCGCGCGGTAGACGTGGCTTGGTTCTAGCGCCCGAGAGGTGGGGGGTGGGGGGGAGGGGATGGGTTGTCCGAATTGGGGAGTTGCCAGGCATAGCGCACAACAGCAAGTGTGAGTCGGAAGACGTGTGGCGTGTTTCATTTCCATCTCAGGAGATGGTTCGGGAGCAGTTGGCCGGCGAGGAGAGATGAAGTTGTTCAGCTGCCACGGGCGGGGACCAAGGTTCCGCTGGGTGGACAGCATCCGTTTCGCGGCGGTTGGCGGTTTTTTCCGGTCGACTCGGGCTTTGTGAATCCCAACTGGGCTGGTGCGCAATGGGATGTCCATCAGCTGGAACCCCATGAAGCCTGAGCTTTCCCAATCCCTGGCACCCGTGCTCGGACCCGCCCTGTGTTCTGAAGTCATGGGGACTAGATTTGTTACAACAGGTTGGGGGCTCCAATTTACGTGTCCTCCGAGGGTGAAACTGCTGAAGAGCCTTCTTCCAGACAAGTTGTGTGCGTGTGTGTGTGTGTGTGTGTGTGCGCACCTTCTTTAATGCCTCGTGGGTAACACTGCATCAAGAGATTATATGAAGCAGCTTGCAGGCTTGCCTTGCACTGCGGGGCACTCCACCCCACATGACTATGTGCCTATCGCAAGAGGACCTTCAAAAAGTGCAAAGAATTCCTGGCCCATGTCCCATAGCAACAACCACCAAACAAGTTCTGCGCCAAAGGCTTCAGTGCACGTGTCACGTATTTTTGTCCAGAGAGTCTTCCAATTCTGGGCGCCGCCAACTTCGGTGTCGCAGGAGCTGTCAATTGACGAGGCGTACAAGAGAGTTGAAGAGCTGGATTTGTATGACCCGCTCGAGAAGCAGGGCCTCAGCATCCAGGACTTTGAGATGTTAGTCACTTGGAACAAGGGCTTCGGAAGAAACAGCGCTGGCAGTTTGGAACTTGGCAGATGCCAATAAAAAAGGGAAGCTTTGCGGAGCTTCTCTCGGGTGCCGTGTGAGAGGCTTTCTTGTTTTCGTTTGGATGGTATGCTTGGAGCTCTGAGGTGACCGACTCGCAGCAGGATCCCTTCGTGATGGAGTCCATGGCAAGGCTTTCAGGCCATGGATACGCTTTGGCGCGTTGCCCGATAGGCCCAGATAGGCGACAAGGGGTGGTTTGGGAGCTTTCACGGTTCAAAAAGGAGGGTCACAAGGCGTTGTCTGGGGCTGTTGAGGATACCGCCTGGGCGTATTTGATGTCCATCCTACAATTCTAGCTATACAGTGGCTTCCAGCTACCACTGTAACCGGTCTTTTCCCGACGCACTCAAATGGAATCACTGGGGGAGCAGTGGAGGCACTTCGATGGATCGCCCTCCACCTGACCTGACGCTGGAACAGATTATCGAGTTGAAGGCGCGCGGATTGGCCAGATGGAAAATTGGATACAAGATGTTGACCACTGCTTGTCATTGATCACAGAAGGTCCCTTCTTAGTGGGGATTCCTTTTCTACCAGCAGGGCCGCGCTGATGGCCAACCGGGCAGTTTACCAAGCA
>CAUJNA010001313.1:950856-993356 GCA_963377175.1 Effrenium voratum | reverse complement strand
AATGTTTTTTTGGGCACGCCGAAAGCGGAATTCCCTGACTTTTGGGTTGGAGTTGGGGACCAAGCTATGCGTTGAACAAGGGGAGTTGGACCACTCCGCGCAAGCGAGGCGCAGGTCAGCTTGGCGGATTCGCTGGCCGCGGCCTTTGCTGGAGTCGGCCAGGGACCCTAGCTGCCTCGATGGGTCCATTTGGTTACCCGCAAGCCGGAGAAACCGAGGCCTTCTGGGGGATCTTGGGGTTTGCTCAGAAAATGGACTGTTTAAAGGTGGGAACTGCGTATGTGTCAAAATTGGGATGACCCCCAACATGGATGGGTTTTCCCACCGGGGTTCCTTTAAGCCTGAAAAGGGTACCGAGCCTAGCCACCCAGATTCGGTCGGTGGCAGCCTTGTACATTGACAACTCTGATCTTTTCAGTTGGATCACTGAAGATCACTGCCACGTCCTTGATTCATTCCTTTGGCTTTCCAAGTCCGGAATTGGTCACCAAACCAACCCCAAACGCCAGTCTTGCCAACCTCGAACCAAGCGTAAAGCCGACCACCCCTGACCACCCTCCTAAACCGACCCAAAGCCAACCCGAATCCGACCCTAAACCCGGCCTAAACCAACCCTAAACAAGCCCTAAAACGACCCTGAACCAACCCTAAACAAGCCCCACAACACCGCCAAACCAACCCTAAACCGACCTTACACCAACCCTAAAGCAACACTGAACCAGCCCTAGGCCACAAGCCACCCGAAATCACCCTAAAGCAACCCTAGACCAAAGGAACGGTGGTAACAAATCCCAGTTGGGATAGAACAAAATTCCTCGGCAAGAGGCCCAGCCCGTTTAGGGTTCACACAGCACTCTTTCGGACAAAACATGATGAGTCTCTGTGTGAAGTTTAAAGGGGACCTGTCAGGACAAAACATGGGGATGAGTCTGTTGGGTTTGATGTTTAAAGGGGACCTGTCAGGAACGGTGAATGATTTAATTCCGGGAAAATTAATGAAACAAGTTGCAAAATATTGGAGTCATATTGAGATGAGTCATAAAATATGTCCAGATGTCCCGTTCTCTGCAACACGGGGAGGGGTCCAGAGCGCCGAGGCGCCGCTGAGCCGCAGGCAGAGGTCGGAGGGCTCAGGGTTGAGCTGAGGCTGGCTGGACTGTTTCGGGAGGCGGCCAAGTGGCTGTGGTTCTCAAAAATCGGGAAACCCCAAAATGGGTTGCCCTGGTAAATGGGAAGATGGACTAAAATCTGCGGTCCGATTCCTGGTGGTTTAATTTTGACCCATGCCCAAGTGTCTCAGTCAAGCCTTCCGATGATTCTTGCCATGCCCTCCAACCAGAATCTTGTCAGCTGGTGACTCCTATTTTTTCCCGTGCCCTTCGGACCAACAAGAATCTGGTCAGCTGGTAATTCTTAGGTTTGTGAAGTTAGGGAGCTGGGAGCTCAGCACAAGCCAGAGGGGCTCACCCGTTGCTCATAGCATCGGCTCAAAAGATGAATCAAGCACCATGAACAGACCGATCAAGATACAGGATGGAAACAGTGGTTGACTGCGATGCAGTTCGCTCAAGCGAGCAAGTAGCCTCGCTTAAGCTGTCAAACCAAGAAGTATCAAAGTACGTCAAAAGCAGTTCATAGCAGTGACATTTGTCACATAGCTAGAAGGTCTTCATGACCCGAGGGGACGATGACCAGCCATGACGCCTTGCTAGATGTATCCTGGGCAGCTGTGTGGATCGTGGAAGCGGGGGGGCCTATTGTGCATAGATCCGAAGAGTTCCTATTGCCAAGCGGCTCCTGCGAAGGGGCTGTGAATCAGATGAGCCACAGTCAAGACCCGGGTAGATGAAGCTTAGTAAGGGGCAGTCCCAGCCGGAACTAGTTGCGGCTATTTGCCTTTCTAGTTCTCGAAGCATGGTTCTGGGATCATTTTTGTACCGATCGGTTTTGAGCAAGTGTCTCAGATGTGAGTGGGGCATGGGACACTCCGAGGCTTGCCGGGCGGATGATGCCCTGGCGCTAAGCTACGTGAACCGCCCAATGTACGCGGAGCTGCTGCAGCCCTGCGTCTGGAGACTTGGACGTTCTGGAGATTTTCTGGCAGCCAGATATCGGCAATGTTGACCACTTTGAAGCCATGGGAAGCCATTGTTTTTTGGTATTTGCAGGGGAATCATCAGAAACCAGGGTTTCCTAGGTGGTGCAGAATGTTGCTCACCCACAGTGGGAATCAACCCCAGTTTATTCATAGGGGCGTGCTTTTCCCTGGGTGACATGTGGGGAATCAGACCACTTTTGGAGGGGAACACCCCCACCCCCACCCCCCCTTTAATTAAAGTAAACTGGGCTAAGACCCCACAAAATGAGCAGTTTCCTTCTGGTGTGCGTTGAAACTGCCAAAGATGCCCTTAAAAAAGAGAGAGAGAGAGAGACCTGTATGCACTGAAGGGGCACGAGGTAGTTCATGACTGTGAATCTGAGGCGAAGATACCTGGTGGGATCCTTGTCCGAGTTGGCTCGGCCAGTGCTCGCAGACGCTGGGACAGGTGAGGTCTTGACGGGGGCTTTGGTCCACCCTGAGAACTACCGGGCCATTGTGGCCGCCTTGCGACAGCCGGGCTGGTTCCGGCACTACCAGGGCCTGAAACGCCTGGCCACCCAGGGTGAGTTGAGCCGTTCCTTCAGCTCCGCCGCGCTGGCGGAGCTTCGCAGAGACCTGCGCGCGCAGGCCATTGGCCGGCAGCTGCAGGCGGAAGTTTTTGTGTGTGTTTTTTTGTTTTCTGGGTACTGTTATGTTTGTTTGTGTGTTGCTCAAGAATGGGAAGCCAAAAGAAGCGATGACATTTTTGTTGGGTCCAACCTTTAAAAAGACAACGCCCAGGCGCGCTGCCGGCACCCGAAGGCGGCGCCGCGGCGCGCGTCCTCGGGGGCGCCGGCCACGCCGCCGCGGACCCCTCCGCGCCGGGCGCGGCGCGAGGCCCCGACGCCGCCGCGGGTGGTGCGCCCCAGCCGCTCGCGGCCGGCCACGCCCGGGCGGAAGGCCAAGGCGGCGAAGACGGCGGCGCCAGTTGCGATGCGTCCTTCGGTGGCCGAGGCCTGTCGACTCATCCAAGAGGCGCAGGCGCGCAGGGAGAGGTCCTCAAGCGTGTCGTCAACTTCCTCGTCGTCGTCCTCATCCTCATCCAGCTCATCCAAACGAAGGGTGCCGCTGAGCACCTCCTCGCGGCTCCTCGCCCTTAACCAGGTGTTTTCTTTGGGCTCTTGGGAAGGGTGCGCGCAGGTCCATGTCAGGATCGGTATTTGCGCCATTGCGCCAAGCAACTTGCTCTATTGGTGAGCAACCTCTCCATTTCTGAATGCTAGCTTCGCGGGTGAGGCCCATCAATCGGCGTTTTTCCTACACAGTAGAGGGTGACTATTGACCGTTGCTCAGACTCGTGATTGGTTTTATTGCGGGTTGTGCCCGCCAACACGGTCGGTGCAAATAACATACGCAACTTATGTCCACCAACGAGTCCCCAATCAAGCTTCAAGGGTGTTGTTCTCTACTCACAGAGAACGGATTGCGCTCAGGCAAGGGAGCGCGTCAGCATGTCAAGGACATTGCACCTGGCCGGACGGAGCTTCCTACACAGGCGAGCGGTGTCAATTGCAGCCAGTTCTGATTGAATATTCCAGTCATGCCGCTTTTGCAAGCTGAATGGAACTTGAGGCCTGCAGTCATGTATTGTTTGCGGCAACGTCCCCTCACCACGGCTTGGATTTTGGGGGATGACCCGCTTGGGTTGGGGGCTCTCGCCACTTGTGGTTGGTTGTGAGCGGTTCGCTCGCTTGTGGTCGGCGTCGCAGTCGCCGGGTTCAAAATAGGAATTGGTCCCCTTGAGTGGCGACGGTTTCCTTTTGTTCCCTGACTTCAAGTGAAGCTTGTTTAAGTTTGTTTTTCTTGATTTAAAACATATGTAACATACTAATCTTACAAGACAACCGCAAAAGGCATGGTTTACCTGTTGAGAAGCCATGCTTCTCCCAGGGGGCCTCCTGCGGGGTGTACCCCACGGCTCCGGCCTGCTGCGGACTTCGGGCGAGACCTACGAGGGCGAGTTCCAGCACGGCCTGGCGCACGGACGCGGGGTGCACCTCAGAAGCTCCAAGGGCCGGGCGGCGGCCCCGGCGCGCTACGAGGGCGCCTGGAAGGAGTGCGAAACGCTTGAGGATTTTGAGAATTTTGAGGTCCAAAAAAAAGGGGCCAACGTTGGCATCCAATGAAGATAGAGGGTTGATTCCCATTTTCAGATGTGAACGTGGGTGGCGAAGTTCCGCGTGTTTTTGAGGCGCCTTTTTGAGCATCACTCATTGGATCAATGCGGCACGCCAAGTCCCTAGGATGCGGATGACCCCTGAAATGGCAGCATGTTCCTTTGATTTTGCTTTACAAACCAACCAAAAGGAGGCCATCCTTGGAACAAGTTTGCAGATTAACTAGCACGGAACCCAAAGAACCATCCCTAGAGGAAGCTTTGGGTGGACTCCCTTTTGGATTCCATCTGAATCCGGGGATCATGTTTTGGGACCCCCCAAAAACCGAACAGCACGACGATCGCGCTCGCTCGCGCTCGCGAGCCGCGAGGATGGCAAGCGCCATGGCAAGGGCTCCATGCAGCTTCCGGATGGCCGATCCTTCACGGGGACCTTCTGCAACGGCAAGGCGAGGCCGCGATCGACGCCGCGCTGGAGCGATCTTTGTTGGGCATGTCAATCTGCCGAATAAACTGGACCTAGGTATCTGCGCAAATTGTGGCGATGTTGCTAGGGTGTTGCGACGCTACCCAGAGTTAAGCATCCTTTCTCGTGCTGATGTTTGGTTGGGGAGATCAATTCTGGGTCTCGATTCTGAACTTTTATAAGACATTTCATGGGTGGTGGACTTGCAGATGAAGTCCACAGGTCCTCTAAGAATCGATGCATCGGCACCGCGTGCTTTGAAGCAGGCCACCGGTCATTGCATGCTTCGGTGCCTGTCTCAGAACCGGGCCGCGTTTTGGGGAGGGAACCGGGTGCAACAGGAGCGGTTTGGGATTCCAGACGCCTTCAATGGATGGTGTTGATTGTGAACCTTGTGGGGAAGTGCATATTTTGTAGATCCGCGAATAAGCTCCCTCAATACCACATGGATATGTCTTATGAGTGGGTTTCCTTTGGTCTTGCAAGCCAACCGGCAGAAGGGAACCGAGCCTCAAGCAACCACACCCAGAAGCCACCAAATTGGTTGCACCCTTTTGGTTTCCCTTTGAACCAACCTGAATTGGGAATCCTTTGCCGCAAGCCCCGTGGGTGCGGCTCAAAGAAGAGCTAGGGCAAGCCGGTCTTCGTCTGTGCCATTTGCCAAGATGCCGATTTTTTCCAGGAGTTGATTCCTTGTCCATTCTTTGAAAAACCAGCGTTCTTTTCAAGAACCAGCTCTTTTTTTCTGGGGTTCTGATGGCTTTCTGAAAAGAAGGATCCCTGGAAACAATGGTGAAGGTACTCCCTAGATTTCCCTTTGCGTACCAAAGGCTGCTACAATGGCGGGAACTGAAGCCAACATCGGCTGGACTTAAAGGGAAGGGGAAGTGTCCCCTAGAATTTGGGAACATTTCTTTGAGCCTCAAACTCTGCGTGCCCGGATTTCGCGCGATGTTTTGCTCGAGGTCAGCCAGCGGGGCGCTGCTGTTCGAAGGTGAAGTGCCGCTGCGCATTCAGCGCCAAGAGGCAGAGGCAGTGGTGGGCCGGAGGTGAATCTGCGCGGCCGGGCGGCCTTTTTCCACGTGCCCTATATGTCTCCTTTGAAACTGGGGTTTAAAGATCGCACCTTTTGCCATTTGTTTCAGAGAGTCTGATAGAGGTGATACTGTGGATGGACGAAATCCTGCACCACCTAAGAAACCCGGGGATAATGATTGCCCTGTAAATACCATCAAACGTTATGGTTTCAACCGTGGTTTCAAAGTGGTGCGAAATGGATTTCGTCCCACAGTATGGAAGCCCAGGCCAGGCTGTGAGTATCCGCTCTTGGCACGAGATGGGATCGGGGGGTCATTCCAGTTTTCGTGGGGGTTCATCCAGCCCAATCGGTGTGAAATGGGATTTTGAGTTCCGCAGCACATGTTTCCAAAAAGACCCCTTATCGGAGTTTGGGTGTTTTTTTCTGGCTCCAGTGCTTGAGTCTGGCTGCCAAAGCGGCGCCGGGCTGGGAAGTGCACTGAGCGAGTGTTTGGTTTCAGGGGTTCAAGGAGGAGGCCATTTCGATTTGCCTAAACTCACTCAGAGAGTTGGCCGCAGTGTTTAGGAAGATCGACCAATGGCCTTTTCCGTCCGGGGATGGGTTCCTGCCTTTGGGGCTTGGGGTCTTGCGAACTGAAGCGGGAGCTGTGAAGGTCGCCGGAAGAAAAATGCGAGAGCTGCCTTGGGTCTTCGTTGCCACTCCACTCCACCAGGGCTTCTGCTTAATCCAGGGTCCCATCGTTTCGTCTCCTGTGACCCCTCCTAGCGCGAAATCCAGGTTCCCATCGTTTCGTCTCCTGTGACCCCTCCTAGCCCGAAATCAGCAAGAGGGTTGCCCCCAAAGACAAACGGGTGGCTGGTGTTTTTTGAGGATATCCCCTTTTGGAGTGTTTCAAAAGAGAAGCAGAAAGGAAGTCCACCAGTTGTTGTAGTCTAAATCCTATTCTAAGACATACCCACATCCAGTCACCTTTTGCACACCGAACAATGGAGAAGCTATCAAAACAAATTGTTGGCCAGCTTTGTAAGGGGTTCTACCTGGCTGGTCTGGATTAGAGAGGGCCCAACCAAACATCAACCCAGGACCCCTACAACACCTGTCATGTTTGGGAACTCGAAAAGCCATTCTGGTCCTACTGTCGATGGGACAAACTCCTGCACCACTTTCAAACCATGGTTGAAACCATTGTTTGTTGGTATTTGCCGGGGAATCATTAGACACCAGGGGCTTCTGAACGGATTTCGTCCATCCCCGGACACCCTTCGAGCCGAGGCCGACCACATGCCTTCTTCGGCGCCCGAGGAATCCGCACGGAAGAGATCCGGAGGGGGTTTCTTGTGTTTTGTTTTCCCTGTGGTTCGAACCACCGGGTATGTTTTTGTTTTTTCCGAAATGTTGGAAACCACCGCATTCAAGTTCTTCGCGGAATTTCAGAGATAAGTATATTTGGGCTCCTTTGTTTGACATGTGCTCTTGCCCCACCGTTGCTGGTCGTTTTTGTTTACTTTGTCGCAGTGTGGAATGTAGCTATTCCCACCCTCGCTGTGTAAAAGCTCAGGAATCCCCATCCACCGTTTCCCTTCGGGGCTCCAATCCAAGCCTCGAGAAATCGGAAGCCGCCGCTCCGGAAGGGAGCCGCAACTTAACTTCGGAGCTCACTGGAGCCACGGCTTTCAGAAACCAGGAACCCATCTAGGTCCCCCAGTAGTGCCCTTGTACCCTTTTTTGGGGTACCCTTATTCTAACCTCTCTGCTGGAGGACCTAGCCATCCTTTTTGCTTTGCATCCTTCCACTTGGAGACGCCGAAAAGGCCAAGTGATATCCCCAGTCACAACCCTTGACCAGGCCGATGGGATTGGCTTGCATATGCCAAAAGCGCGAAGGGCGAAATAGCCGCCATTGGGCCTGGGTTGGCCTGCCACAACATCACCTTGTGAGCTTAGGCGAGTTTGCTTTTTGCTCAAAGGAATGGCGATGTCTGCCCCCTCGCGCGATAGGACCAAGCTGCCATGCTGGGCATTGGGGAGCTCGAGCGGCTAGCTTCAAGGCGTGCTGGTCCATTGAGCGCCTCCCGTGCACGGACAAAAACCAAATTCAGTTTTTTCTCCCTAAACCGGGGATGGACAAACCCCCGGACTTGTCGATCACCCCACTCCCTGGTGCGAAACGGATTTTGGCCAGGGATGGTCAAGATCCACGAAGAGGTTAAGGGAACCACCAGGGTTCCATGGCGGTTGCATCCACTTCCTCGAGCTTTTCGGGCAAGGTTGACACCCCAGGCGCAAGTTCCGCCCGTGTAACTCTTTGCATCTTTCATCGTGCTTCCAGGATTCCACACCAGGCTCTGATTTTTATGCCATCCATCCAGATGGTATCTTGATTCAGCTACGCTTGCGGCGGTGGTCTTTTTGTATGTTCCTCTCTTTTGTGTTGGAGGGGACGCTGACCCCAGCCCCGCGAAACCGAACTCCAAGCTGGGCGTTCTGCGGGCAGCTGACATGGGCGTGGCTCAAAATGTTCACCAGGAGGGGCAAACCGCAGGTGTTGGTCCATGTTTCTACCTCCCAGGGTTGGATTTTGGAGTTCCGGCTTTTTGGTTTTGGTACTTTCCAGGGAATTTCCACCTGCCGATCGGGCAGCCCATGTTGGAATTCCGGTTTTTTGGGGCAGCCCACGGCCGCATCTTGAGCCTTCCGAAAGGTTGGGCTGCAGCCAGTCCGCGATTCTGCAAGCCGCTGGCATCGATGTCTCGGTGGTTGCTGCGCTGCCCGAGGCGCGGGGGGAGTCGGGGGAGGCGGGTGAGGCGGCCATTGGATTCGGGTCTTAGCATGTTTTCGGGGTGGCTTGAGGAGGCTGAAGGTGTATCTTGCTTGTTTTCTTGGGTGTGTGGGTTTTTTTTTGGGAGTGGTTTGAGGAACTAAGGGAAAGCTACAGGGAAGCCAAAGCCCATGGCGAAGTTGCCACCCCGTCGGGTGGATCGAATTGTGACCATCGGGTGTTCAAGCCATTTACTTCCTTTCGCGTTTCAGAAGATTCGTTTTATGTGTTAGTGTTCCCCTTGGCTTTAAAGGGACTCTATCACTACTGGAAATATGTGTTTTTCGGTGGGTAACGGGACACCAAGAAGGAGGTTGTTGAGCTAGGTGTTTCGACCCTGTTTTTTGCAGGCGGAACCAAAGCGCCACTCAAGGGTTTGGGGCGCAGTGGCAAACAGTTTGGACGCCCGGAAACGAGTTCCGCAGGGCGAATCTGGGAGTCTCACTTCGGCCAGAACTCATTGGTACAGATTGGGGTTTTACATGAACCAAAACCTGCGGTTCAAGGTACCCTGGATCGGACGTCGGCTTGAAATTTGACCAAAGCCCAAGTATGCCTTGCAGGGACCCGAACTCAAAGGCGCCGGCAGAGACCCCGCGGCTTTCAGCGATTTGGGAAAGCCGGTGTTGATTTTTGACTCGAGTGGAACCTTCTCCCAGTGCGTCCATCGTTTTTGTCATTCCTAGAATTGCTGTTTGTACGTTTTGTGCCATCTATATATATATACAGGTGTTTGGAGGGGTTGCCCTCAAAGTTCAGGGCTTGCCGGGCTTGCCACCATTTGGGTCTGCAGTTGTTGGAGGGTGCTCCTTTCTTGGTCCGAAAGGGAAACCAAGAGGAAGCCACATTTTGGGTCCCCGAAAGAAAGGCACCTATTTCAAATTCGGAAACCAAGGGATCCAAGCAAAAAGCCGAATGAGACCCGATCCGATTCCCTCAGGACTTCGATTTGTCCGTTCAACGGCACCTGCGTAATCCAACCGTTTGGTCCGTTTTTGGTTGGGTCATTTGTCAGTTTTTTTTGGAAGGGACATAGGACTCACCAGACGTCAATACGGACTAAGGACACACTAGCATCACTAAAGTGTCCCAAAGAAAGCAGGGCTCACAAGCTTTCTCTTTTTGTTGCAATTGGGGATATTTTGGCAACCAACGCTTTTTATTGCAATTGGGAATATTTGAGTGACCAAACGCATTGTTCGACCGCACTCACATAGCTCGCTCCGTGTGAGGACATGCGGGCCTCTGTGGTCATGGCCGAGGTATCGCAAGTGAGCGCGGGAGCCCAGAAAATTTGAGCGGCCTGTCTTTTTAAAAAGAAAGAAACAAACAACACACACACACACACACACTAGTGTCCTAAGTAAGCAGGGCTCCTTAAAAGATACATCTTGCGCATTTGAAACATGGCTTTTTTCACCAAAGTAAAGGGACACCGCCATTTGCAAGGCAACGTTCAGGTGTATAATGTAAGCCAGCGGATCCCACCCACCCACCCACCCACCCACCCACCCACCCACCCACCCACCCACCCACCCACCCACCCACCCACCCACCCACCCACCCACCCACCCACCCACCCACCCACCCACCCACCCACCCACCCACCCACCCACCCACCCCCACCCACCCACCCACCCACCCACCCACCCACACCACCCACTCACCCACTCACCCACTCACCCACTCACCCACTCACCCACCCACCCACTCACCCACCCACCCACCCACCCACCCACCCACCCACTCACCCACTCACCCACTCACCCACTCACCCACCCACCCACCCACCCACCCAACCCACCCAGCTGACCATAGGCAACCACTCACTTCCCTATTTGCCTGTCAAGGGCTCCAGCGGATCCCTTCGACGCTCGTTTGGGGTCCTGGTGTAGCCCGTTTTTAGGGACCGCCTCCTTTCCGAAGGTCGAAGGATTCCGTGGTCCAACAACTTGCTGGTGGCGTTCAATGACTCAACTGGTGGCTTCCTAGGGCACCAAAGCCTGGGTTCGCAGCAGCAAGAAAATGGCGCATGACTCTATTTGCTTTTTCAAGGGAGGCAAGCCCTTGGCAACCATGGACCAAAACAGGGAAATGGACGATTTTGTACCCTCCCCAATTAACATGGGACCTGTCCTTCAGTGAATTCAGGGGTCCTGGTTTGGACCACTTTTCTTTTAAAGGGACCCCCGAACGTCAGGCTCCATGTAAAGAACGGTGGGAGGGTGTGCCGTTTGACACAACTCTGTGCCGTGAGTCACTGCGCTGAGACCTGGACCACCTGCGAAGCGCGACGGCCGAAAGCTCGATGAGCCGGTGCGTTTTTGTGTCCCTGTTGTTTTTCTTTTTTTCTTTTTTTCTGAGAGGCAGAGCAATGTCCACCAAAGGACCCCCCAGTTTTTTTTAGTACAGATGTTTTCGAGCAGAAATAGAGGCGACCTGCTCTAATCCCTTGGGTGGACCTGAGAAAAGCTGTTCATCCCAACGGGTACGAAAATGGAGTTTGTTCACCAAGGAGAATTGCAAGCTAGCTTAAAAAAGTTTCTCCATGCTTTTTCCCCTAATTCACAACCCATTTGTTTGGGGTCTCCTGTTTGGAGAGTTTCTCATGCCAAAGGATTTTTTGGTCGCGGCCGCTGCAAGGCCACCCATGACGCTCCAGAGGTCCGCGTCGGCAGGGGCTCAAAGTTATAGGGGCTGAACACGGTAGCCTCAAGAAGTGTAAGCCCCATGTTGGTGAGCACCCCGAAGACTTTGGTGAGCACATGAAAGAGTTTTTGATCTTGGTGGGTGGGATGGGTGGCTTTTGGAATTTGAACCCCTGGTTCTTGTAGAAGGTAAGTGCTAAACCACTGCCGGAACACCAAACCACCGCCAGGCGACCACTGAGATAGCCTCAGCCTCGGCGTCGCCCCGTTGGGTTGATACGCCCGGTACGCAGGGCTGATACCCGAGTTTCCCCTTTCATTTCCCTTGACAGGTACAAAAAAAAACTGGTGCCCTCAAAAAACAAAACAAAAAAGAACACCAGGGACCATATCAAATGTACCCACTGACGGACCAGATCCAAAAGACCGAGAATCGACGTCCTTGGATTCGCCGGGAAATGGGACCGGCACCCAGATGAGAACCGCCGCAGCCCTTCAGGAAGGGCTCCACTGAGATCCAGGGTGGACATTTAACTCCATTTTAAAAAGTGGTTTTGAGTATGATCCTGGAAGGGTCATCTATGGGCGAAACCGTTTGCCCTTGTGATGCCCATGTGTTTACTCCCATGCCAGGTTCTGATTATCCACCAAACCACTATCCAAAACCGGTTAGATAGTTGTATACCGTAACCCTTTTTATAGTGGCTATATAGTGGGCATACAGTGGTATATCGCATGAGCCTGCTGGGGATAGCGCTTTAAAAGTAGACACCCATCCAACTGGTTCAACGCATCCGGACGAGGATGCCGTGGTACTGGAAGCGCTCCCGCCGGACATTCGGGAAGAGGCGCGCGGCGTCGCTTGGCTCCCTACGGCACCCCATATAACTCCAGGGCGAAAGTAGATGGCGCAATTTTAGACATGTGAGTAGGTAAAGGGATGACCAAACCGACGTTCGTGCCAATCCTGGGTGATGGGTAATCATTGGGCTTGCATGTACCCAAGGTGTGGCCCTGTGTCTGTCCCAACATCCTATTGGATTTGATCAGTTGCTTACCCGTTGAACTCGGTTAATTCTTGTTTGTTTGTCAACATTTGATTGAGGGTCATGACAGCAGGCCCCCCCCTCTCCCCCCTTTTGGCCGCCAGAGGTTTCCCTATACTGCGCAAAACACGGCAATTGACTGATCGAGTGTGACCCCCAAGCCGATCGAGTGCGAAAATCGGGGCTATCACTATCACCTCAGCATTTCCAGTAGGTCAAAAGCCCCAAAACCGCCACCTTTTTTTGTTACACCATTCAGGGCATCCCATATGTTCACCGTGGCTCATGCGTTGCATGCCTTATTGACAGGTGCTAAGAGAAGAGGCGGTGCGTCGGCGAGAGCAGCAAGCACAGGCCGTCGGAGACGTTACTTTCTTCACACACCAATGGAGATTTGTTCCTCCAGATGGTTTCAGCAATTTGTTCAGTCCTAAGACAGATGGTGAGGTAACCGCGGCAAATGTTGGGTAACAATGCTGCAGAAAGGCTGGTGCCCTGCGTCACATTGTAGAAAGGCTGGCGCCCTACGACACCCGTGCCATGCTGAAAGGCAGCTGCCAAATGTGAGGCAACGCCATGAAGAAGCAGAAAGGCTGCATGCACCGTCACGTAAGTCATTCATATGTAGATCCAAAGTCCAAGGGTTTTGGCGCAGAAAAAACAACAAAAACAAAAAACAACAACCCTGCGATCCAAGGTCAGCAGGGCGATCTGCTGTTGATATTCTTGTTTTCCCTCTTGTTCCGAGGTATTTGTGTCATTGCTGTTGATTGTGTTCTTGTTCTCGTCTTGTTTTTTTGATGCTTTTGCTTTTGTTCTTGTGTTGCTTCTTGTGCTTCTTACTGTTCTTGATTTCTTTCTCGTTCTTGCTCTTGCTCTCCTGGTTGCTGTTCTTGTTTGTTTGGCGCGCTCATTTTGGCGGGTTTTGTGATGTTACACATGTCGACGCATCGTCTGGATCTGTGTGGGGTGGGTTGGGTTGGGTTGGGTTGGGTGTGGTGGGGCGGGGGGAGGAACGGATCCTGCAATTCCCTGTATGCGTTGTAGTGGGGGGCACGTGTCGATATGTTCTGGTGGTTTTGACAAAGGGGTGATCGTGTTTTGTTTTGTGACGTTTCGCTTCTGCTTCACAGGGATCCATGTACACACACGACTCTGCAACTCTGCTCACGCCTGGCTGCCTTGCACGCAATGCTGCTCATTCGCCTTGCTCACTTGACACTGACAGTTTTACATATGTTAATGCTTTACCTGACACTGGCCTTGATTCGGGCGGCATAACGGCAGAGCGTCCACAGTCAGCACATCAACCGGGGAACGCTCGTTGGCGAGGAGCTAAGGCACCTCCAGTCAATCTAGCCGTTAATAAAGGACCTCTTCACGCCCTTATCACAGTGAATGTTTGCCAGCCCCTTCCCAGATCCTCCAGCTTGAATCAGATAACACGGCCGTGCAATCTTGCGCCAACCAAGGTTGCGGCTTTCTTTGCGGTTGGCTTTGTGTTAGTCGCTGCCATTGCCCTGGGCTCTTGAGGTTTGGGTCGCGGTTCGGGTCGTTGGCATTGGTGGTGCTGGGGTGGCAGCAGTGCTATTTCTTACTTGGTCGCAGTCATCAGATATTCTTCTCTGAGTGAGGAACCAAACAAGATGAGAGGATGGCCCGGACTTTCTGGGATCTCTGAAAATTGTCGGTACTTGGGTGTTCGACTAACTTAGCAAGTGGGTGGTAACCTGGATTATAACCCACTTATAGGTTCCCCGTTCGGTGGAGTTTGCGGGTGACCCGGCTGGCCACTTTCTAACTTGGCAAATCGAAGATCCAAGCGGATTTCCAAGTCCGTCAGGCCGCAAGGGCAGCTCCAAGTAGCGCCCTCAGAGGATCTAGGGGACAGTTTGCCATCCGGCGATCTCCGACCTTTGGATCCTTTGCCTTGAGGGTTTGGGCTAGACCTCTCGAACTCCAGGCTTTGATTGTGACTCATTTGGGTTTGTTTCAGTGAGCCGTGAACCAAGACTGATGGCTTTCCCTAGCTTTGCGTAGACCCATTTGGGTGCACCGCACATTGCAACGAGTTCGTGGGTTCGTGGGTTCGTGGGTTCGTGGGTTCGTGCTCGCCAAGCCGCTGTTTGGCTCTAGTTCCAAGACTCAGATTCGGTCCAATGTCCGCAGGCACTGACTCAGGCACTGTACATTGGCTTTGGAAGTGCCAGAGTTCTGACTTGCTGTCTGATGTGTTTGAGCCGAAGAGTTTGAGCAGTTTCGCCAAGCTTCAACAACAATCCATGGGATGCAACAGCCCTGCTATCACAAGAGCTCAAGCTGTCCGTGTCAGCAGGCGAGCCCCTGACGCTTGCGCAAGTCTACGAAGAGTTCTTCGGGGTGAAGGTGACAAACACCTTCCTGAGTCTCCCCATAGAGGATGCGTCAGGCCGCTCGGTTCTATTTCGATCTTTTGGAAATGCGAGCACATTTCCTCCAATCTTCCATGTGTGTAAAACATTGGCGACCCCTACAAGTGCTCAAATGACCCCAAGCAGTCTAAAGTAGGAACTCGAGTGAGACTCATTTGAGGTCTGGTCCGAAAAAAAAGGTCCTCATTTGAAGTTATGTCATGTCCGGGGATGCCAGCTTTCTGGGCCCCAGCCGGGCCCCAACCCAGAAGGTTCACAGGGGGTCGCGCGCGCCAGAGGCCCCGGGTCGCGCGCCAGAAGGCCCGAAAACCAAAGCGAAAAAAGCAAGGACCGCGCAGCACACGAGCCGGCCGTAGAACAACAGCCCAACGCTCAGCATAGCAGTTTTTGACGGTATCTACGGCGTTTTGTAGAGCAAGGGCCCAGCATCGCGCTTGGCACCAAAATGCGCGAAAATGAGCCTTGCTTATATCCTGTCACAACCTTCTAAAAAACAGTGCTTCATGGGTTGAGAGGCTTTTTGGAAGGAAATCTCGATGATGCAGATCCAGCCTTGCTGAAGCATCACCCAAGCCCAACCCACATCCTGATGATGTCAGCCGGCCAAAACCCTGCAAATAAGCGATGTTTTGCCCGAGCTGGTGATGCAGTGGTGCTGGATTTAGGCACCGCATCACGACCAAGTGATGAGGGTCGGCGGCGCGCGGGTGCAGCCCCCATGGTGTGTAGGCGATCAAAGCAGGCCTTTACCGCCACAGCTTGAAACTGGCAGCTGGCTTCCGCGTCTCCTGGCTGCGAGTGCGAATTCAGCCTTGCAGCGCAACCGGGTCGATCTTGTGTGCATTTTCTCGGAATGCGCCTTCAGCTTCCAGGGCTTTCCATTCTGCTCAGGTTCGGTCAAGATGGGGAAGTCCAGTGACCATGCACCTAAAGCCAGAGGCACCTCCGTCTGCATGCTCATAAACCGGGCCGTGCACCTTGAGGCCTGGTCTCACTCACTTGCTGCAACTTGTTGTTTGCGATCAGCACTCCATCATTAAATGTCATTTGGGTGTGCCGCGCGGTGGGCACCCTGCTGGTCCACGTGCACTGCCGACACCTGACAGACCCACGATATGAGCTCCAGTAGTACGCGTCTGTCTGCTCCTCCAGGAAGTCCACACTCAGTGCTGAATAGCCTGAACAACGCGCAGATTTTCGGACTTCTTGGACGACTTGGTCTCGGCAGGTCCAAGTCCGTCCACATGTCGGAGGGCTCTCTTCAGGCCTTCAGGCCTGCGTCACTCTCAGCTCGCACCCCTCCAACTTCTGCCAGGAGCCTTTCCTGGCGAGCACTTTGCGATCTCCTGGCTTGACATCTTAAAACCCTTCAAATCTTAAATGCCTCAGAATCTTAAAATCTTAACATCTCAAAAGCTTAATCATGGACTGGCAGTAGGTGGGTGGGTGGGTGGGTGCAGGAACGGGCCTGGAGGGGTCGGGCTCTCGTTGGCCGGCTGTAGCGCGTAGCGTGTAAATCCGGCATGCTAGTGGTTCAGAGGATCTTGCGCCTCCACAACCAAAGCCCGTCCGCCATGTTGAAGATGTGGCGCTGCTTGAAGCTCCTTCCACAACTAAAGCACTGTTGGATTCGTTTGCCGGCAGGGCAGGACGCACTTCCTGGTGTCTCATGAGCAACTGCTTCTGGTCGCCTTCGCCAACTTTTTCTACGTGTGGCTCGCCCTCCACGCGGGCCAGCGCGCGCTCGTAATCCACGAACTGGGCGATTGGGGGACTGGCAATGCTTGCCGGTCCCACACATTGAGTGGTCAGACGAATCCCACATTCCCTACGGTAGATAGAACACTGCCTGGAAAAAGTTTGTGGAGCAATCTCCAGCCGCGTTGTCGCCCATCCCAGACAGTCTCCCCTCTCTCGCAGCTTGGTTCCGACACACCGTGTCGATCATGTTCATGTTCCGAAATGTGTAGAGCGCGTTGTACGAGAGACTTGCAGTTCTCCAACCTCGGTGTTCTCTTCTCCAAGTCGCAGGTGTCAACAGTGGAGTTGAAGAGTGGTACAGGAGGCCATGGATATCTTTTCGGCTGTTGTCAACAAACGCTGTTTCATTGATCACAGACGAGGACCGGGTTGTGTTGCCTGCGCGCCATGAATTGGACTGGGATGCTTCCGCAGCCGAAAGGTACGCCAAGCAGGTCGCGAAGCACACGCTGCTGGAGAGACGAAGGCTGAGTACGTTGCCCTAGTCTGGATGAACGCAAGACAGCAAACATGCCGTTTCTTGAAGCTGTCATGAAGACAGACGCCGCCACCCCGCCCGAGCGATGATAGGCTTTGGGAACGGTTGTGGAGGTTGGCGTCTGGTTGCTCGCATGTTGTGCTATTCTGCGCGCCTTCGACACCGCCGCGTGTGATGATGACGCGCGCGCCTATGGACTCAGGCGCAAGCATCCTTTCCAGTCATACAGCAGCCTGACGTATTGCACGTCGCTGCAGAGCTGAGCAGGGAGGAAAATGCAAGCGAGAGCTCGCAAAAGAAGACACGAAGGCTGCTGCAGGCTGTTGCTACTGCCGCATGCATCGCTGGCTGGGCGCCTAGTGCAGTCGAGCCAGACGTCCGGAGCGTGTACCCGCGAATTGAAGGGGCATGGGATGCGCAGGCGGCCTGGCTCGCGCTGCTGCTGCGCGGGAAGGTGCTCGGCCGGACT
This sequence comes from Effrenium voratum, assembly GCA_963377175.1. Taxonomy (NCBI): domain Eukaryota; class Dinophyceae; order Suessiales; family Symbiodiniaceae; genus Effrenium; species Effrenium voratum. The sequence continues at coordinate 975,964 of CAUJNA010001313.1, read as the reverse complement.
TGCTTCAAGGGCAGCTCCTTCAGGAGCTGCGCGTGACTGCCCTTGCTTTTCGAGTCCGCGCTGTGCTCCGGCGTGGCTGCCTGCTGGGAGGGGGAGCCGTAGCCCTATCTCACTTTCTGGTGATCCCGCTTTCAGTCGTATTCTGAGGAAAGCCTGGAAGCCGTGCAGGTCGCCTGTACATAGCTCTGTGCCGCAGGGGCAAACCTTGCCAGGCTCGCTGGCAGTTTTTCCCTGTCTTGGCGGTTTTTCTCTCCACTGCATTGCAGGCATGCCGTTGTGCAGAATTTTCTTTCCGATTCGGCGGAATTGTGCAGCGGGCTTTCCCAGACCCTCTAGGCGGTCACGAGTATACTTGCGCATCGCCTATCTACAACGACCTGTTGGATGATGATGATGACGATGATGGCACCCTTCCCATGCGCCTTGCTCTTGCAAACAAGGGGTTGGCGGACATACAAGTCCCCAGCCTCATCAGGAAAGCCAATAGTGTCACCAGGACTCGCGGAGCACGTGTGACACCCCTAGACCAGGAGCTCCTGGCATTAAGGTGCCTCACGCAGCAATTGTTCGTTCAGCAGCTCGCGCGCATCACCGGCGCCGCAACCGCCCAACGTCACATTTGGCGTGATGACTGTTATCATCCGCGCCATCACAGTTATCGTCGCAACACCCTCTGCGCCCCTAGCTGTGCCTTGACAACTATTATCGTAGCATTCCTTGCGTTGCACGTGGAGAAACACAGACAGGATAGATCGCAAGATGATATCGGCGTGAGGATGGTTATCGTCCAAGCCCTCATGAGTATCGTCGCAGCATCGTCTGCATCTCCAGCTGTGCCTTGATAACTATCACCCACGCCTTGGCGTGATGATTGTTATTATCCGTGTCATCACAACTATCAGCGCAACATCCTCTGCGTGTCTAGCTGTGCCTTGCTCACTATCATCGTAGCACCTCTTGCATTGCAAGTGGTGTCTAGCGTCCTTTTTTTATTTTCTACATGGAGAAACACAGAAAGGATAGATCGCAAGATGATATCGTGGTGATGATGGTAATCGTCGACGTCTTCATGACTATCAGCGCAACATCCCCTGCATCTCCAGCTGCGCCCTGATGACTATCATCGACGCCTTGGCGTGATGATTGTTGTCATCCACATCATCACAATTCTCAGCGCAACATCCTCATGTCTAGCCGTGCCTTGATAACTATCATCATAGTATCCCTCGCATTGCAAGTGGTGTCTAACGTCCCGTTTGATTTCTATATAAGAAATACAGGGTAGATCGCAAGCTGATGTCGGCGTGATGATGGTTATCGTCCACGTCCTCATGACTATCATCGCAACATCCTCTGCGTCTCCAGCTGCGCCTTGATAACTATCACCGTAGCATCGGCGAAGATGATGATGCTGAGCACCATGATGATGATGATGATGCTGAATGATGCTGAATGATGATGAACCGATATGCCAATCATCACTATGCGTCCTCAGCATCGCCAGCCGTCGTGATGGTTTGCATGTCCAAGCATCTTTTGCTTCTCAAATCGGATGATAATCATCCCTGCGCAACGATGATGAGAAGTATCATCATAACATCCGCAGCATCTCCAACGATGTCGATGATAAGTATCATCGTAGCACCCCTTGCATCTCCAATAGTGGATGATGATGCCGATGACAACGGTGATAATGATGATGATGACTATGAGGAAGATGATGGTGATAGCCCGGGTCATCACAACTATCATCGCAACATCCTCTGCATCTCTAGCTGTGCCTTGATAGCTATCATCGTAGCATCCCTTGCATTGCAAGTGGTGTCTAACGTTCCTTTTGATTTCTATAAGGAGAAGGAAAGAAAGGATAGATCGCAAGATGATATCGGCGTGAGGATGGTTATCGTCCACGCCCTCATGAGCATCATCGCAGCATCCTCTGCATCTCCAGCTGTGGCTTGATAACTATCATCCACGCCTTGGCGTGATGATTGTTGTCATCCGCGTCATCGCGCTTATCATCGCAGCATCCTCTGCGTATCTAGCCGTGCCTTGCTGACTATCATCGTAGCATCCTTTGCATTGCAAGTGGTGTCTAACGTCCTTTTTTGATTTCTACATGGAGAAACACAGAAAGGATAGATCGCAAGATGATATCGGCCTGATGATGGTAATCGTCGACGTCCTCATGACTATCAGCGCAACATCCCCTGCATCTCCAGCTGCGCCCTGATGACTATCATCGACGCCTTGGCGTGATGATTGTTGTCATCCACATCATCACAATTCTCAGCGCAACATCCTCATGTCTAGCCGTGCCTTGATAACTATCATCATAGTATCCCTCGCATTGCAAGTGGTGTCTAACGTTCTTGTTGATTTCCATATAGGAAGTAGAGAAAGGATAGATCGCAAGATGGTATCAGCGTGAGGATGGTTATCGTCCACGTCCTCATGACTATCATCGGAACATCCTCTCCATCTCCAGCTGTGTCTTGGTTACCGTCATATGATAATCATCACTGTGCATCCGCAGCATCGCCAGCAGTCATGATGATAATCATGTCTACGCATCTTCTGCGTCTCAAATCGGATGATGATAATTATCACTACGCATCCGCAGCATCTCTTGCAGGGACGTGCCGAGCATGCGAGATGCGGTCATAGAATTTGGGTTGCCTGAATTCGATTGCCAAACCCCTAGCCAAAATCAATGCATTGCTGCTCACGTGTTAGATGATAACGATGATGATGATGGTGATGATGATGATGATTACGCTGTTGATGATGATGATGATGATTATGATGATGATGACGGTGACGATGATGGATGGCGATGAGGATGAAGATGATTTTGCTGATGATGAGGATGATGAGGATGATGGCGATGATGACGATGATGGCACCCTCCCCATGCGCCTCACCCTTGCAGACAAGGGGTCGGCGGATTTTGCGTTGATATGCTCCACTACACGGGAAAAAAGGTTTTACCGATCAAGTGACCTCAAGCAGTCTAAAGTAGGAACTTGAGTGAGGCTCAGTTGAGGCCTGGTCCGAAAAAACGGTCCACATGGGGAAAGCCCACTAAATTGTGCGTTGATATGTCCCACTAACTTAGGAAAAGTTTTACCGCTCAAATGACCTCAAACAGTCTAAAGTAGGAACTCGAGTGAGACTCATTTGGGGTCTGGTCGAAAAAGCGGTCCACATACAAAACGCCGCTCAATTTTGCGTTGATATGTCCCACTACATTTGACCTCAAGCAGTCTAAAGTAGGAGCTTGAGTGAGGCTCATTTGAGGTTTGGTCCGAAAAAACGATCCATAGGGAAAGCCCAACAAAATTTGCGCTGATATGGTCTAAAGTAGGAACTCGAGTGAGACTCATTTGAGTTTTTTTCCGAAAAAATACGGTCCACATAGGGAAGCCCACTCAATTTTGCGGTGATATGTCCCACTAGAATGGAAAAACAGGTTTACCGCTCAAATGACCTCAAGCAGTCTAAAGTAGGAACTCGAGTGAGACTCATTTGAGGTCTGGTCCGAAAAACGGTCCACGTAGGGAAAGGCCACTAAATTTTGCGTTGATATGTCCCACTAAATTGGACAAAGTTTTATCGCTCTGACCTCAAGCAGTCTAAAGTAGGAACTCGAGTGAGACTCTCAAAAACGGTCGATATAGGGAAAGCCCACACAAGTTTGCATTGATGTCCCACTAATTTAAAAACAGGTTTACCGCTCAAATGACCTCAAGCAGTCTCAAGTAGGAACTCGAGTGAGACTCATTGGAGGTCTGGTCCAAAAAGACGGTCCACATAGGGAAAGCCCGCTCAATTTTGCGTTGACATGTCATGTCCCACTAAATTGGAAAAAAATCAGCTGAAATGACCTCAAGCAGTCTGAAGTAGGAACTTGAGTGAGACTTATTTGAGGTCTGGTCCGAAGCACATAAAGGAACGCCCACTCAACTTTGCGGTGATATGCCCCACGAAATTGGAAAAAGGTTTACCGCTCAAGAGTCCTCAGCAGTGTAAAGTAAGAACTTGAGTGAGAAAGTGAGACTCATTTGAGGTCTGGTCCGAGGAAAACGGTCCACATAGAGAAAGCCCACTAAATTTTGCGTTGATATGGTCTAAAGTAGGAACTCGAGTCAGACTCATTTGAGTTGTTTTTTTCCCGAAAAAATCGGTCCACATAGGGAAAGCACACAAAATTTGGTGTTGATATGTCCCACGAAATTGGAAAAAGGTTTACCGCTCAAGTGACCTCAAGCAGTCTAAAGTAGGAACTTAAGTGAGACTCATTTGAGGTCTGGTCCGAAAAAACGGTCCACATAGAGAAAGCCCACTAAATGTTGCGTTGATGTGTCCGACTAAATTGGGAAAAGTTTACCGCGCAAATGGCCTCAAGCAGTCTAAAGTAGGAACTTAAGTGAGAGTCATTTGAGGTCTGGTCCGAGGAAGACGGTCCACATAGGGAGCGCCCACCCAATTTTGCATTGATATGTCCCACTAATTTCAAAACAGGTTTTACCGCTCAAGTGACCTCAAGCAGTCTAAAGTAGGAACTCGAGTGAGACTCATTTGAGGTCTGGTCGGAGGAAAACGGTCCACATAGAGAAAGCCCACTAAATTCTGCGTTGATATGTCCCACGAAAGAGGAAAAAGGTTGTCCGCTTAAATGACCTCAAGCAGTCTAAAGTAGGAGCTTGAGTGAGACTCATTTGAGGTCTAGTCCGAAAGAAGCGGTCCATATAGGGAACGCCCACCGCAAATTGTGCCTTACTCCCAACTGACATGGAAGTTCACATCCCCTTTCCAAGCGGAAAGTAATTAGTCTTTCTGCAGGGGTGTGTGCACCAAGCCACGTTAGTCGGGAGGGTATGTCCCACAAAATCCGTTTTGTACCACTTTGAAACCATGGGATAAGGCATTGTTTGCTGGTATCTACAGGGAGAATCGTATCATTGCAGGGATTTTTAGGTGCGAAACAGATTTCGTCCATCCACCTAAAAAACTCTGGAATGATGGTAACAACAACAACAACAAAGACTGGTTTCTAGTGGTTTCAAAGTGGTGCAGAATTTTGGACAAGATCCACAGTGGTACACAGTGTTTCAAAGTGGTACATCCACAGGTCCATTCGATGTCTTCCGCTCATGGAGTGGAATTGATCAAAGTATGTCAAAAAAAAAGGAAGTTGTGTCCCACTCAAAGTATGTCCCACTCAAAGTATGTCCCACTCAAAGTATGTCCCACTCACAGTATGTCCCACTCGAAGTATGTCCCACTCGAAGTATGTCCCACTCAAAGTATGTCCCACTCAAAGTATGTCCCACTCGAAGTATGTCCCACTCGAAGTATGTCCCACTCAAAGCATGTCCCACTCGAAGTATGTCCCACTCGAAGTATGTCCCACTCAAAGTATGTCCCACTCAAAGTATGTCCCACTCGAAGTATGTCCCACTCGAAGTATGTCCCACTCAAAGTATGTCCCACTCAAAGTGTGTCCCACTCGAAGTATGTCCCACTCGTATGTCCCACTCAAAGTATGTCCCACTCGAAGTATGTCCCACTCGAAGTATGTCCCACTCAAAGTATGTCCCACTCAAAGTGTGCCCACTCGAAGTATGTCCCACTCAAAGTATGTCCCACTCAAAGTATGTCCCACTCGAAGTATGTCCCACTCGAAGTATGTCCCACTCAAAGTATGTCCCACTCAAAGTGTGTCCCACTCGAAGTATGTCCCACTCAAAGTATGTCCCACTCAAAGTATGTCCCACTCGAAGTATGTCCCACTCAAAGTATGTCCCACTCAAAGTATGTCCCACTCAAAGTGTGTCCCACTCAAAGTATGTCCCACTCAAAGTATGTCCCACTCGAAGTATGTCCCACTCGAAGTATGTCCCACTCAAAGTATGTCCCCCACTCAAAGTATGTCCCACTCGAAGTATGTCCCACTCGAAGTATGTCCCACTCAAAGTATGTCCCACTCGAAGTATGTCCCACTCGTGTGTCCCACTCAAATCGGAAGTATCTCAAAGTATGTCCCACTCAAAGTATGTCCCACAAAGTATGTCCCACTCAAAGTATGTCCCACTCGAAGTATGTCCCAGTATGTCCCACTCAAAGTATGTCCCACTCGAAGTATGTCCCACCCACTCAAAGTATGTCCCACTCAAAGTGTGTCAAAATCGGAAGTATCTCAAAGTATGTCCCACTTAAAGTATGTCCCACTCGAAGTATGTCCCAATCGAAGTATGTCCCACTCAAAGTATGTCCCACTCAAAGTATGTCCCACTCGAAGTATGTCCCACTCGAAGTATGTCCCACTCAAAGTATGTCCCACTCAAAGTGTGTCAAAATCGGAAGTATCTTAAAGTATGTCCCACTCAAAGTATGTCCCACTCGAAGTATGTCCCACTCGAAGTATGTCCCACTCAAAGTATGTCCCACTCAAAGTATGTCCCACTCGAAGTATGTCCCACTCGAAGTATGTCCCACTCAAAGTATGTCCCACTCAAAGTGTGTCAAAATCGGAAGTATCTCAAAGTATGTCCCACTCAAAGTATGTCCCACTCGAAGTGTGTCAAAATCGGAAGTATCTCAAAGTATGTCCCACTTTGGACCACGGTGGGCCTTGCTCTTTCGAGCTTCAGGTGCGAAGCTCCGGCGCTGCGCCTCGGCGCCAGACCTCACAGGCGGACTGGGATCCAGCGGTCCAGCGGGATTTTGTTTGGATCAAGCGCGTGGGGTTTCGATTGGCCCATGTCTTGTGGGTAAAACACGTCTCAACCTTTAGCGCTTAAAAACAATGGAGAAAATGCGTTGGGTGTGTATAAAAAGCTGAATGCGGGGGCCATTTGCTCTTGTGTTGGCTTTCTGGAAAGCTGCAAAGAAGTGGGGGCGTGATTCAAAAAGCGCTTGGCCGGCAAAAGCGATCTGTTGGCTTCCTGTTAGGCGTCCAGCCTACGCTGGAAACCCGAGACAAGCTGATGGCGCACAGACATGGGAGCTGCAAGCCATGCAAGTACTTCGCCTTCATGCCGGATGGATGTCGCAACGGCAACGCGTGTCGTTTCTGCCATGTCTGCGACCAGAAGCAAGCCAAGAGCGTGTGGAGACGCAATGGCAGGAAGGGCAGGAAGACGGTGCGCCGAGTACCAGACCATTTGAGGCCCTAGGTCGGAAGGGCAAAAAAGCCCATTCTGAAGGCTCGGGGTCCCCGGTCTCAGGACTTTGGTGCATGCCAATGCTTGCCTCCGCCTTGGCAAGTGCGCCAACATTTAGTTCCGGATTTGAGCTGGCCATGCCAACTTCACAGTTCCTTTGAGCAGGTGAGCAGCTTACTCGCTTGCCCCCTGTTCCCGCCAGTCTTCCTTGGCCTTGCAGTTTTGTCGCCTCAACGAGTCACCAGTTTCAGCAAGCGGCTAACAAGCGACAGGCCGCGGAAGGCTTTTGTTCCAGCCGAAGGCGTGTTCTCAGTTGGCATCAACTGGACTGCGTTCCTGCATTGGCTATGTCAAGCGAATGAAGGTCTTGCCAGTCCAAGTACGCAAATCCGTCGGAGCGCCGAGAATCTTCCATGCGCCAAGATGCAAAAAGGTGGCGTCGCAGACATTAGGCTTAGCCCGGGGCAAGCGTGTTCCAATTGTTTGCATAGTTTCAGATTGATCTGGGTCCCTTCGAGTGGTCAAAATCTCACTCTTGCGGCTTGTTTCCCTCTCAGAACCCACCATTTGGGTGATTTTGAGGACGGCGCTGTACGGACCCAGTTGGGAACACTTATCACACATCCGATGTCCTTGCCAAGAATGCCAGTTCCAACGGTTGCCAAGGCGCAACCCAGAGCAACGAAATCGACAACGCCTCCTTCATCGCGCGCTTCCGGCTTTGATTCAACATCCGCGCGGCTCCGGTGGAACGGCCGGAGCATGGTGCCGACTTGTCACTCATTGGGGAGGGAATTCTGCAGGTTTCGTCGGAGCCCACAAGGCAAAAAAACAACTTGTAGGAGTCCCCTGTCCAAACCGGCGGACCGTTTTCAAATGTTGGGTTTTCTTCTGGTTACACAGGGCTCCTTAAAAAATAAGTTTTGCGTGTTTGAAACATGTTGCTTTTTGAACACCAAAATAAAGGGACACCAGCATTTACAAGTTGCAACGTTCAGGTGTTTCTATTGTAAGGATCCCTGTTACACCAACCTAACGGGGTACTCCGAAGAATTGCTCTGTTTGAAGTTGGCCCCAAGGCAACTCGCTGCAGGTCTTTGGACCCCCTGCTGCGCGAAGAGGTGCTGCTGAGTGCTCCAGAGGAGATTTGGCTGGTCAAAAATAGGTGCCCAAAATGGAACCCTCATTTGACTGCGGGGGCCTGCGAGTACCTGTGGGTGTAGCTTTTTAGGATACCATGGTTTGGTTGTTTTACAGGAAAACCAAGAAGCCCGCCATGTTCGGGGGCGGCCCCCACAAAAAGAAACGCCGTCCCGGTTTGGGGGGTTGCGATGTCACCCAGTTGCTTGGTTTCTTTCACAATCCGATTCATACGTTTCGGTCGCATTGAACAAACAATCGCCCGGATAGAATCCACACCTGGTACGTGCCCATCGACAGGTTTCGGGAGCTCACCTGTCCTTCGTGGGGTTCTGCCCAGATAGGTTTGCTGGAGCTCATCTTGCATACGAGCTCATGATGTGGGCCCTTTTTCTTGAGGATCCCCTGCTTGTATTGTAATTATGGTCGAATGTATAGAGCTTGGTGCCACTTTAATGTTAACCCCGGATCTAAGTAGAACCCCTTGTTGATTACTAGGAGGGTGTCCCCTTTTAGTGGGGATTCGTCACTTTTGGAGGGAACACCCCCCTAATAGTGCGACGGGTTTATTCATCCTGGGTCAACATTAGGTAGTTTGACTGAAGTAGATCTCAGTTTGGAAGCAAAGCCACGCCAGGGCCGCGGACTTGACGGGTAACTCTTCAGGGGGTTCCATTCTACGACAGAGATTCGACATGGGGCAAGCCTCGCGATGGAGCTCTTGTGCAAGCGCAGCAGCCCCTTTTTGAGGCAGAAAGGAGGAACCAGGGTCCAAAAGGGAATTTACCCCTCTGTACCTTCCCAAAAAGGTACCTTCTCGATGGTATGTTTCTCCCGTTCTATGGAGGTGCTTTAAAGAAAAGGCTAAGGGACAGTTTTTGGTGATTCCCTTTGGAGACAAGCCCAACATCACCCGAATTGGTGGGGATTCCATGGTTGTTTTCAAGAACAAGCCACAAGACATCCGGATGATTTTGGGCTGATTCGGTTTGGAGAATGCTGTCCCACAAACCCCCTTTAAAACCCCTTTCAACATCACTCCAAAAAGCAAGCTTCAGGGGAAGAGAGTTCCCCATATTTCCACTCCCCCCCCCAAACTACCACCAAACTTCCCCAGGAGGAAGATAATCTCACTTTTAAAATCCATCAGACATATGGGGAACAAGGGGACACACGTCCTGTAAACCATCCGAAGTAATGACATTTACACAGGGCTCCTTAAAAGATACATTTTGCCAATTTAAAGCATGGCTTTTCCACCAAAATAATGGGAAACCACCATTTACAAGGCAATGTTCAGGTGTATAATGTGGGTATGGGGCAAAAAATCAACCCCCCGAAAACCGCAGGTTTTCGTCTTTGCCATTTACCGATCGGGCAACCGTTCCATTTTGGGGTTACCAATTCTATTTTTGACCTGACCCACCGCCAGGTGTTTCTCAACGGTAAATAGGGGTAACCCTATTTTGACATCCACAGCTTCAGGTGTGTTTTTCATGTCAGGATCCCTGTCGAGCCGGTGGTCTCCGCTTCCGCCCCCCAGCCGTTTCGAGCCGTGTCGAGACGAGGAGCTCCTGCGCACTCTGCCCGCGGAGCTGGTGGCGGAGGCGCAGCTCCTGCGGGACCGCGCCGCTCGGAAAGAGAGCAGCGGTTGCGTTTTTTTCCGAGTTGCTAGCCCAATTTACGTAGAACTCGTCCAGTTTCAAAAATTGGTTGGGGGGGGGGAAAACCTCCAAACTGTTTTTAAGGTTTTGGTTGAAATCAAGGTGTCCACTAAAGCCCCAAAAGGTCGAACTTTTTGCAGGGGGTCAAGAGCAACCAAGCATCCAAGTAGAACTCGTCCAGTTTCATAGGGTAGGGGGCGGCCTCCAAACCCCCCCCCCCCCCCGCCCTGCAAATGAACGGTTTGCTTGAAGTACTGGGCTCCACTACCCCTGGATAAGGGCCAAGTAAATCTGGGGTAATCATCAGTTCTTTTTTTCTTCTCGGGGGTGCCACCACCCAAACCACCCCCGAAGGAAAATTGCAACACCCCCTCCGTTCAAACCCTAGGTGAGCTTCCCAGCTGTCGTTGGAGGGGAGCTTTGACTAGCTTTTTTTGAGATTGTTGCAGGTTGCACAGGGTTCCTGCGAAAAACATACAAAAAACAAATCACCTTAGGGCCTCTTTCCACAGGAATTGATCTTCCATGTATCTTCCCACTGCTATGTTAGCGTACCCCAAGCCAAGGATTGAATGGGCTAGCCACTGGCACCATATCCAGGCTATGTGCCCTTGTTCGCCTGCTAGAAAAGAAAACCAGCCTCACCCCCTTTTTTTCTACTAACAAACAGGAGCTCACCCATGGTTTCCCTGATCTTCAATTTGGATATCAACCACTGCTGTGATACCAAAGGATTCTCCGTGAGAAATGGTGGGATGGTCCACTTACTTTCGGGTAGAATCCCCAGGTCGAACATGATTCGAAGCCGCGACATCGCAGCCGTGAAAGCCACCCGAGGCCTTCACCCGCATTGCCATGCGCCGGGATATTCCGCCCGCTGGGGGATCTCAGCGGGAGAGAACCGAAAGTCGGATTAGGAAAACCTCATGTGTTCCATCTTTTGGAGCAACGGGCAATTTTGTCTCATGTGTGCCATGGTCAAACACCCCTTTAGCACGTTACTAGAGATGGCATGAGTCCTTAGCATGTTAGACAAGAGTTATATAGGGAATACGACGACGGGAGCCATGACCAATGCGTTTTGGTGGCCTAAAGAATGTGAGCTTCAGTCAATTCTGGGTGAGTTGGAGGCCTCCTCCGCGACTCAATGAGGGTACACAAACTGGACAGACATCGGCCAGAATGATAATGAGGGTGTGTCACGGTGTGTTTGACTCTTTCTGGTCGGTTGCAAAGGGACACCAAAGGGACACCGACCATTTTGGGGGGTCCCCTAAAAAGTGAGAGATGATAAGGATTGTTGTGGATCATGAGAGAAAGACTTATCATTTTGAGCTCAACGGAGCGCGAAACTGGGGAGAGCGATGCGCGCGGGCATTTCACCGGTCCGCAGGCCGGACGCATCTCAATGCCTGGGCAGACCAACCAGGACTGAACTGGACGTCGGCCTTTGACCCAAAAGAGTGCGGTTTATCCTTTCGAGACTAGCCATAGTGTGGGTATGTAGGGCTGTTTTTGGCCTTGATTTGAAGGGGTTTTGCTAAAGGAAACGCATCGATTTTAAGGGCCGCGCCCATAGCATCCTCTTGGGCGCGCAAGGAGCCAGCTCCCCAGAGCTCGCAGGCGCGTTTCGAGGGCAGTTTCGCGAGCTCACTTGAGGAACCGAGTTCCTTCTTTATCCGTTTTGGGGTTCGGACCATGGCAAAGGGTTGCACTCTTTTTGGCCCAAAGGGGGCCACTTCAATGCGATGGGAACCTCTGAACAATCCAAGCCGTTGATGTTTGGTTGATGTTGGTGTTTTTTCTGGTGTTCTAAGGAACCTCCCAGATTTTCGCCCCAAAGATTCGAGGCCCCGCGACAGCACGCCCACTTGCTCATGATCGAGCCTGGACCTTGGCTTCGGACGGAGCATTTTCGGTGGACCTTGTTTGTCCAGATGTTTTCAGATGGACCCTTTGCGGGGGTCCGATTCGATCCCCAGGAGATTTCTATGGTTTTTCTGGGTTCCATGATTGACCTGGAAAGAAGAAGTGATCCATCTTTTGCTCGTTAAAGAGGGAGCAACCCCTTTCAATTGAAACCGCAGCCGGCTTCTCAAGAGAGGTGAAGTGGAGGGCAAGGGACTGCAGAGATTATCGAGGCAGCAGCTCTTGCATCACAACGGCAATGTGCGGCGATGGTCCGGGTCGGCAGCCCGGCATTTCCATACCAAAAATCCAAAGCGTCAGTGATGGAGGAACGCCGAACTGAGTCATATGTTCGCAATCGTTGACCAGAACCCGTGCTTAATTTTGACTTTTGGGGGGGGGAAGGTGGAAGGTGAGGTGTCCCCCTGGAGGTCTGAGGGGTCTCTGACCGCTTTTGGAAGCGGGGCTATGGCCCAGGCCATTTGAGTCACGCGTGAGGCCCATCGGACTCCAGCGCCGGCCTCCAGGCGCAACTCGGGGCTTTTTCTGCGAGCCTTGTGGCGAAACCCTTTTCGGTTCTGTTTGGACCACTTGGTGGCGAGCCAAGTTGTGTGACCTTTTTAGGCCAGTTGATTGAAGCTAAGGAAGCTAAGTCCACTCAGGTGAGCCTATGAATCAATCTCTCGTTTCTAGACTGGAAGTTGCGCAGCCTACGAGCCCAGCCAGGCCCCTTGCATTGCCTGTTGTATTTATGTCCTCGCGGAAATGAGGGGTTCAAGTCCCGACAAGCAGAGTGTAACCTCGACATTGGATTCATTCCAGGTTGTCGGGGTGTGGTACTCAGTGTGCTTCTCGGGGTTTAACCGCCCTCTCTCCTCGCGGATGATAGCGCCCCCCTTACTCTTTTCGAAGGTCAGCTACTGGGCATTGACTGTCTCTTCCCCAGATTGTTGGCAGAAAGCACATTTTGGCCGTGCTTTCTAAGCGGGGGCAATGTTGAGATGTTGTTTCATGAACCCCCTCGGTTGGTTTGAAAGGGAGGAAGCCAACCTCTTTCTTTTTTTGGGGGGGCGGGGAGGGGTCCGTCATTGTGAGGTATGTGGGCCACGTGGGGCATGTTCACACTTAATCGCATGGTATCAGCAAATGGGTGGCTCATCTTCGGGAATCGGACCGGGCACTCAGAATGGAGTTCTGACTTTCCTTTTGGTTTCTCTTTAAAACCGCACAGAGGTATCTCAAGAACAGACACACCCAAATGCTAAAGCAAAGACATAGCTCCCTTGGGAATTTAGTGGACACCCGCTTAAAAAGGCACAAAGCAGAACATGACTACGGGCGATTCCAAGTTATTCCGCCGTCCGAAACGGGGGGGGGGGGGGTTCGCTTTCAGGGGGCGGACTGAGCTCCTTCGACGAGTCGGACCAGCTGTCCGGGCCTCTGTTGCGATTGGGAGAGACCGATTTGGGTGTCAGTGTTCAAATCACGGCTTGCTTGCATTTGCACGCTTCCATGCCCTGTGACAATTGATTTTGCCGGGGATGTGGCTGAAAATTCAAAGAGCCGACCAGAGGTTTGAGCCACGCCCATGTTTGGAGACACGAGCTTTGAAAAGTGGAGGGAGGCCGAAAAAATATTCCAAGCAGAGCGTTCAATTGACGGCGATTTTTGACAAGGGGTTGCCCAATTGCAATTCATGTGGGCGTGGCTCAAAATTAAACAGGATGGGCAAACCGCGAGTTTTGGTCCATGTTTCCACTTACCAGGGTTCCATTTTGGTACTGGTTATTGAGCCACAGCCATGACCCTTCGCCATGTTCCTTCGGTTTGTAAACGTATTTTGCCCTGGATATGGGGGTGTCTTTTCTTTGGATTTGGGCCCACGAACTGGCGGTTCGTTTTCCTTTTGGTTTTCCGTTGGAGGTTCTCCAACCAAGGGGTACCCGCGAAAAGAGGCAGCCTCAGGTTGCTGCGCCTGGCGGACTTCGACGACACCACCGCGGTGCGCTGGGGGAGTCGGAAATTCCCGGGGAGAGCTGAGTTGCTGTGGCGCCTGTGGCGCTTTTAGGAATCCTTGGAAGAGCCTTGTTTGGGGTTGACAAAAACAGACCAATGGAAGCCTTGCAGTTTGTTTTGGAGAGGGAGGTTCAAACTTTCCCGAATGAGACAGCACGGTACATAGCCCTGTTCATTCCTGTGGTTTTGGGTAGACTCCTTCAGTTCGTTCAATGGGCGTGTCTTAGAATTGGTTGACCCCCTTGAATGGGGAGTGCTCGTTTGGCAACTATGAGAAAGGGGTTCCTCCTTCCAGCAAATAATCACCAGTGCAGTGCATGGCGCAGCTTGAAAGCAGGCGATTTGCCTTTCACAATACCCTTTCCGAAGCTGCAAGCGCTATGCCTTCAACAAATGACCTGTCCGGAAATTCCGCAGTGCGTGCCCGAACAGCATCATGATGCTTCCTCACAGGCAACAGGTCGGGAATCAACTAGTCGAATGCTGAGTTTCCAGTCTAGAGGTGACTGAGTGATTCTTTTTCAACGACAGGAGGTGCCACTCTCCCCGAGTGTCATCCCGCAACTTTGTCGTCCCAGACTCAGAGGGCTGAGGAGTCATCCCGATTGGGAGGAGTTCGGCAGACTGAGGCCTCATGTACCTGAGAGCGGAGGTCTCGACCATACCGCTCACCCGGCTTTGCTTCAACCTGTCTCTTCATCCAGTGACCAGGAGAAGTGGTCAAAGAAATCACCAGGCCTTAGTTGTTTTCCCTGTTTTTTTTGATCCCGCCCCTAAGTTTCCATTTGCACATTGGGGGAGTTACCATTTTGCTTGCCGTTAAGGATGTTTGGCCCCAGGAATGCCCTGCTGGGGCACTTCCTGATTCTGCTGTGCAAGCAGAGTGAAGCAGATGCGCCCTTAGACGCCCTGCCGCCACCGTGCCTCTTTGAGGCAGAGGCGCAAGCTCGCAGCCCCCTGGAAGTCCAATCAGTTGCTCGGCAACCAAATTGCCAATCGGCCTTTTAACCTTTTGATTTTCCTTGGTACACATGGGTGGGAGCCTCGTTTTTTTTTTGCCCACTTTTGGTTGGGCTGTTAAGAAACCCAGAGGAAGCCGTTGGCCGTTGGTTGCAACTACCGTTTAGATGCGGTTCCCAACAGTTAGGTGAGCCACGTGCTCAAAACCGATGCGGGTAAGAGGTTCGTAAGGGACAAGCCCCTTGCCATAAATCGCCGCGGAATTAATTCCGCCTTCTTGGTTCTTGAAGCATGGTTCTGGGATTACGACCATTTTTGTACAAAGGGTTTTGAGCAAGTGACTCAGGTGATCTTTCGCTTTTGTGTTTTCTTGGGTCACCAAAATATTAGGTTGGGTCCCAGCGGGTGCTGGCCATCTTGGCCTACCTGCTCCGCCGCGTGCCGCAGTGCGGGGAGTTCTTTGCACAGAAGCTGGCCAGCGAGCCGTGGATGAGCTCCTTCCAAGTGAAGCTCAGTTCAAGACGGGTCACCTCACCTCGGAAGGGTAGTCCCATGGTTTGTATGGGCTCATTGACCCATTTTTAAAGGGTCATGGAGAGACTCCAGGTGGGGCGTTTGGGTTCCATCCGTGAGAGGTTCCTTTAGCTGTTTCCCGCTGTTTTTTTCTTTTTAAGGAATCCGACCCGCAGATTTTCGGCGGTCCTTTTGATTTTCCGTTCAAGCTACAAAGAAGGGTACCGTTCCTCCCAATGACATAGCATTTGCGGGAGGTGCCTGGAAGATCAATTTCCTCTTAAATCAACCTGCTGTCAGGTGCCATGTTAGTGGGTGGGACCCCAAAGAAAACAGAGGCACGAACCTGTTCTGCTACAAGATAGGGTGCCCGAACACCAACACACGTTGCCCTCAACTCACCACTCGACCGCTCTTGCCCAAAGGACCTGGGACCAAGTGCGACAATGCCATTCTGACGGCCGTAGCCTTGTGTTTCGTTTCGTTCCCTTCTTCCTTTGTTTAAACTTTACAGACAAGCACGCACAACCAGCAATCAAACAAAGGAGACAGAGGCACAAACCTGTGCTGCAAGACAGAGTGCCTTTCAAACACCAAAAAACCCCGCGGGGCCAGCCGCGCGCAAACCACCCCCGTTTTCGTGTGAGTCACGGGGTGAGGAAGCCCACCAGTGACGGCAAGAAGTCCAAGACCGACCATCGGCTGCTGGGCAGCCTGGGCATCTCCATGTCCGAGCTGCCGGGAAAGTGCTCCATCAACCTGCTGATGCAGCTGGTGAATACCCGGCTGCGCCTGGGACGCGGGGCGAGGCGTCTGTCGTCTTTCCGGAGGGGGCCGGACCGTTTTTTTTTTTTTGGGGGGGGGTGTTGGTATCCGTTGAAAGGGGGAGCCAAAAGGAAAGCACCACATGTTTTGAAGGGTCACCTAAAAAGAAGACACCCCCTATCTTAGATCATTTCCCTTGACCAAATGATGGCAGAACAGAAGTTTACCTCCGAGGCTCAGTTTGGGCATGACCGAGGTACCTCTCCTCCTCCAGGCACGCGGCCTGGCTTCTGTCCCTGCTGCACGCGCTGCTGGTGCAGCCGGACGGCGCCAAAGAGATGAAGGATTCTTCGATGGACGACGAGATCCCCGACGCCTTGGTGGTGAGCGCCCAAAACGCCACCGCTCCGGCGGCTGCCGGAGCGACGAATCCGCCAGAGAGCTCCAAAAAACATGAGAGTCCGGCGGCGGAGAGGTGGAGCAAGATCACCCAGGAGATGCACAAGGTGCATGGCCTGTTGTCCAAAGAAAGCGTGTTGGCCCTGTGCCACTTCCTATGCCATGCGGGCAGTGGTCATGGCTCCAGCAGTGAGGGAGATGCCTTTCAGCTGACTGGAGACATCTTGGTGGCATTTGCCGTGTCCAGGACACTCGAGCCGTCCGGGAAGGGACAACCACGAAGCTGCAAGAAGCGCTTGGAATGTTCTTCACCAGGTTTTGGGTGCACCCTTTAAATCCCCAAGTTTTGATGGCGACCAAGCACACAACCCCCAAGTCGGCCCATTCTGTAAGCAGAACTAGCAGTCAATCGGTTTTAGCATGTTTTAGACGCTGCTCACCTGGTATACTCATTGTTCAATCGCGGCGAGCGTGTTGATTTTTGTTCTAATAGTTCCGGGATGCATCGGATAGTCTTCGATGTCCAGGCGTGAGTTGTGTGGCCCCCAGTTGTTCTTTCTTTCTTTCTTTCTTTCTTTCTTTCTTTCTTCTAGCTCCAATGAGTCATACTTTCCCATAGCTGTGTCGGATCATGGATGTTCCACCCGCCGGTATCCCCCAGGCAACCCAACACATTGGCTTGACTCGGCTTCATTGCCAAGCCAGACATCTGGGTTCCCTTTGCCGGTCCAAGTTCCGCGAACGCTTCCCCACACCCAGCTGTCAGCGCGTGCCTGTGTTTTTTCTCCATTTGACACATGCCCAAATTGGGGGAGGGTGTCTGGAGTTTGCCACAGGCCTCCAATGGGGGTGGGGGTGGGGAGGGGGGGTGGGGGTGCCCGTTAGGGTGTATGTTGGTTCGCCTCTTATCGTCTACTTTTTTTTTTACCTAGGTTATTTGGAATCCTCCCCTGCCCTCCCCCCAAAAAACAAAGCCGACACGTTTTTTCAAAGCCACTTTGACTTTCTTGCTCTTCCTTTGTTTATTTGGGGGGGGGGGGGGGCGGTACAAATATGGGTCTGAACTCGTCAAAAAATTGGAGCCTCTTAGCCCAGTGGATCCAAAGCGCCGACTTCGGCCGATTTTTTCTTCTTGGCGATCACAAGGGGTGGGTTTCTTATGGTTACAGTGAGCTGAAATCACTGGGAACAACCCCCCACAAACGCCATTTGTCTTGGCTAAGGGCGGTTTTCTTGGTGCGAGCTGAAATCACAAAAAACACAAACAGCTTCCACTTGGATCTCACGGAGTTTTTCAAAAGCGCCTTGGGTGTGTCGTTTGTTGGGGCCGCCCAACCAGAAATGGGCGGTTTGCCCATGCAGGCTGCTCCATGGGTTTTTCCAAGCACTACTGTGGATGGACGAAATCCGTTTCGCGCCACCTCAGAATCCCTGGTTTCTGATGATTCCCCTGTAAATACCGACAAACAATGGGTTCTCATGATTTCAAAGTGCAGGATTCTGTCCATCCACAGTAGGGAACCCCCTGTAAAAACCAAAAAGAAAGGGACATGTTCGCCTTTCTGAACCAAAACCGGGATTTGTTTTTTTTCCTTTAGGACCCACTTGGCCACGGTGCGCACCGAGCTGCTGCGGGTCTTGGGCACGCTGGTGCAGGACATTGAGCAGGGCTTGGCAGAGCTGGAGGCGGCGGGCGTGGAGGCCTCCACGGTGGAGAGCCGCTTCCTGCGGGTGGTGCGCACCTTGACGGAGGCCTGCGTGTTGCTTCTTTTTCTTTCAGGGGGGTTGAGATTGGGGGGGGTTTGGGGGGGGGTGGGGGGGGTTTGAGGGGGTTTGGGGGGTTTGAGTTAGACTGGGCCTTGCCCCTCCGCATGTTGCCATCCAGTCATAGGGTCCCACCAAAACCACCCTATTTTCAGTCAGTGTATCACTCCCCGAAAAGTGGTTAACCAATGAAGAAAGGAAATCATAAGGGCTAACTCAAATCATGTCAACAATCCCAGTAAATATGGATGGCAAAATGTGGACAGGACAAAACTTCATTAGATAGATGTTCACCGTCATGGCTCATGTGCTGACGGCTACAAGTGCAACAGACGTAGGCAGCAGTTCCAACTGACAGGGGCGACCGCTCCAACTAAATGGGCGACAGCTGCCACTGACGCAGCAGCAATCGCAACAGCCCCAGAAATCCGTTGCAACAGCCCTAGACTTCCGGAGCAACAGGCCTAAAAGGCCGTAGCAACTGCCCTAGTATTCCACAGCAATTGGCCCAGGCATTCCTTGTAAGGTAAGGTAGTTTCACCACTGTCCCGATAGTTTGACAATACCCATTGAAAAAGGTTGCCTTGTCACTCCACACTGCGTCACGCGGATCCAATATGCCGCTCACGATCAGCAACACGCTTTCCTCCGCAGATTCACCTATCGAGATTCGTTTGATGCATTTGCTTTTTCAGCTGGATGTCAATTTTAGACGGCCGCGCGGGCTTTCAGCTGTGTTTTTGTTGTTGCTCCTCTGGACTCCAGCAGGATTTGTGAGGCATGCCATTCTACATCGTCGTGATGCTGTCCAGCTGGCGCAAGATGGTGGTGTGAACCGGGTGGTATCAATCGCAAGCTGCGGGAGTGTTTCGAAGAGAGCATGCAAACAGATGCTGCGATCCTGTTAAAGGACTGCAACGCATGAGACCACCCTGCCAGTGCTCGCGGATGTCCTGCGATTTAAAACATAACCGGCAACACCAACAGCACCTAAACCGAACCTATCCTTAACCCACACACGACCAACATTTAGCATCTCCCATTTGAGTCTCACACTGACCCCCTGAGCTACTCATCCACATTTTACCATCTCGACTCATATTGAATTCTCTGTCAAACATTACGAATTGAATGTGTAACTCATCACTCGGTGCCCTATATCTATTACAAAATACAGTATTACCAGCAATCATTGTAATAGTATCTCGCAAAGTAAGTGGAAGCACTACTAAAATTTTCAGCACCTGATACCGATTGTGGGTTAGTATCTATTTTATCCAGCTCTTGTAGATCCATTGATACAAGCCACTGATGGTGATTGAATTTTGAGTTATTAATAGACCTTGTGCAGTGTTGTCTGATATGATTCAGGCAAATGTATTACTGTGTGCCGCATTTGTATTATAATGTTGATACATCTGCTTGAATAGTTGTTTTTCTGTTGTAGTCCAAGAAGCACCCGCTCCTGCTTGTAAATTCGCTATATCTGTTAAAATCGCTGATATTGTGTTCCCAATGCGATGTTATCGTGTTTTGATGACTATTAGCAAAAGTCACATTACCACCTACTGTATTGTTTAATATTGCTAGTCCGTTTGTGTTTGTTTCTATGTTGCCGTCGTGTGTTAAAGAAGAATTGGAACTAATACTCGTTTCACATGGAAAATACCCCACGCTGAGGGTTTCCCCCTCTCGATTGTTTTTGAAATAAACTTGACATATTAATAGTATTTAACGAGAGCGAACAATTCACAGGAAAACTATCTAACAGAGATGCTACATTGTTTAAAGAAAGCCCTCAAGGTAGTTGTTTTGATGGAAGCGACCATTTAGAACTATTCAAAGATCAAGAACTGAGAATATTGGACAGGCAAATGGGAGAAGCAATGATGAAGCAAGAAGCACACAGAACGCTTATGCAGTCCATGGGAGAAACACAGAACCGGCAACAACAACGCAACCGACGTAAGCAGAAGAACCAACAATAGCACAGGTGCAAAGAGGATTACAACAACGAACATAGAAACTTTATTACACAAGGCGCATTGTCTATTTTTCAATCGCTTAATGTTAGGCAGGACACCTTCAATTGATAGACCAGACAGCCCAGAATTAAAGAAATGATGAATGACAGCAAGAGAACTGCCGTTAAGTGTAAAAGAAAAGTTAATTATACCAAGAATTGAAGAACTACACCCAGACATTCAAAAAGAGTTTAACAACAAGCGTTTGAATTATTGAAATCAGAAAGGACAGACAACCACACATTTTTGTAATAATTTGACTGATGAGCAAAGCCGTGAATGGTTTTTATATTATGCAATTAATTCAGGCAACAGAGTTTGAAGCATTGTCTCATCTATCAAGACTTCATAAGAACGCAAAAGGCGATGTAAAAATATCAGTAACAGACCAAATCGCCCAAATGCATGGAGACCTAGTCTATTACAAATATATCGCCAAACCTCAACAAATATTAGGGGCAACTGCCAAAAACATGGCACCGCCTCCAAGTAGAGCATCGGGAAGCGGTGAAAGTTACTGAAAAGAAAGCTGAAATTCAATGATAAGTACGATGATGACGACAGTTTTTAAATACCAACACAGATACTATTCCTACAGAAACCAGAGAGACGCAAGACAGGTTACACAACGATGCAAACCAACCATGAAAAGTGACATTCGAAGCCGAAGCGTTTACGGTAAAGGAAAACCAAGACAATAGATTTAAAACAATGCTTAAAAACTTTTGACACAAGACGTACGAAAGAAATGAGCCAACAAGGACACAGGCAACACAAACACTGAAAAACAACGCGACGCAATGGTGTCAGCCTTTACTACAATGCTCGACAGCAATAAACCGCCAGAACCACCACCAAAGAAGCTACCCGACGAAGAGGACAGCGATGAAGAAAAAAAAGGGTTCAAGCTGACCAAAGTGATAGAAGTTAATGCTTTACATCGGCCTACAGTAGCAGATATAATATTCAACTTATCACACAGCGCAGATTTAATCAATCAGATAACGGCAGGAAATGCACAAGGAAGCAGTAGTTCTTCTAATGAAGGTATTAGTGTTCATTCATCGCCACCTGTTACAGTTACTACTTCTTCATCTGAGAGTCTAACAGAAATACCAGCACCAACTGAAGACGACGAAGAAGAAGAAAAGCAATATTTCAGTTTTGAAAAATTAGAACCTAAAACATATTGTATATAATGGGTGCTTTTCAAAGTAAAAGTACTGAAAATACTAGTACGGAAGACATTAAGAATTTAAGGATAGATGAAAAACAAGAGCAGATACCTTACTAATAACATCCAGTCAAGAATGCGTGGCACGAATAGAAAATTTAGAAAAAGAAAATCCGACAAATTGATTTTTAAACTCCTGCTTCAGTAATTTAAATTAATAGTATTAACAAATATTACTAGTATTAATTTTCGGTAATTTGAAATGCGTGTTCAAATCTGATATGAAACATTTTGTTAATGTCTTTGGCGTTCATATTCTGCGAATTTATATGTTGTAATTATAGTATACTTTTATTATGTAGGCCGTGGTGGTGACTATCTACCTATAAGCCTTGCCCATCCGCATATTGTCATTCATATTTACTGGGATTGTTGACGTGATTTGAGTTAGCCCTTATGTTTTCCATTTTTGCATTGGTTAACCACTTGTCGGGGAGCGATAATTGATTGAACATCGGGTTGTTTTGGTGGGCGTATTCAGAATATGCCAAAAAGTGCGGGGGGCACCCTATGACTGGATGCATCTGGGTGCGGAGGGGCAAGGCCTGGGAGGTTTGGGGTTCAATTTCCGGAGTAGGGGTCCCGCAGTTTCCCTCACCCCAAAGCGAATAGACGAGCAGTGACCTTTTGGTCCAGCCGCTCCAACCTCTCAACTGGGTACCTCGCTTTGGGGCCTGTGGAGGCCACGAATCTCACCGGTGTTTTTTGTGTTTGTTTTTGTCTTTTTGTAAGAAGCCAACACCTTTGTGTTTGTTTGTCTTTGTGTTTGTTTGTTTGTTTGTGTTTGTCTTTTTGTCTTTTTGGGTCTTCTCAAGTTGATCGTTTTGAAGGAAACCCATTGGAGACCACTTTGTTTGGGTTCACTCGCGAGAAGACCCACATGAGTCGTCACACAAGTCCGTGATAGACGTTTCTTTGGGGAGGATGAAAAGGGCCCACCCAAACTCCGCGACCCGGACGGACCAATCCATATGGGAAATCTGGCTGGCGGTATTTTGTGAAGTTCGAGCATCTGCAGTTGACGCGGGCTTGTTGTTTGGAAAGAATAGCTAGTTTCCTTGAAGAACCAATAGTCCTGTTTATTCATTGGGGTTGCTTTGTGTTCTTGCATGTGTTACGCAGGAGATGCGGGGGCCCACCCACTTGCAATTTGTTCATGTCCTTTAATGCAAGCGACCAAGCATAGTGTCAATAGCTCATATGACCTAGGCTTTTGTCAGACGACGACTATAGATCCATGGAGCACCACTCCTGATTTCTGAGGGGTCCATGAAGGGGGCGGCAGATCCACGGCAGTCAAACACATTGCGGGTGGTACATACTGTGGATGGACAGAGTCCATTTCGCACCAGTTGGGACTGGTGGTCTGTCCCAGCCATCCCTGCTGCGAATTCCACTGGGCTCTTTTTTAGGGGAGCCCCTTGTTTGGGCTGGTCAACAGCGGGATCCACAGTTATGCGGTTTTCTCAGGCTGGGGGTCCTGTTCAGGTTGGTTTTTGATTCGCCAAAAGGACACCCTCGCCATGTTCGGCGGTCCGAATTGCCGACGCTTACCCTCCGCGAGCTTCATGTGTCCGCTCGATGTTTCGGGGTTTGTGTCGGTTTGGACGATGTTCCGTTTTGGAATTGGCAAATTCTCCGACTCCATGGCCGGCAACGGGTATCGTGGCCAGAGTCAAAGATCTCGCAGGTCTTTCGTGAGGCGTCCAAAAGTGGAGAGACTTCCTCCTCTGCCGCCTCCATGGAGGAGGCCGGGGGGGTTGGGTTGGGTTCGGAAATCAGAAGGTGGAGAAGGTTTGTGTCGATTCGGTTTGACCTCCAAAGTGGGATTCCTTTGGGGTTTCGCTTCAAAGCAACATGAGCTTCGGTCAAGACCACTGAGTCGTCCATGTCCTTTCGGGAAAGCCTTTGTCAGTTTGCCCATGACTCAAATGAAACGAAACCCTCAGGCAAGACTCTTACGAATTGGAAGGCTTTGTACGTGTGTTCTCTGTCAACATATGAGCTCGAGTGCCAAGATGGTAGGTGGATAAAGCAATTGGTGCAGATGGGTTCATAAAGTCAGAAAAGGGTTGCCCAGCGTTTGTCGCATTCCCATGAAGGCACGGAGGAGGGTGGGTGGGTGAACCAATGCTTGTTGTGGTTGGGTTGATTCGGGGTGTTTTGGTTTCGATCCAACAATCGGAGCCCGTACCGCAGGAAGATGTGAGATCGAGGCGTGTTGGTGAGTTGCTGGTGCTTACCCTTTGGTTTCCCTTGAGCCACCATGCTAAAGCGGTGCGTAGTATTTGGACACCTTTGAAATTCTGTGCCCCTCGACAGTTTCTGGGATTCTGAGGTATCAAAGTCAGAAAGGGGCTTGGACAATGGCAATCAGCCAAGGAGTTTATAATTTTCCCGAAGAAACTCAGACCCAAATAGGACAAGAACCTTGCCAAGAATTCGGCGACGCGCGCGTCCTTTTTTTTGTGGTCCCGAGTCCCAGTGCGCGGCATGAACGTCTTGACCCTGGATCCAAGTCATGAGTCTGTCTCGCAATAGGGACATCCCCCGTTTGATGGTGGTTCAAGGGAATCCCGTAATCTTGAGCAGGGCTGCTTAAAAGATACATTTTGCAACCATTTGAAACATGGCTTTTTTGAACCAAAATAAAGGGAAACCACCATTTGCAAGGCAATGTTCAGGTGTATAATGTAAGGATCCCTGTTGAGAGATGGATTTCAGCGGTAGGCAAGTACAGAAGCCTGCCTTGAGCCAGGGGTGATGCTAACACAACTTCCTTTTCTGCTTCACTGCAATCCCTTGTGAACCAACCACATCCAAAATACATGCAACCGCCAAAAGCCCTTGAGAAAAAAACGGTCAACTTCCTAGGCTTCCAACTTGTTCCCCTTGCGACACTTAGGCATCCGCTGCTTCTTCACATCCCAGAAGACCCGGTTATTCCCGCAGATGCCGCAAAGGTACGAGACTCGCACCAGGTTCTCCTTTCTTGCCCACCGGAAGATCCCTCCTGATTCGAGTTCGCCTGAGTCCATCGCCAGGGCGCGTTTCCTTTCGCTTGAAGCCAGCCGGAAAATCAGCCAAAATCCTTCGTCAGCTCCGCGCCCGATGGTTTGAACTGGTGAGGATTTGTTCCGAGTGAGTTCTGATGTACAAAAAGTCCAACCACTCGAAGTTTACAAACAAAAACACCCTTTTTACAGTCTCCCCGAAAAAAGTAAGAAACAAAAAAAGACACAAAACACACACACACAGACACAGACACAGACACAGACACAGACACAGACACACACAGACACACACACACACACCCACACACCCACACACCCACACACCCACACACCCAGACACCCACACACCCACACACCCACACACACCCACACACCCACACACCCACACACCCACACACACCCACACACCCACACACACCCACACACCCACACACACCCACGCACACCCACACACCCACACACCCGCACACCCACACACCCGCACACCCGCACACCCGCACACACGCACACCCGCACACCCGCACACGCGCACACGCGC
>CAUJNA010001313.1:915000-950756 GCA_963377175.1 Effrenium voratum | reverse complement strand
CACACAACACACAACACACAACGCACGCACGCACGCACGCACGCACGCACGCACGCACGCACGCACGCACGCACGCACGCACACGCACACGCACGCACGCACACAACACACAACACACAACACACAACACACAACACACAACACACAACACACAACACACAACACACAACACACAACACACAGCACACAGCACACAACACACAACACACAACACACAACACACAACACACAACACACAACACACAACACACAACACAAATAAAGAAGAGGAAACAGAAAACCACACACACAAGATAACAAACAACACAACCCACCGCCATGTCTGCCCCGCGCGAGGCTCGGGTGGAGATGCTGTGGGATGCCCTGGACCGCACCTTGGAACGCCTGGACGATCCGGAGCCGGCCCCGAAACCGGAGGCAGCAGCCCCGGAGGCGCGCGGCTGCGCTTCTTTCTTTGTGAGCCCAACCCGGTGGCTGTGGTTGTCAAAACCGTTTTGGGATCCCATTTTGGTTGGGATTGGTGCACCTGCAGCGCAACCCAGTTTAGAACCTATTTGAGTGGGAATTGGGATGTTCACTGGGGGTACGATTTGGGTTTTTGACCCATAGCCGGGTTTTGAGGCAGGGTGAAGGAGATGAAGCTTTCTGTGCAAAGCTGGAGGCCAACTTGTTTGGTTTGGGCGCTTTGGCGTTTGGGCCACCTGTTGAAACATGGGAAAAGCGCCATGGGCTGGTGTTCTGGTGCCTGGCCCCCCTGACATGGGTGTTGAACCTCCCTTGAAGGCTTCCGAAGCAGACTGAAGCACTTTGGGAGGTAACCCTTGCCATCAACATGCCGTCAATTTCATTTGGGCCGGGAATTCTGCTGCAAGACTTAGATAGGGCCATGGATGATCAGGTCACCCCATGTTTCCTGGGGGGTTGGTGCTTGATATGGGTGCGGGTCAACATCAAAGCACCAGGAATCGGACCGCAGGTTTTAGTCCTTGGTTCCATTTACTGGGGTTTCAACATGGACACCCAATGTTTGACCCACGGCCATATCTCCATTGAAACCAAGAAAGACATTTGGTGGCACCTTGGCCGAAAAAACGCCGAAACGGGTCCCAGGATCCGGCCGTTTGAGTTGATTTCAGTGGATTTCTGTGAGACCACTTTTGGGCGGAGGCTCACTACCTGAGTTCAAGGACGTTCAACTTCGTGGGGGTTGGGACCATTGTGGTGGCAAATGCGAAAAGTCTGGTTACTTGATTTGGCCGGCCCACTCGATCGGAAGTGACAAAAACAAGCCGGAGTTTTGGGCAGGCGAACGGCTCGCCCTCCCCGCCGAAGCCACTGCTGAACCGGCTGCTGCCGTTGATCGAAGCCTTCTTCGTGCTGCACGGGAAGGAGGAACGCGACGCCTCAGATCCCACAGAGGCCAAACACCAGCGCCTTGAAGTGAGGAAATGGGTCAATGAATGTGTTTTGAACTAGACCCCACCCCCCAAAAAAAAAGGGCTTGGTTTTCATGTGGTTTCCCTTGAAAACAACCTCAAACATGGTGCCCTCGGAAAGAAAAATATATTGCCGCGCGCAAGTTGCAATGGGGAACCCTTCGGCGGACATGCCATGGGTCAAGACCCAAATCGTACGCCCAGTGACTCCCAGTGAACATCCGATTCAATCCAAGCACCAAAATAGGAAGCCGAAAATGGGATTGGTGAATTCACCAATCCCAACCAAAATGGGATCCCAAAACGGTTTTGAGCCATGTGACAATCCGCATAAGCCCGGTATCAAAATGGTCCCAGAAGCACGCTTTGAGAATTAAGAAGGCAACCGAAACGAATGGTTTTGAGCCACAGCCACTTGTATGGTCCCAGTAAGAAAGAAGTCAGTCCAAGTTTGGGGAACCCTTCGGTGGACATATGATTGGTGACCTCCTGAGAAAATGGAAGCCAAGCAGCTTGAGCGTCCCCCGATCAGCCAGAGGCAAGCAGCACGCGCATCTCATGGGAAAAGCGTTCTCTAGCCTGGTGCTATTTCCTTTTGTTGATCAGTGTGGGCTCCCAAAGGATGGAGACGTTTTGCGTCGTATGGGAAAGTCAATCATTTGTTTGTGTTCTTTTTCTCCTTTGCGAGAACGAGCTACAGCATGAAGGATCCTTTCTCGGGATTCCTTTTTTCAGGTAACCCTTGATTGGTGGTTTGGATTGGTTTGGGGATGTGACCCCCTTGCTTTTGCATAGCTTATTTGCGAATTATTGAATCATTAGGAGGGAAGGAAGGGAGCCCAAACAAGCCTTTGTTAAGGCCTTGTGTATATATATATATATTGCGGGCTTATTTGGCCCCCCCCCTCACCCCCCCCCCCCGGCAGCCCCCTTGATAGCAGATTCCCCAGACCCCTGGTACCCGATTTTTTTCACTGGCAAATATGGGGCGTACAGGCACCGCTGTAGGAGGACGGTAGGGACCTTGAGCTCCAGATCCCGTGTAGACCGTGAGAAACCGCTGAGGCACGTCTTTGAAGAGCATCACGAGCAGTCGGCCGCGGAGAGGAGTCGCTTCGGGCAGTTCTGCAAGAAGCACCGGCGGTCGCTGAACCCCGGTGGAAAGAGAGAGGGGCGCCCGACTTTGTTGCCTTCCTCTTGGGGAAGGGTTTCCCTCCGGATTTTTGTCCGCGTTTTCTGGGGGACTTTTTTTTGCCAAGCCACCAGAGGCACACAAGCCATTATCATAGGCCTTGGTGGCGTCCCCGTTTTCCTACTGGGGAATCAACTTGGCATTTCCAGGTATGTATTTTCCATGCAAGCGATACATATATATATATATATTGTATATACACCTTCAAACTTGGCCAACAAAGGAGTGCCAATGTACTTGGTGGGGAAAACCATGAATAACGTATTCTTCAAGCTATTTGCATATTCTGGTGCATGACCAATTTTTCAGTTACCTGTGTTTGTTTCCCGGTCCCTTTCACCATCTACCAAGCAGCATCTTCGCTTAGTGAGCCAATGGACCTACATCCACGCGTCTGACCGATTTGGCAAGGGTGCCAATTCTGTTTTGCCATGTTCTTCCGCTTTGCAGGGTAATGGCTTGACGTAATTTTGAGGGGCCGCGGTCTCATGCTCAAGTCTAATATGTGGAAGCTGGATGGCGGCCTGGATCGGTGAGCGTGGCATTGTGGAGGTTGAGTGCATGTGCTCTTGTGCGTGTGAGCCTTGCTTCTCATCTTGGTCTGGGAGGCGATCAAGGCGCCTGTGCCCATTGGAAACTGGTGCGGGGAGCCCGATCCTGGTGGGGGACAAGGTTCAATCCAGGCGGAGGACGAGGCTCAAGCCATCAGGCTTAATGTTTGTTTTCAGGGATGCCGGACATGTGTGGTGTATGATGTAGGATTGCCCCACGAGCGCTACATTTTAGCATCTTGTGCATGTGGGAGAGGACACAATTTTGACTCCGGGTTTTGATGTCTTTCCTGGACAGATTTCGCTGGAAAACTCCGGGTCTTGTTTCGGAAATGCCCGATGCTGTCACACTGCAACAGATGCTCTGTGACGCCGAAGTAGCAGCCGCAGCTTTACCTACGCTGGACTTGGTTGGCAGCTGCGGCACATGTGAGGACTCCAGAAGTAGGAGCAGTGTTAGCCTCGCCGCGGATCAGGTGATGCCATCTTAGGAGATGGGGCCGAGAGTTTTCGTGAAGTGCTGTTTTCCAGAGTGCGGGGGAACAAAGGAGAGTGCCCTGACCCGCAACTCCAAAACTAATAACGGGCTTTATGTTTCATCTGAAGATGGTGATGCTTCCACAGCTTGACCAACCGAACCAGAAGCTCGAAAAAATCGACAAATAGCTGTTGCTAGGATTTTCGCTCGAAACCATGAGCGTTGCTGCGTGCAAAAAGTTCGTTCGGCAGAGCTGCAGAGAGCAGGTGGTGTCTGGAAGAAAGGGGGGAAGCACGGATGATCTGTGGTTTGACGCTCCCAAGAAAGTGCATTTAGCCACAGGTTCCAGTTTTTTCAAGCTGGAGGTTGATGCTGGACCCCTTATGGGACGGGCCTTGAATCTGGATCTTTCCCTTCTTGGAGCAGAAGAGTGTGAGCGAAGTGGGAAGGAGGTCGTATCAGGCGGCGTGGGATCTCTTCACCTCGTGGCGCAGCGCCGTGGTGACGGAGAGATGCTATGATGTGGAAACACTGGATGCCGCCTGCGCGGGCCACCGCAAGGTGGCGGACGTGAAGATGAAGAGGGCCAGCTTTGCCGCTGGACCCATGAGAGCGCCGGTGCCCTTTGCAGTGCTGTGTCTGATAGTGGGGCTCGTAGAGCAGGGTCACATGATGAAGGCTGGTGGCTCTTGTTCTTTGGGGCTCATGTTGATAGGTGCTGAAGCTGGAGGCAACACACCTTGCGCCGCCGAGCAAAGCGGCCGGCGCAAAGCATTGAATTGTGATCCCGTTGCCTTTGGAACTGCGCCCAGGAAGGTGGGGTCTACGATGAGGCGACCAGCCCCCCCTTGCTGGACGAGTTGAGGCCGGGGACATGGAGACCAAGATCTCCCCGACAGGCCTCGACCGAGTGCGCAGCGGGCGCTTCCCGGGGAGCTCTGAGAAAACGGCGCGCTCTGGACCATGAGTTGCAGGGCGTAAATGCAACTTCATCAACTACAACAGCTCATTCTGAATACGTCTCACTGTGAGGTCAAACTGAACATGAGCCTGAGAAAAAAGCCTAGAGGTGGCTACTTCCTGAGAAAACTTCAAGGCTGCAAAAAAAGCCTTTAGCTCGAGCTCGACACCACGGGTGAAAATGTGCCTCAGGACCTATTCGCAGCGGCGCTCACATAATGCCTGTCTCCGAAAGATGCTGTTCTTGTGTGTGGCTGACAAAAGCAGTGCAGCGTTTGGTCTACCACAAGGGCTATAGTTTTTTTCAGGACCGTATGCCACGGCGTAAACGCGCCAGACTTCTTGCCTGCCACATTAACCAATGAGACGCTGTGGAGAGCCCGAGGCATCTGGGAGAGGCACGTGGATCAAATCCACAGTGTGCCTCTTGTGCGCGTGTCAACGCTGCCACAGAAAGTGTCTGGCCGCGGCAAAATGGAGTTGCAGGTCATGTTCTTCTGCTTTGCAGGGTAATGACTTGACGTATTTTTGAGGGGCCGCGGTCTCATGCTCAAGTCTACCCTCCCCACCCTCCCGACTTTTGAAGGAGCGGTATGCTGTGGATTAAATCCACATGAGCCATTGTGCCTCTTGCGCGTGCGGCAGCGTTGACAGAACGTGTCTGGCCCCGGGAAAATGGAGTTGCAGGTCATGGAAATGTGTGTCTCCAAACAAGGATTTGGACTGATTGGCTGTCCGTTCTGTTTCACTTCAAACCAACCCAGCAAGGGTATCTCTTGCCTCAAAACAAGATCGGAGCCGCACCCAATTGGGTTGGTTTGTTTTTTTGGGTACCCGTTTTTAGGCTGGTTAAGTGGTTAAGGGACAATGAAGGAACCAAAATCCAAGAACCGCCAAACTGTTCGTTTCCCTTTCTTTTCTCTCTTTCAACACACCCAGAGAGGGGTAGCACACAACAAGGCATGCCCACATTTCCCAGGAACGCCTTGCTGAAGCAGACGCCCTCGTTGCTCTCCAAGTCCTTCCTGCCGATGCTTCAGCTCATGCCCAGCTGCCTGGACTTCGACAACAAGCGCGCCCACTTCAGGCAGAGGGGTTGGTTCCATGGGTTTTTACAGTAAGCGGCTTCTTGTTGGTGGAACCCCACCCCCAAAAAGAAGTTGTTGTTTTGTTGTTGCCGGGTTTTCGGTGGTGTTTGTGCTTGTTTCTGATTACTTTTTGTAGGGGGCTGCATCATACCGAGTCCTTTGCTACGGTACCAAGGGTTGGAAAGAAGGCGGCTCCCCATTGGCAGAAGCCCAGTCGTGGCTTTCCTTCTGACTTGTCCCAAACGCGTCTGTATCGCATCGGCAGGGGGCAGCTTAGGTGGGGGCCTGAGATGCAGCTGGATTCGCCCACTGCCTCCCTTGGAAGGTTTGCCACCTGGGGTGGGGTGGGGGTTTCTCCCCGCCCCCCATTTTCGTTGGGAGGGTTCCGCTTTGACACTTTCATCTTGATTCATCTATGAAATGAAGGGCGAGTCCATTCTGCCCTATTTCTTGCACGGCTTGAGGTCTCGACGTTTGGAGAGCAGATATCAGACCATCCGTCTCCGTGTGCGGCGGAATGAGATTTTTATGGCTCGCGCCCAAGAGTGGCCGCAAACGGATTGCAGGGGATGGGTTTGTTTTGTTTCTAGTTTTTCCCTGTGATTTGGTAAAGGACAAGCACGATTCTAGCGCCACAATCTTGAGGCCAAAGATCCCAGCCAGAAATATGGTACCGAGACCTTTTGATTCTTCGACCAAGTACATAAGCCAGGCTTTAATCGGGTCTCGGAATCGTGGCTCTCATCGAAGCCAGCTGCAGGAACATATATTTGAAATTGGCCAAATACTCACTGAACACCAGGGTTTGAGCGAATCTTCCAGTGGAAATTCTCTTGTGGCTCTGATTCATGGGGAACCACCTCACAAGAGGTTCACCAAAGGGCTGTTGTCCACCATTTCGGGTGCCGTGGCTCTCGAGGACTCTTACCATCAACTCCGCATTCGCACCGGAGAGGAGATGCGAGCGAAGATCCAGGCGGAGCGTTTCTGGTCAAAAAAGGCTTTGGTCTCCCTAAGTTTTTGCTCCCCCAGCTAGGTGCCCTTCGTAACCCCTTTTGTGGTTGGGGTTTTGGGTTCCCCTGCTAAAATAGACTACAGAAAAAAAGTTGGTGGACCTAGTTTGGTTTGTCTGAAACTGTGGGCTTCCCTTTGGCGGCCCCCAAGCATGTGCTTGGCATCTGCTCACCATGGTGCCCATGGTGCCCAAGGACTAAAGCCTGGCGGGTTTTTGGTTTAATTCATTGACCGAGCCCTGGGGCGACCTTTTTTTGGGTATGTAAGGGCCGTCCCTCAACTCGCATCACCGGGCCGGGAACACTGTAAACCGATGCTGGAGGAAAACCAGGATACTGTACACGTAGGAGCCATGAAGACGCATCAGGTCCAAGTTGTTGTTGTGGCAAACCAAGATTGCAGAATCCGACATTTGAGGGGCCCACGCCGTTACGCCACCGGTAGGCAACTCATTAGCTGTCATGACGAATCCAGCCAGTGACCCCTGGAGCTGCCAAAGTGTACGTTGTGTACAAACCGCCTACTGAAAAGTTGCGACTTTCGAGCCACTCTGGAACCTATTGAATTGGGGCGGACCCAAGGCTTGTAGCCGGGAAAAGCAGGTGTTGATTGCTATGAATATTTGGTTGCGTGGGGAAACCAGCACGTAAAAAGCCTACCTGGAGTCTTCATGACCTTACAAAACTGGGGATACCCAATCGAAAGGGCTCATGGCAAATCCTATTTTGGATTCAGGTCAGAAGGCTCCAGGCTTTGGTGGGCTCAAAAAGGGTGGGGTTGTTGGGCTTGGCTTTGCCTCGAACGGTCGCCACACGGGACGTGCGCTCGCTCACCGCGCGCTGTGCGGCCAGGTCCAGTTCCAGGGCGAAGAAGGCATCGACGCCGGCGGTGTTGCCAAGGCCCGCAGCCAGTCGAGCCGAGTATGGGGCAACGGCCCGCTTGCAGGAAGCACCGCAAAGCCGCCGGGTAGATTTCTTTACCAGGGTTGCGGTTTCAGCTGGGATGAATTCCCAACGCGGTTGGATAGCGAAGAGATAAACTTGAGTATCATCTTGGGAAAGCCACAAGTCAATGAGACTGTTGGAGGGGCGGTTGAATAGGGAAGAGATAAACTTAAGTATCATCTTGGGAGAGCCAAAAGTGCGCAGATGCTTCTTTTGGCAGCGGCTTTGTCGATGGTGGCAAGTGTGTGCTCAACCGGCGACAGGAGTGGTATGGAGCTCTTGCAAAAGAGATCTTCAATCCAAATTATGTGCCGTGGCTGCATTTCTTTCCTCTGCCTGCAATCCCGACGATGCCAGTCAAAACAAGAAAACATCTGCCTATTTTAGAGCGAGCTCACCGATTCGGGGGTATAACGAGCTCACCATGATAAAACGGTCCTTTACTTGGTCCCTAAGTCCAGCTTTCGGAGTTGTAACATTTTTGCAGCTTGGTGGTTTGGCGATTTGAACCCCTGGTTGTGGAGGGAAGCTGGGACACCCTCGGCCACCAAACCAGTCCATGCCCACGCACATGCGCTGCGACCAGCGACGCCAGGCCCTCTTCGTTCAAGCCGGCGGGAAGGCCGAGCTGGGAGTCTGAAAGGGGGCGCGGGGGTTGGGTCTACTCGCCTTGGGAGGCTTGCACATATCATCCGAATCCCATGCCGGAGCCCCAGCCTGCTGTTATACTTTTCTTCATTTTTTGCATTGCGCATGTTGGCACGCCTGAACGAATTGGTGGTTTGGATTGGTGGTTTGGGGGCTTAAAACCCAGCTTCCTTTTGAAGCAAAATGGGGAAGGTACCCGTTTACAGCCAAACCACCAAGCCAAAGCACCAAATATTGGACACGCAAATAGCATCAACTAGCCAAGACACCGTGCAGGTCCTACGTCAACAGGGATCATCTCCAATTCTTTCACTTCATCGGCCGAGTGGTGGGGAAGGCAGGCCGTCTTTGTCTCTCTGGCATTTGTTTTGATTCTTCACTATCAATATCAGGTCCATAATTTTGATCAATAAATGATCACGTGTTGGCAAAATAGGTCGGATTGCATGACTGCACTTGCGAGAATTACTCTTCAGTCATATTTATGGTTTCCGTCACAATCTTTCGCTTCCTAAGGAACCCTGGAACTGTCCCATGGTTTCCGCCACACTCCGCTTATCTCCCTGGAGTTTGCTTTCTCAGGCCATCCACGATGGCCAGAACCTGGAGGCGTGGTTCACCCGGGGCTTCTACAAGCACATGCTCGGCAAGAAGGCCAGGCCTTTCCGCTTGAGGGGAATTGCGACCCGATGTGAGTGACCAATTGAAACCCCAAATGAAATGGGCGGTTCCTTTCTTGCGGCTACCTTGTGATGGCTTTTTCGGGAAAAGAGGAGCACCTTTCAGGGCTCGGCAACCAGCTCTGGGTCTTGTTCGCTTTGAGGTCATTCCGGCCGACTTGGAAGCTTTCGATCCCGAGTACTTCTCCAACTTGAAGTGGCGCCTTGGCGCTTGTGCTGTATTTTCCATTTGGTTAAGAATATCTTTTATTTTCCCCCGTTGGTTTTAAAGGGAATCTATCACTACTGTTGTTTTTTTGTTTTTTTAAATCCAGGGCACTTAAGCAAATGGAGGGTATCGTGACCAATAAAAAAGGCTGGAGACGCCCGCGGAAGTTGTCCCAAATCCGAAGTGTCTCCAGCCCGCGGAGATGCAGAAGGTTCCGCAGGCATTTCCGTTGCTATCAGCTGAGGATGTTGGATCACGTGCCTGCCTCAGACGAGAAATCCACCGAATCCATCATGTTTGCCTTCTCGTGCATGGTTCCAATAATTGCAGATCATTTGAGCGTACCTTCCCGGGATACAAAAGAAAACTGAACCCATTGTGAAAATGAAGATTCCATATCCCACTTAGACACACTCATAACTCATACCCATTGGTTGAAGTGTTAAAGGGCTCGGTTCATCTTCGCGTACGCATGGATCGATCCCAATTGCTCAAAATCGGGCCTGAAGCTAATGGTAGATGTTTCGCCCTGAAGCTGGTTTTGCTCAAGATGTTGCCCCCAAGTTCTGCACCCAAGCACCCCACCGCAGGTGGGTTTCTGTTTTTGGTTTCTCGCACTTTCCCATATGGCCAAAACTCCTCACAGGGCCCATCGCCTCCGCTGGGAACCTTTACAACGGTCCAATTTTATTTCAGGGGCCTGCCATCCCTCGCGGCCCGAACTGAGACGAAGAACTTTCTCAACTAAAACCTGAGCCTTAAATTTCTCTTTGAGGGTGCCCTTTTTGAGGTTGGCTGATACGGGGATTTTTTGGAACGTCGCAATTTTACTCGCTCACTGAGTTCATTGATTTTTCAACTTTTTGGGAAGACCATCCTAGTGGCAAACAAGACCATAGGTTACTTTTTTGGCCAGTCCACTCAGCCAGTGAGACTAAGAAGTTGTTGAACTAGAGCTAGAACCGAACGATTGGAGTTGCCCAAGAACCAGGCCAAGTGCCAAGTGACTTGTGGAGACCCGTTTGGGTCACATCCCCGTGCCAACTTGACGTCAAGTTTTGACGAGGACATCAGCGGGATCATCGAGCTCACCTTCTCGGCCGAGAGCGATGAGCTGGGGCAGATGAAGGCGCCTCACGGAACCGCATGGTTTGGTTTCTTCTTTAATCAATGACATTAATTAAATAATCAATTTCTAACTTGATTAATTACTTGATTGATTGATTAGTTAGTTACTGGGTGGTTGGTTGCTTGGTTGCTTGGTTGGTTGGTTGGGTGGTTGGTGGGTGGGCGGGTGAGTGGGTGGTTGGTTGGTTGGTGGGTGGGTGGGTGGGCAGGTGGTTGGTTGGTTGGTTGGTTGCTTGCTTGCTTGCTTGCTTGCTTGCTTGCTTGCTTGCTTGCTTGCTTGCTTGCTTGCTTGCTTGCTTGCTTGCTTGCTTGCTTGCTTGCTTGCTTGCAAGCTTGCTTGCTTGCTTGCTTGCTTGCTTGCTTGCTTGCTTGCTTGCTTGCTTGCTTGCTTGCTTGCTTGTTCAGTCGGTCGGTGGGTTGGCCAGCTGCTTGGTTGGCGTTGTTTTGTTTGGTTGGTGGATGGGTGGATGGATGGATGGATGGCTAGCTGGTTGGTGGGGGGGTTGCTGGGTGGCTTGGCGGGTGGCTGGCTGGCTAGCTGGCTGGCTGGTTTTTCTGATTGGTTGGTTGGTTTTTCTGGTTGGTTGTACTGGCTGGCTGGCTGGCTGGCTGGCTGGCTGGCTGGCTGGCTGGCTGGCTGGCTGGCTGGCTGGCTGGCTGGCTGGCTGGCTGGCTGGCTGGCTGGCTGGTTGGTTGGTTGGTTGGTTGGTTGGTTGGTTGGTTGGTTGGTTGGTTGGTTGGTTGGTTGGTTGGTTGGTTGGTTGGTTGGTTGGTTGGTTGGTTGGTTGGTTGGTTGGTTGGTTGGTTGGTTGGTTGGTTGGTTGGTTGGTTGGTTGGTTGGTTGGTTGGTTGGTTGGTTGGTTGGTTGGTTGGTTGGTTGGTTGGCTCGTTGGTCAACAAAGGATAAGATATTCGATCCAGTTTGCTTTGGGCAAGGAATTCTTTGTTGGCCGGTACCGCCAATATACAGCAAGTGAACCAACCACATCCAGCCGCAAACCGACGGTCAACGAAGGGCAATTGCAAAGGCTTCCCTGGTCGCCTCACTTGCAATATGTCATATGTCCATTTTTTGTGTGGCTGCTGGTTTTTACTTTGCTTCAAGCCACCCTTCGCAGGAACCTGTGCCCTGACCTCCCAACTCTGGGGATCCTTCTCAGGTAGTCGACTTGAAGCCCAACGGCCGGAACTTGCCGGTGACCAACGACAACAAACACGAGTGACCAGAGGGGATGCGTGACCAGAGGGGAACCGCCCCATTTTTGGGCAGTGTGCAACAAGAATCACAATAAGGAACCCCGAAAGATGTCAGAAAAAAAGGAAAGAAACACCCACTCCAGAACAGGGCTCCTTGAAAGATACATGTTGCCCATTTGAAACATGGCTTTTTCCACCAACATAAAGGGAAACCACCATTTACGAGGCAATGTTCAGGTGTATAATGCAAGGATCCCTGCGGAATGTCCAATTTGGGACCACACAAATGAAGGGCTCGTCTTTGTGTAGAAGAAAAGTCAACAACCCCAGATGGGTGTCTTCTCTTCTACCTTGTTTGGCTGTTTCAAGGAAAACCATGCGTTTTGGGGTTTCCATACTGGCAGACCATACATACATGTGCCTTTACACAAAGAGGTTTCAGTAACTTCTAAGCAAACAAGTAGCAAACATCCTGTGAGATATGCTTTCGAAGCCGGTTCGGCGCCTCATTTGCGATCGATCTGTACAGTTTGCCATGCAGCCATACGAGTTTTTCGCTTTTGTTTTGCCTTTTCCGACGGTACCCTTTTTCTACCTTGGTTTTCCCTTGCAAGGAAACCTTGGTTTAGAGGGAACCAACAGGAAACCACCCTTTGTGGCGTCCGAATCCCAAGTTTGACAAATACCCAAGCGCTTGGGGTAAGCTCGCGACTCGGTGGGGCGCGATGTGCTAGGTACATCCAACTTATGTCAGAGCACAAGATGCTGCAATCTCAGCCTTGCAGATGTGAAGGGGTTGCGCAGGGCAGAAATTGGGGTTCCTCAAAATGGAGCTCCCAGCTCCCTTTTGGGTGGTTTTAAAGGGAAGCTAAAAGGAAGAACCACATGTTGGGGTTCCCAATTTTTGAGAAGCTGATATGCATTGATAGGCTGGCACACACACACACACTTCCTAACATCGTGCTTTCGGCTGACGGCTGAGGACGAACTCCGTCAAGCAGCAAATTGAGCACTTCCTGAGAGGCCACGCTTGCAAGTCGCGTTCGATGCGAGCACTATCAGATCAGAAAATTTCGTC
This sequence comes from Effrenium voratum, assembly GCA_963377175.1. NCBI lineage: Eukaryota > Dinophyceae > Suessiales > Symbiodiniaceae > Effrenium > Effrenium voratum. The sequence continues at coordinate 938,154 of CAUJNA010001313.1, read as the reverse complement.
AGAGGTCTGCCGTTCCCCCAGAACTCGAAGGTGCACATCCCTTGCCAGGCCTGCATGAGATCGTGCCTCCGCAATTGCAGGGGGCCCCTGCCGGCGAGTCACTCCGGGTAAGGTGAAGCAAATCCAACAGGTGTGGTTGTCTTTACTTGGTGTTGGGCCCGGTTCAATGCCCGGGCTTGATGGTTTATCGTGCAAGGTCAAAGCGCAGTCAAAACTTCACGCAGCTCACTTGGGCAAACCATTTGCTCAGTTACTTGCTGGGCATTCCTTGTTCCAGCCTTTTCGGCTGTAGATGAAGGTCAGGGGGAAGCCCCCTTGCCAGAAGATGCGAGAAGCCGAGCCCTGTTGATTAATTCCTTGGGCTGGTTGGGTAATTATACCATGAAAGTATTGAGAAGACTCCTAAAGGCACCACATATGTGGAACCGAAAGCCGCACGCTTCACACTTCTTGCGCGAGGCTCTCCTTGTTTGACGACAAAGAGCTGGAGTTGCTCATCTCGGGCTTGCCGGACATCGACATTGAGGAGTCAAAATCTTTGTGGACCAATGTGAGCTTTTCTTTAATTCAGAGGACCATGCCAGTCGGGGGAATCCCTTGTGGTGGATCAACTCCCCACTCAAAGGGGAACCACGCTTTACATGTACGATCCTCTGGATGAATCCGAAGTTGACACTATGCAAACAGGCTTCCTGCAGAGTGCAGCAATTTTCCAGATTCAGCGTCAGACAGTCTGTGGCTGTGTGTGTGACACATGTATTTTGCAGGACCTCAAGCAAAATACCGAGTACCACAATTACACTCCGCAGTCAGATCAAGTCCAGTGGCAGCGCCCTCAATGGTTTTGAGAAGATGGTAAAAGGCCTTTTTCTGGGCGTGTCCTTTTAGGGGACCCCCAAGATGGCGGTTTTCCTTTGGTTCCCATAGAAAAAATAATGCAGCAACAACAGCACACACATATTTCCTCAAAGAAGACGCTTGGAACCGGGGCACGTCTCGCCCAGCACCAAACTGCTTTGCTGCATCCACTTCATGGAGACTTTGCTGCGCGCATTCTCCTGAGGTTCTGGAAAGTGCTGAGCGAGTTCACGCAGGATGCGGGTGATGAATCGGTCTGTCTCAAAGGCAAAAGGGAGAAATGTTGGATGCTTATTTTTGACACCGAAAGGAAATGGTCCCTGAGTTTAAGAAACACCCTCGTTCATTTTGTTCGATCACGACAATTGTTGAAATGACGTGACCGGAGCCATGTGGCGAGTGACGTTACCGTTACACACTGCCATTTGAAGTAGCTTGAGGTCTTTGATTCTCATATCCACATATCCACGCCAAGCCATGACGAATGTTCGATGTCTGAGTCATTTCTGATGGAACACCCAAGCCGAGCCCATCGACCAGTGTGAGGCTCGTGTCCAATTCAGGAGCAGCGAGCCTGGTTCCTGCAGTTTGCCACCGGCACGTCCAGAGTCCCGGTTGAAGGCTTCAAGGCGCTTCCAGCTTGCAGCCGCGCAGCCAACCCAGTCACCTTTTGTCTTTTTCTGTAGGCCGCGTGTTCACCGATCCTCCAAACCTGCCAGCTTAGAAGACGCATTTCTTGTTATCATTTGCTTCCGCCTCGTTTTTTTTTTAAGGGTGAAGCGGCGCCAGGGCCTGGTGGGCATGAGGGGCCCGCAGAAATTCTCGCTGCACCGTGCCTACGGCCTGGGCCTCAGCTCTCCGGCGCGGGATTCGGCGATTCGGTTTCGGATTCCACCGCAGCTCGCTCCGAGAAGAAAAAACAAAACGCCGCCCGAAAAGGAAAAGCATGAGCCACGTGCTCAAAACCCTTTGGTAGATGAAGGTTAGGGGCAGTCCCAGCCAGAAATAGGTGCGGAGATCCGCCTTCTTAATTCTTGAAGCATGGTTCTGGGTAGACCATTTTAATACCAGGTTTTGATTGTGACTCACATGGGTGTGTGTTTTTGTGACGGCATCCTTGTGTTGGTTTCAAGGGACATACACACCCACATGGAACCCCCCGCAAAGGCGTGCCCTGAAAACGGAACATGTATCTTCCTTCGACTCCTGGTTCTAGGCCTGTTGTTTGGCGGAGCACTGATTTAGAGCCATAGCATGGAGGAGCCATAGTGATTCTGGCCCTCAATGGTCCTTGATTCACGGTCCAAACAAATGGCCCGTACATTGCTCGGCCAACTTAGTAAGTCAGGGTTCTACTTGTTGACTAGCCCTGGGTAGGCTTAAACCCAGGGTGGTCCATTCCCCCAAGAGGAGAACTCCTGGGTTTAAGTCTATCTTGGGGTAGAAAAAAGTCGAACGCTGTAGTAAGTTGTTTGTAGCTAAGGAGTTATGCCTGTCATACGTGGGTTATAGCCCAGGTGGCTAACCACTTACTTACTTGGCCGAACACCCAAGTAATCACTAGTCACAAACAGTCACTAAAACATATACTCGGCAACGGGAACCTCCCTGGCTTTGAATAAAAAATGGGGGGTTCCACCCAAAGGGACGGTTTTCAAAAGGAATCCAAGAGGCAACATGCCACACAAAAAGGGTTCCGAATCTTGTGTGTTTTGCGCGGAACCCTCCTTTTGTTTTGTTTTTGTTTTGGGGGGGGAAACCAAAAAGAACAAAAACCCTCAATCCATGTGGCGATGGGGATCTGAGGCGCAGATAGGCTGCCCTCAGCCCACACTTGCTTCAATCAGCCGGCTGCCCAGCGGGCGACCAGAGCTGGGGTTGGTCAAAACTTGCTGGTGCTCAGTAACCTTGCAAACCATCCCTTGTGGTTTTCGTTAAGGGAATCTTCAGGTTCATTCCCACATTCCCTACGGAGCACCAGCCAGAAAATTGGGCCCCCGCGCTTTTTTTGTTTTTTTCTGCTCGTGCGAGAGATGCAGGGAATGAGACGTGAATGACCGAAACAACATTTTTGTTGGATTCTTTGCTCTGAACATCCCCTTCTGGTTCATTCCCAACACATGGAACCGTCATTTTCCGGGATCCAGCATGGACGCTCGGGCACCAAACATGCCTGCGCGAAGGGTCGTGTGGAGGTTGACCATGATAGGTTGTGATTCCCCATTCCTTCAAGCATCCTTTGTTCCTCAAGCACCAGCAAATTGTTTTCGTTTTGCCTTGCCGGACAGTTTGAAAAAAGGATCCCTGGAAAGAATGTGGAAGGCACTTGGGAGAACCAGCGGTGCCCTGGTCATTTCACCACCCCTTCCGCGCACCTGTCAAAAACAATAATGCACTCGGAAAGTTCAATCGAGCTTCCGGCGTGTTAGAAACAAGGACATCACTTAAAGTGGCCTGTTCTCGTTGGGGTGTGTGTTTTTGAGGGTACTGCTTTTTTGGTGGTTTGAGAGGAAAGCAACATAATATCACAATTTTGTGAGTACCTTAAAAAAGGACGTCCATTTGGGGTTCCGTCTACTATTGAAAAGTAGGGCGCAGACTTGCGGCATTGAGCGCCTCTCGTGCCTCAACATCAAAAGGCAGAACCAACGGTCAAAAGGAGGCCTCTGGAATCGGAAAGATACCAAGGGTGCGAAAGAGGGTTAACCCCATTTTAGATGGACCACTTCCTGCCTAGCTTGTGGTTTAAGGATTTCATCCATACTGCTAAAAGCATCTTGTCCATAAGAGCTTTGTTTTTCAGGGTTCCCTTTTCGGCTTCATGTACAGCAAAAAAGGGACCCATTTCTTTGGGTCCCCAAATGAAAAAAAGAAAAGCCACGCCCAGATGCTCAACTCTTTGCTTAGGGTGGACTTGCCGGAGTACCCCTCGGAGGAGGTGCTGCGTGAGAAGTTGTTGCAGGCGGATTCGGAACACTTTGGGCGGAGTCGGAGGCCTCTCGCCCGAAGCCGAGGGGCTTCAACATAACAGGAGGGTGTCCGATTCTGGGTGAAATGTGGGGAAGACCACTTTTGGAGGGGCCCTTACCCTGGTGCTAGTAAACTGGGGTTGATTATGGGGCCAACATGAGGAGCTTGAATTTGGAAAGCTGCAGTCCAAAATCCAGGTCTCCGAAGCCACCTGAGCGCCCGAATGCTTGAGCCATGACAAGTCCTGGCTCGCCTCTGTGACGTTTTCTTTGTTCTCCGAACAGAAACTCAGCATGTCCTTCGAGCTCCTAGAATTCACCAACCAACCAGAAGAAGACATTGAAACCTGGGACTCTGTGCCTGTTTCGAACACCGAGGGTTGTTTTGGGGACTGGAGATGAGTCACATTTCAACCGAATTTCAACTTTATCGGTCACGGCTCCCAGGTGTTTGTTGGTGAAGGAGCATTGGATTTCACATTTGCGGAGCAATTCTCTTTCGCTGACCCTCACGACATTTCAGCTATGAGCTATGCAAGCAACCGTCAATACCTCTAGCCCTTCACACGGGGCCTCAGAACCGTCTCAAGTGCTCAAATGCGTCTTACATAAATGAATATCATCCTATTGTCTTGTTGGCAGATGTTTGGACAGATCAGTTCTGGAATGCTCTTTGTTGCTGTGTTTAGACGGAGCAGTTGCAAGGCCTTTCAGTCAAGGGCTAGAACCTGCAAAACTTTGGGCCTGCCGGGGAAGGCCACACTCGCAACGCAGGCTGTCAGTGAAGGCCACGAAGGCTTCGGCTTTGCATAGCGAGGCTTTGCAAGGCGCGGCGCCGGCCGTGCACTCAACGAAGCTGCATTTAGCGAAAAACGCGTAGCGTGCACTGGAGAGCTCTTCAACTTCGAACTGGACCACTGTTGGTTTCACCTGGCTTCGGAAGCCTAAAGCTGTTGCCTTTTCTTAGAAGACTCTGAGACTGTGCCAGGTGAATCTTAGCCTGAGCGCTGCCGAGTTAATGCTTGTGGGTGCTGGCATTCAATTCGGCTGTGCCTTGAAGTCTCACTGCCCTGCGCGCGATGCCAGGAATTCACAGCGTTGCTTGAGAGCACGCATAGCAGTCAGCTTCGGAGTGAAAACTCCCCATTAATAGCTGTCAGCAAACGCTCGAGCGATGCGTTCTGGACAGGTGAACGTACAGTAGAGCCATGTGAGAGCTTCCGAGCGCGATCAAAAAGACAAGTAATCTCCAATGCCAGAGAAGCAGAGCGTTGGCAGCAACTCGTAGCACGAGAAGACTGCCTGAGTCATGTCCCTCGTGTTCGCTGAGCCGCTACCCTTTTTCCCCGACGCCAAATTTCAGACAGACTCAGAGAGAGAGAGAGAGTTATGAGTGAGCTCAATGACAGACTCCTGCCACGGGCCGCACTTCCAGCCAGCAACACGAGTCAACTGACTGTTGTCAGCTAAATGTATCGTCTCCCATCTTTACCAGGCCTTGGCAAAGCAACAGCAATTGCAACACCTGACCCCTCAGATTGTGACAGCACACGTGAACGAAAGCAGCCTTGCGCAGTGTCCGTGTGCCCGCAAGCTTGACTGCGCTGCGTGCTTAGGTGCGCATTTGACAAATGGCTGTGGCTCAAAAAACCGGTACCCAAATGGAACCCTGGCAAGTGGAAGCATGGACCAAAACCCGTGCAACCCCAGCTGTTTAATTTTGAGCCACATCCAAATCTGAATATGTGTTGAAATAGAGGGAGCCATCGAAAATGATGGCTTGTTTCCTTTTGCATTCCTTTTAGTCCAAGGTGAAAAGCTGCACGTAGCATGAGGCCTTGACTGAGGCAACAGGTTTTGGATTGGTGGTTGTGGAAGCGACTGGGCTGACGTATCCCCGAGCCTAGGCCATGCAGCGCGAAGTGCCGCCCACGTCGCCCCTGGCCCTGAAGCCGTGCCGGGCTTGGGTAAAGCAGCCAACCAGACCGGACTCACAGGTATACAATACAATAGATATCTCTATATTTATATATATCTCTAATATATGCATATTACACATTTGCATATATATATACACATATATATATATATATACATATTATAAAGCACACACGCAACAGACGTTCCTGCAGGCAAAGCGCTGGAAGCTTTCAGAATTTCTTTGGGCTTGGTCAATGTTCCGAGCTTACACCAAATGATTAACATCCAACATTCATGGGGTTCGGAGGGACTCCAAATTACACATGTCCATAGGGTAGTGAAGCTTCTTGTGGCTTGCCCCTTTCGAGGGAACCCATTTTTGGATTTGCTTTAAACGGGAAAGCCAATAAAACACTGCCAACACGTGTGCGGGGCCTGACTAATTATATTTGTTTTCTTTGAAGAGTTCCGTCTGTATAGGTCTGCTTTAGATGACCGCTTTATAGGCATCTATTATTAGTACGCGCACAAAGTGTGTTCTTTTTAGCCAAGCACTGGTGTTGCTAGAGCGTCGACTTTAGTCAACAAAGACGGTCAACAAGTTGACCGAGTCCTGTCGGCAACTGGTTTTGAAAAACCACTCTGCCGTCGAAGGAAAACATCGCTTTTGGAACCCACCACATCTACATGTGTGACGGAAACAAGGAAGCTGCAGGCGATTCTGCCTCCCGCACCTTGCCGCACGTTTGCATGCCTTGAATTGTCTCAAGTTTCGAGCAATTTTCAGGATACAAGACTTAGCAAGCTCTGTTCCGCCCTGGAGTTGGAGTTGCTTGACTCTGACGTCATTAGAGCGAATAGACAAGTTCAACAACACTCGGCAGACTTGAAACATATCTTTGCACTTTAATTATTCTGATGGACATAAACATATGTATGTATGTACATAGCAATATAGATACATGAATGCAACTTTGCAACATATATATATATAGATATGTCCACATATACATGCATACATGTATGCAGTCTTCCAGTGCATGCTGGCCAGGGCCGTTTCCCAGTGCCGGGCCTTGGAGTGGCTGGCGGAATGCTCCCAGGCGGGCGAACTGCCGTCGAGGGGGGTGGATGGCGTGTCCCGCGAAAGAGGATTTTTTCGAAAAAGTTGGAGCCACAGTTGGCGAAAGTCGTCCCACGGTCCCAATATGTTTGGGTCGGTTTGCAGGGAAAAAGGACACCAACCAGCTTGGGATCGCGATCTCCAAGTCCACTGAAGGGTTTGGTGAGAATCGTTCTCATGTTGCTCCGATTTGAACACCCCAGAGTCACGATACGGTTCTGAATTAGATACCCTCCCTGCCACGAAAACAGATTATGACAGGAGACCCCTACAAGAGGACATTTATTTTCCAGGTACTCTCCCACAGGTGCTATGTTCGTGGGAGGGAGGGTAAGGAGTTTGGCAGGGCTGGCCAGAAGGAAGCGCTTCAGAAGCTTTGAGACCAAATTGGACGTGCGTTTTGTGGCCGAAAGAGAGATCCAGTTGCTCCATGGGATAAGAAGTACACATTTCGCGGCGTCTTGCTTTTCGCGGGTACCACACTAAAGGAAAACCAACAGGAACATCATCATTTTGATGGGTTCCTTAAAGACGACACACCCACAGGCTGAACATACTTCGAGCAATATGGATCCCTCGAGAAAGCCCAATCCCGTTATCAGTCCTCCCGTTTCGGACGGCTTGACGTGTCTTGGAGCTTTCTTTTCGGATAGCACCGAAACTGTCCCTTCTCTTGAAACCAAGTCCCGCGGAGGGGCTTCAGGCCTTTGTTCAGCAACCGCGAAAGTCGAATTGCACTGCAATGTTTGACTCCCCCCCTTTCTCGGCTTAGGGGATGCCTTTTGGAGGGCCGTTTTTTTAGTTTTATCCCCCCCCTTTTTAAAGGATTTTTTGTTTTTCAGGGTGGGTGGCCCATGCGCTTTTTAGATCGCCCTTTGGTTTTTTGGTCAACCCGACTGCCGAGCCGCGTTTCGGGGGACGCGTCGCAGGCTGAGCTCCTGCAACAGCTGCGTGAGCTGAAAGTGCAGCGGTGGGAACGATGCGCTCGGCGCCCCAAGTCTGGTCAGGAGCTTTGTGTGGCCATGGGTCGTAAGCTATGCCGATCCCATTTTGGGGCGGAACACCTATGTACCACCTGTTTTGATGTTCACCAGGGGTACAAGGTTTTGACCCACTGTATGGGTCTTCAGCGATCCCAAACTGGATTTTGGTTTTCCATTTTGGTTTCCCCTTTGAAACCACACCAACAAATATCCTCAAAAGCTGACAAACCCGTACGTTGACCCTGGACTACTGGAACTGGGTATGAATTTTGAGAGTTGGAACCACCTCGAAAGTGGGTTGTTCTTCCAGCCTAAATGATGTCCACCGAAGGGTCATGAGCCCATTCAAATCCACACCTTCTTCTCTCGCACGCCGAGAGAGAATCAGTGAGGTGGCCTCTTCATGGCACCCGGTTCTGAACCGCTTCGACAGCATTTTGGCCGCTGCTTGGCGGAAAGCAACACCTGACCTGTGACGCCCGTGGCCGGCGGGAAGTTTTGAAAGGATCTAGATTCCCAGAGCCCACATGAACAGCGCACAAAACCCAGCTAACCATTTTAGTAGGTGGTTCTACTGCCTTTTTCATGAGGTTTATGATAAGGCCCACATAAACAATAATTATGTCGGTAGAACCAAAAGGAAATGGGTTTTGGGCGCCCACATCGAGCCTCTGCGAAAGGACACCTTTATGGAAGGGCCCGAATTCTATTTGGAGCTTCGCAGAGCTTCCCCGGAAAGTCGGTGTGTGGTGCGTTGTTTCAATGACCAGTCGGACACCGGGGAGGGGAGGGGAGGGTGGTGGTTGCAGAGTGCTTTGAAATTGCCCTGTGTTTGGATGCCGTTCGCAGAGAGTTGTGCCAGAGTTTGCGCCCAATCATCTCAACGGCTCAAAGTCGTTCTACACAGGGATCTACGGTGAGTCTATGCTTTCCGTGAGTTTCCGTGTCTGTGACTAGCACCTGCTCAAGCGACGGGTTTATAGCTTCAAGAAAATATGCGAAAGTGCGTAAGGTTGGTCGAGCGCGTTGAAAACGATGTTTTTTTGAAGGTCAGAAGCAGCAAGTGTGCAGAGGATTCACGGTTGGGGTGCCAGATATTGTACACACACACACATTTATACACATATGCTTGGTATGTATACGTGTATTTATATAGCCAGAAAACACCCAGACCGTCCCGAGGCCTTTGCAGACCCCGCACGCGGCGAGGGAGGGCCCACGGAAGAGCTGGTCTGCGAGGCGCCTTGTTTTGGCGCCCACGTCCCTTGGGTATGTCTCAAAAGTGTCTCTTCCAAAATTATGACCTTCCCCATTCTTTCCAGGGATCCTTCTTTCTAGAAACCCTCCGGAAACCCAGCAGATCCCAGCAGAAATGGATCCGGTTTTTGAAAAGAACGATGGTTGGAAAGAATGGGGAATCAACCCTTCGAAAAATGGCTCATGTGGTGACAGTGGATTTGAGCGACTTCGCGGAATCCAGTCCAGTTTGGGTCCCCTTTCAAAAAAAATGGGTTTGGACCATCGATATTTTGCAGTCGATATTCAAATACCCCCACTGGTTGCAACTTGAGTTTCTCTCTCGCCCACAGTGAACTGGGAGCCCTCTTTGCAAAAATGTTCAAAGCTGGTGTCCCTATTTGACGTGCCCAGAAAGATGCCTGGGCAAATGCTGGCCGCGTTTGCTGGTGTGTGGCGTAAGGTTAAAATAAGGGGCCTGCAAGCCTCAGTTCCGGGAAGGCTCCCAGCTGGTTTCCTTTTAAAGCTTCCCTTGACACCGCTTCAAATGGGGTAGCGAGCCACCAAAGACACCAGCCCAGGTCCCCGAATTGTGTTTGTCTCAAGTCCAAGGTGTGAAAGGCGATGTCAAACGTGCGACCTGGTGTCGCATCCGCGGATTCAAGCGGGATTCTGGGTAATCAGTGTTGCAACCGGATTTTACGGGGTTTGAGGATTGAACCCTTGGTTCTTGCGAAGGGCCAAGGGAAAGCCACCTCCGAGAAGCGGAGAGAGCGGCAGGTGCTGAGGGTCCTGCACGATATCGTCTTCCTCCATCAGGAGCTGAAGGGTCGAGCCCTCGATCCGAGCCGTTCGCCGGGACGCACCGATCATAGGAACTCTATGGATCAATCACCTGAATGAGCGCTTCAGAAACCAGTAAAACCCAGGAGCTGCCAAATGTCCCTGATGTTTGTCTTGTGTGGCAACCAAAGGGAAACCAAGGCCGATTTCGGGGGGGTTCATGGGCCATGCAACTCTTTAGGTCTCAACCAAGAAGCCAAGCAACCTCACGCATCAACCACCAAAAGGGAAGTTCAATCACAAAAAGAGACACCACCTGTAGTTTCCCTTGGAGATGCCATGTTACAAAACTATGGGATAGACATGGGGGGACTCACCAAATTTCCCCACCAGAGACAAGCGCTAAATTTCCCAAATCCTCTTGGGAAACCCTCGTAGTTTTGACCGTGGCGCATGTCGCTACCAAAAAAGGTCTAAAAAATAGGCTACCCACAGAACCACACACACAAACAGAGAGAGAGAGAGAGAGAGAGAGCGAGAGGTAAAGACCCACACAGAGAGACAGAGAGAGACACACACACACAGAGTCACACGCACACACACACACACACACACACACACACACACACACACACACACACACACACACACACACACACACACACACACACACACACACACACACACACACACACACACACACACACACACACACACACACACACACACACACACACACACACACACACACACACACACACACACACACACACACACACACACACACACACACACAAGCGCACACACACAAACACACAAATACGCATACGCAACCACACAAACACAAACACACACACACACAACCGCACACACACACACAACCACACACACACAAACACAAGCGACAAACAATCACATAGACACAGACGGACAGACAGACAGACGGACAGACAGGCAGGCAGGCAGGCAGGCAGACAGACAGACAGAGAGACAGACAGGCAGACACGCAAACACACAAACACACGACCGCGCAAACGCACACACACAGACGCACACACACACACACAATGAAGCAACCATGCAAACACACAAAAACACAAACATTTAAACAAACAAGAAAGCAACAAGAAAAAACACAAAACAAAAAGAATGTGATGAAACAAACAAAAAAAGAAGCAAAGAAAGAACGAAAGACACAACACAAAGAAAAAAAGACAGAACATCAATCACGCACACAAAAACAAACAAAACAAATACAACAACAAGCGAGCGAGCGAGCGAGCCAGCGAGCCAGCACGCAAGCAAGCACGCAAGCACCCAAGCACGCAAGCACGCACGCACGCAAGCAAGCAAGCAAGCAAGCAAGCCAGCAAGCAAGCAAGCAAGCAAGCAAGCAAGCAAGCATACAAGCACACAAGCACACAAGCACACAAGCACAAGCACACAAGCGCAAACAAACAAACAAACAAGCAAACAAACAAACAAACAAACAAACAAGCAAGCAAACAAGCAAACAAACAAACAAGCAAGCAAACAAGCAAGCAAACAAACAAGCCAGCACACACAAGCCATCAAAGAAGCATATTGACAGACAACCGAACCAACAAATAAGCAAGCAAGCAAGCAAGCAAACAAACAAGCAAACCAACAAACCAACAAACCAATTACCTACACACCAACACACAATCACGCAACCACACACACACAGACACACTCTGGACATGCACCCCATATCTTTTTGACAAGGTCCACGGCACAGCCATGCTGAGGCGCGGTTGACCGCCTGCGGGACCTGCTGCAATGCCGGGAGACCTGCAGGGTTTCGACGTTCTTGCTGGTCATTGTCATTTTGACCATTTCTGATGGTGAGTTTCAGACTGGTTTGCCGTCACTTAGTTTCAGCTTGGTTCAGTTGTGTCGTTTTCATGTTGACCAGTTTGCTTAGTTTCACTTTGGTTCTCCCTCCCCACTTGCCGGTTTTCAACGGTCAATGTTTTGGACGTGGCCCCGATGATTCCCAGCGTTGCTTCACCTGAAGGGGATCGTCGCAAAATGTTGAATCCCAAAATGGGTGGGTGTGGGTGGGTGGGTGGGTGTGGGTGGGTGGGGTTGGGGTGGGCTGGGTGGGTGGGCTGGGCTGGGTGGGTGGGTGGGTGGGTGGGTGGGTGGGTGGTGTGGGTTGGGTTGGGTTGGGTGCGTGCGTGCGTGGTGGGTGGGTGGGTGGGTGGGTGGGTGGGTGGGTGGGTGGGTGGGTGGGTGGGTGGGTGGGTGGGTGGGTGGGTGGGTGGGTGGGTGGGTGGGTGGGTGGGTGGCTGGCTGCGGTGTGGTGGTGGGTGGGTGGGTGGGTGGGTGGGTGGGTGGGTGGGTGGGTGGGGGTGTGAGGGGTGGGTGGGTGTGGGGGTGTGCGCCAAGAGAACTGATCGGAAAGGGTTTTTGAAGGGCGTGCACGGCTGCTGATCCAGGGTCAAAGCTGCTGATGCTGGGAAAGGCCAGAATGCCGAAGCTTGATGCTGGGCAACAGAGCTGCTGAGAAAGGCCAAGAAGCCGGAGCTACTGATCCTGGGAAGTAGACGCAAGGATTGTCCAGATGAGAGCTGTCTGCTTCCAATTGCAAGTTCCTTTGTTAAATCAAGGATCGATGCAGAATGCTTGAATTGAGGGGTGCCCATCAGTGGGTCGCTTTTTGCGGGCCATTTCGATAAGAGCAAGTGACAGTGAGTGCCAGATGCATCAGCGACAAAAAAGCGCGTGTGTGCTAAGTCTGACAAGAAGTGATTTGACCTGTTTGAGCTTTCTTTCACTTTGATTTAAAGGGGTGTCAGTGTGTCGGCCACGCTCTAAGAATGAATGCAAATTGCATGAGGGCGTAAGCATCAACACTGCACCTCTTGCGGTTGTGGGTGCGACCAGACATCTCGGATGTACTGCCGAAAGGCTGATGCGTCCTTGCCCGGGTTGGCCGCAAAGAACTCATTCCCCGCGCGGACGCTGATGTATGGCACCCCCGTCGCCCTTCTTCACCTCCACCGCCCTACCCCACCCCACCCCACCACCCCACCCGCCCAACCACACCCACCCCCACCCACCCACCCACCCACACCCACCCACCCACCCACACCCACCCCCCACCCACCCACCCACCCACCCACCCCACCCACCCACCCCACCCACCCCCACACCCACCCCACACCCACCCACCCCACCCACCCACCCCACCCACCCACCCACCCACCCACCACCCACCCCCACCCACCCACCCACCCACCACCCCACCCACCCACCCACACACCCACACCCACCCACCCACCCACCCCACCCACCCTCCCCCCCAACCCACACCCCACCCCACCCCACACCCACCCCACCCCACCCACCCCACCCCACCCCACCCACCCCAAACCCCACCCCCCACCCCACCCCACCCACCCCACCCCACCCACCCCACCCCACCCCAACCCCAACCCACCCCAACCCACCAACCACCACCACACCCACCCAACCACACCACCACCCACCCACCCACCCACCCACCCAACCCCACCCACCACCCACCACCCACCCACCCACCACCCACCCACCCACCCACCCACCCACCCACCACCCACCCCCCACCCACACCACCCACCCACCCACCCCCCCCCAAGCAACAGCCCCAGAGCTGCGCTTATTGTTGTTTGGTGTAGAAGGAAGATCAATGATGATGATGATGATGATGATGATGATGATGATAATGATGACGTTCCTTGGTTCACATTAAACAAACAAACAGGCAATCTTTGGTCAACAGTTTGCACATCAATCCAGTTGCCAGGAGCTCATGATGCCGCGTGCTGTCACCAACACTTCAAGCGTTCTGAAAGCGGATCTGGCCCGAGCTAGAGGTCGCACTGAGGAGCTTGAAAAGGAACTTGCAGATAAAAAGGAACTTGCAGATAAAAAGGCGAAGCACGACGAGGCGAGGGAAAGCCATCCATCAGGTTTGCTGCTGGCTTTAACGCGCTGGCGCGTCCTTGCTACTCGTGCAAGTTGTTGATCTGGCGCATGCTCTGCAGAAGATTTTGCTGCTCTTTGCAAAGGAAACAAAGTGGCCGCGGGAGGCTGACGATGCTTTGAAGAAGCTCGGCCTCAAGGGGTTGCCAGAGACTGCCAGGGCCCTGCGCTGGACATTCGCTTGGAGGCCTTTGTGACCAAGCATTACCAAACCCAACACAGGCCGCTGGCTCTGCAGTATATGGCGGGCTTGGCAGACTTGGCTGCAAACAGCGGGAGCAAGGTCATCAGGGCCGGCCGACTTGGCTGCGGGCAACAGGTTCCTGAGCCACGTGCCGGCTGGCGGTCATAGCTGGCAACCGACATTTCAGCACGATGAGCCCCGGCCCGGATGTGCATCGACGCTAACCTTGTCACGAAGATTTACTGGCCTCTTTGCAAGGCCAGACTGTCATCATGTCAATGACCCCTTTGCGGCATCTCGCCCGGAAGGGTTCTCAGCGTCTGTGCTTACACAATCAGCTCTCAACCTTGGAGGCTCGTTGGAGGCCGCTGCCGTGGATGCTGTGGAAAGCGACAGTGCCTCGGCCTTCGAGGCCATCGGACGGATCTGCTCTGGCACGCTCGGAGTTCTTGACACCGAATTGGTGTCGACCCAACCACTGGTGTCGCTGTGCGACATGATCAGGACAGAGCTCCGCAAGGCGTCACGCACGGACGGCAGTAAAATGCCGCTCCCGCCTGGATTCGACGGCATTGAGCCGCTCGTCTCCGAGAATGAGATCCCCTCCTCGGATCCCACTCAAAGTGTGCAGGTCCTCAACGGCATTCTCGATGAATTGCTGCCCAACGCGAGTCCTACGCTGCGTGACTTGTTGATGAAGACACGGCCGCTGAGCTTGCTGAGGTGTGAGGGCGGGGGTGGGGTGGGTGGGTTTGGGGTGGGTGGGAGTGGTGTTGGTGGGTGTTGGAGGTGTGTGGGTGGGTGGGTGGGGGTGTGGGTGTGGGTTTGGGGTGGGTGGGTGTGGGTGTGGGGGTGGGGGTGGGGGTGGGGGTGGGGGTGGGGGTGTGGAAACTGCAGTGGGATGTTTCTGATGCAGGATAGGGTGTGCAACTTTTCCCGCACGGAGTGGTTTTGGTCCCGAAAGAAATTGACGCGCACGTAGGAAGGCAGGAGGGTTCCAAGTTTGGAAGAGGCCCTTTTCCCGTTTCGGAAAAGACAGGTGATGGTTCCCTTCCCAAAAGAGGGTACCCGAAAATCTCGAAAACAAGTCATACTCAAATGGACCAAGTGCAATGGAGCCACAAAGGTGTGTGTCTGTGTGTGAGAAATTCTGCGTCTGCTTTTCCAGGCTCGGTAGCCTTTTCAGCTCGGCTTTCAACGGCAAACAAAAGTGGAACGCTGACTCCGTGCCTATTTGGCTGTGGGTCAAAACGGTACCAATTTGGGGTAGGTGCACCACCCATTTTAGTCTATAGTGGGGATTGGGATATTCACTGGGGGTGCGATTTGGCTTTTGAGAAAAGCCTATATAGTGGTGTCCACAGCCCTGTTTTGACCCACGCCATTCGGTGACGTGTGTGGCCGGCGCTGAGGTTCTGAGCTGAAGGTGCTCCTGGGAGTGCGTGACCGAGAGGTTGAGTCTGAGGGATGGTCGGGGTTTCCGCAATTTCCCTGCAGCCTCCCAAAAAAGAGTCTATGTCACCACCAAGAATTCTTTCTTTTTGTTTTTTTTTGGGGGGGAGGAGGTCTGCAAACAAAGACCCACATGTTTTTTTAGCCCGGAATACATCCCCCGAGCAAAGAACACCGCATATCAGTGGTACGGAGCTCCTACCGTTTAGAACACAATTCGAGTCCAATCATTTTGGCTGAGCGAACCGTTGAGTCGTCTCAACTGTGAAGTGCCTTGGGAGATTTCGTCCGTGGCGCGTGTTAACTTACTGACATCACTTCTTTAAGCAGGGAGCCGTTTTTTGGCTTGGGGAATGACGTATGGTCATTTCGAGGCACTCCAAATTGACCGACTTGTGATCAGGCCGATAAGTTTGCATAAGGAATAACCTCACAAGTGGCTGGTGGACATGAGTCCCCCTGATATCCACCAAAGGGTCCCCGATGAAAGCTCACGCCCATGTCTCATATGAGTATGTCATTTTTGTGGGTACCCTTTTTGGGGTGCTTTAAAAGAGTCAAGAGCCAGGGCAAACCGCGGATTTTTGCTTTTTCCACCTGCCACGGGGGGTCGTTTGGGTACCTGTTTTTGAGCCACCGCCCACCTTTCGCGGGGCTCCGCTAGTGGCGATCGACCCGAGGCCCTGAGGTGCCTTGCGGCCTGCCCACCTAGCCCTGGCCTCAGACCCCCAAGCCGCTGGTGCAAGGCGTGTCTTGTCTCTTTTTGAGGGTATTCCGCGTTTTTTTTTTGGGGGGAAGTGGGGGATTTAATGGGAAGTTCAGTTTTTCCATTCTTTTCTTTTTTTCTTGGGGGGGGTGGTTGAATGGGAAACCAAGTGGAAAAGCACCAGTTGGGGGGGACTCGATCCTCAAACACCCCTCCAAAAGAAAGACTAAACTACTTGGGAAAGAGCCTCAGAATCGACCATGTTTGGTGTGGGTGGTGTGTTTGGGTCGCGGACTTCGATGAAACCGCCGGTTGCGAGCCAGCCATGAAATGGGACATCGCAAACACAAAGCATGGCCTTCTAGGAGTACCTTCCCCGTTCTTTCCAGGAATCCTTCTTTTCAGGAAACCCTCAAAAACCCGGAAGAAACGGATCCGGTTTTTGAGAAGAACGATGGTTGAAGAGAATGGACCAGGAACCAACCCCTAGACTGGAATTGTTCTTGGCATTTGTCCGGGGCCTCCGAGGCCGGCACCTTCAAAGCGGCGCCGTTGCCATGGAACGGCGCTTGGAGGCGCGCGTGGCTCGCTCGCTCGCCCTTTCGCGGGAGTGCGAAAGGGCGAAAGGGCGTTTTTTGTTTGTTTTTTGTTCTCGGTGTCGCGTTGCTTGTTTTTTGAGGAAACACCAGCACGTGGATGTCCTTTGTTGGAGTTGCTACCCTAATGCTACCCTTTTGGCTTTTGGGTTGGTTTAAAGGGCCAGATTCCAGATCCCTATTTTGGAGTCGAGATCAAAAAGACAAGGCTTTTGGTCCAAACGAAAACCGACCTCAATTTGTTGGCGTCTAAATCCCTCTTCTGGAATGCTTTTGGCAAAGGCGGCTAACGCAGGACAATTTGGTAGGTTCTACTTCCTGGCCTCGTGGTCATAAGGCCTACAACAACCTTAGCCATCTTGGTACCAAATTTCAGCTCGGTTTTCTTGGTGCGAAACAAATGTGTCGCGAGACTCCGGGGATCGGTTCCAAAGATTTTGGGCCAACGGTTTTGGCGAGTTTCCGGGGTGTGTTTGTTTGGTCCTGATGGGGGGTTGCTTGCAGGGGACGTCAAAGGGAATGGATGTCAAAGGCAAACCCATGAAATCCCAAGCTGAGCCACAACCAAAACCCGGGTAGATAAAGGTTAGCAAGGGACGATCCCAACCATAAATAGCTGCGGCCGCCTTCTTAGTTCTTCACATGGTTGTGGGTGCACCATTCTTGCACCGGGTTTTGAGCAAGTGACTCAGCTGAACATACACCCAACGCCGTACCGAATCTTGATCCATTCAATTCGACTGAGCAGCAATCTGTGGTTCGCTCGGAGTTTTCAGGATTTCTCGTGGCTTGGGACGCCTCGGGTCCGGGAGCCTCCATTTTTTTTGGCTGTGGCTCAAAAAACCGGAATTCCAAAATGGGTTGCCCTGGAAAGTGGAAACATGGACCAACACCTGAATGTCAATAGGGAACCACCTCACAAATGAATGGTGGACATGAATCCCCAAAAACGATGAACACCGGACCATAGGGTCCCCTGCTAGAATTAGCACACTCATACATGGAAAGCGTATTTGTGTGTGTGTGTGTCTCTTTCACTTTATATATACATATGGAACGCATGTAAATGTAGATGCCATGTGGTGTGCAGAGCTTTCCAGGAGCACATCCGGCTTTCTCGTTTCGGCTATGGGTGAACCCTCTAGGTTGGTTACCTTTAGACAGAATTCACCGCTTGAACAATGATGGTTAGTAAAACTACCATAGAACCATTGGGTTTTGCCAGTCTTTTCCAGGCATCCTGTCCCATCCGGGCAAGCGAGACCCCATGGAAGCGCGTTGGAAGAGGTTTGCTCATCAAACTTTGATGAGTCAAGTGGCCAGGTTCTTGCCTGTGCTGGCGCACCCAGACGCGGCCTCAGCCGGATGTGCGAGTCAGCGAGCATATGTTCACCTGGACCCAGACAATTCCTCAAAAAAAAAGTATTTCCCCACGAATGCAGGGTGAGCTCCCTTTTTATGGGCAGTTTGAGGGCCCGAGTATATACTTCTATTTGTCCGCAAAGTGCATGCACTTGTTCCTTAAAAACAAGTGTATTGTATGGAAGTGTGAGTGAAACTTGAACGCCCGATCACCCACGTAAACCCCTGAACGCCGGAAGTCTCAGAATCCGGGGCAGGTACCTGTAAATATATGACGAAAGCATTGTTGGAGTTGTCCCAACAAAGCTATGCTTAGCAATCCTCGGACCAAAATTGCTTTGCGTTGTTTTGCAAACTAACTATGCTAAGAAGCGATTCAGGAGGTTCCTCCGCATGTCTTCTTTCAGGGAGGGAACCGTAAGGAAAACCCGCCCTGGGGCGAAGATCCCAACTGCCGGCTGTTTTTCGCAACATGTTTTAGGCGTCCTGGGCGGCATGGGCTTCCGGGATGCCTGCAGCGAAGGGGCCGGGTGTCGGGCCGGGTGTCGTAGGGGTGTCGTGTGTTTGTAAGGAGGGACCCGTTGGTGGACATTGACATCATGTGAGCCTCCATCAAAACCCGGGTAGATGAAGGTTAGTAAGAGACAATCCCAGCTATAAAATAGGTGCGGCCGCCTTTTCAATCCCTTACATGGTTCTGGGTTCACCATTTTTATACCAGGTTTTGATTGTGACATCATGTGGATTCATGTCCACCAACTTGAGCTCGGTGAAACCCAATTCTGAACATTCATGGCCAGATTGTTTCAGACTCCCAGAAATAGTGTGAGTGTCTTTTTGGCTTTCCTAGAAACACCTCCGAAAGAAGTGTACCCTCAAATGGGAGCTTCTTGAAGGATTCGCACCGCTGCCAGAGCCGCTTCCTCCTCCTTGCCAATTCGGTAGATGAAAGAAGCGACATGGTCAGCTTCGATTGGAAGGACAGTATTCCTTGGGCACCATCACATCAAATGTAACACTGCTTCGCCAGCAAGTCTGGGAATCACCGCTGGGGAATCCTGGTGCGTCGAGGAGACCAGTAGTGCCCTTTCTCCTTTTTTTTGGGGGAGGGTTCCCCTACTAAAATAGACTGCCACAAAAAGTCGGTACCCTTCTAAGTCCTCTCTAAGCCTTTCAATGAACGATCCGGGAATCCCGGTGCAAGGACTTCGGGGTTGGAGACTTCCAGTTTGAAGTGCCTGGATACGCTGCCGGCGGCCGAGCCAATTTCGGAATTTCAAGGGCGGACTATCCGGAGATTGGTTTGCAGAGTTTCGGAAGTTGTGGATTTTGAATCTTGCTTTGCCATGCAAAGAGAGCTTAGACTCAGCTGCCCGAGACGGGGCAAACTTGAAGTTTGCTTTGGACAGAGCTGATGCATTTGTTTGATGCTGAGTGTGATGCGCTACGTTTGGCCAAGTGGGCATGTGCTCAACTGAGGGGACAGATCCCTCAGAGCCCTCAATGCTGAAGGCGCAGAGTGCACTGCATGGGCCAAGCGTTTCTGTCATGTGAACTTCAGGATGCGACATCTCTCGACACGTGTCCGTCGTTCGCGTTGTTCGATACGATTAAAGGTTACGACCTTCTTATGACCACATTGACTTTGCTGGTGCCTGAAAGCTGCAGGGTACGTATTCCGCCATTGTTGCAGGGATTCTTGTAGCCTCCGCAATCCCCGAGTGTTGGAATGACCTGCGAATCACATGAAATCGCATGGTTGCTCTCGAATTTACAGGGTGATTCGCACTGACCAGCTGCTCTGTGTGTTTGTGTTTGCTTTTTTGCGGTTACATGGACATGAAGCGCAACAAGCCTTCAAACATGGACACTGACATGACATGGACACTGACATGACTTGACACAACGCATCTGGGAAGCACCCCAAACTTCTGTTCTATTGGCCGTTTTAGCAGGTAGTTCTACTTCCTGGTTGAATAAGGATTGATATTATAGTTTCTATACACATATGTCTACATATATATACACATGTATATATGTATATGTAGTAAGAACCCCCCACCCCCAAACCCTGGGAATTGCGCATGGCAAGGCGGGCGCCTGTTTGCCTGGGCAACAAGAAAGCCAACCCCCCCCCCCCCAAACCCTCAACACCCTGGAGTCGTGTTTGCCTTCCAGCCCCCAAAACTTCACCCCACCTCTCCTGACATCGCAACCTGCGAAATTTTGCAGGCTCAAGCAGATACGTTTGAGGCGCTCAACGCACAGTTCGAGGCCCGCCGCACAAGCAGTGTCGGTGAAACATCCCGTTGCCTCGAGGCCTGCCTCAGTGAACAAATCACAACAGCTGATTTGGAAACGGATCTTTTTGGTTTCCGCAGGCTTTTGGATTCATAGGAACTGTTGCTAAGTTGTACCAGTGCCATCGCGAAGCGTCCGCAATAGACGTAAGCCATGCGCTTGAAAGGGGGCCTCTTCTGTCGGGGACTTCTGTTGGAAAGGTGTACGGGGGTCTTAAGATTTGAGAGATGCATTTGCGACGAGTTCCAGGAGCACTCGAGGCACGGCCTAAACTTTCGATGGAAATCTGCTGCTTTCCTGTGGCTCATTTGGGAAATTCCCTCATCTCAGCCTCGCCCGCCATGTGAGCCACGATCAAAGCATGGATAATGAAGCATAGGAATTCAGTCCCTGTGCCGCAGAGCAGCGGAAAGCTGCTTTTGCATGGGTTTTGGGTAAACCCTCCAATACCAGGCGTTGATGATGTCTTATGTTGCTCTGAGTTTCTCCGTGCCTGGACGCAAATCCCAGTACATGAAGTCGTGAAGCCATGCCTTTTAATGAGGAGGACTCTTGCAGCTGATTGGTTGGCACACTCTGAACAAAAAAATGGTCTCCCTGAGCCTTTTGCGAGCCTTTTGTGGTTTCGCAACAGACGCGGTGCAAAGGTTCGGCTGGAGCTAGGGGATGGAATGTAGACCAGGATAGGTCGATGTGTGAAGAGCATGTTGCTCAGATCGATGTCTACGAACATATGGCTGTGGCTCAAAAAACCGGTACCAAAATGGATCCCTGGCAAGCGGAAACATGGACCAAAACCTGCGTAACCCCTCCTGGTTAATTTTGAGCCACACCCATATGCCTATTGGCCAATGCGAGGAGGCAAAACGAGCTGATGAAATTTACTGAATGGTTTGCCGGCAGAGAGGCTCAAACTTGGCTATGGGTGAAGTGGCTGCATGGATTGCTCGAGGCTTCTGCGGCATCCAAATCTGGAAACTGGACAGTTCCGAGCATGCTGTTCTGTCACTCTGATTCTGTACATGCCTTTGAGTAGACCTCTTGAATACCTCTATTCTTGGCAGCTGGGTTGGATTTTACACCTTTCACTTTTGGGGAACAAGTGGGTTTGTCATTTTTATTATATTTTTTGGGGGGACCCCATTGATGGTGGTTTTCCTTATGATGTGCTTTTAAAACCAGGCAACAAGGTACCCTCAAAGACAAAAACACCCACAGGTGTTTCTCCAACCAGCAAAAGCCACATGACCAATTTGCTGACTTGCTCCAAGACGCGCTTTTTGAGGCCTCAACGACCATTCCCGACACGGCTCGTCCCGCTTTGCACTCAATTTCGCGGCAAAGAGTCAGGTGGCATTGCCAGGCTTAGCTTGCCTTGACTCCTTGACCAGTTTGGCCCAGTGGTTACATTGATCTGTGTAGTAGGTAACCAAGGGAACCACCCTTCAAGGGAACCACCCTTCAAGGGAACCACCCTTCAAGGGAACCACCCTTTAAGGGAACCACCCTTCAAGGGAACCACCCTTCAAGGGAACCACCCTTCAAGGGAACCACCCTTCAAAAACCAAAGGGACAATAGCCGATTACCTACGACTGGGATCCACTGCGTGGGTTCACCATCATTTTCCGTAGAAAGAACTGGTACTCCCCTGTTGGGGTTGGTTTAGAGGAAACCACAAGGAAACATGCTTGGAGAGTTCCCAGTTTGAGACAATTCCATTTCTCCTCATACTATCATGGGGATTTTCATGGATTTTAGCACAGACACATGAAGTGATCTCGTTTCTCGATTGGGAGTTAGGCTACACTTGGCACTCTACTGGGGAGTCCGACCTGGGTGTGTTTTTTGTTTCTTGCTTTTTTATATTTCTGTGGCAGTCCTTGACTTGCTGGTTCTCAATGTGGTCATTCAGTTTGGGTTTTGGTCAACCTTAGTTTGGGGCTGGTTTAGGATGAAGTTTGGGCTTGCTGAGATCTTGCTGAGGGTTTTGCCACACACGCAGCCCCAACTCAAACCGACACAAAGTCAGCTGGAGGCAACGAAGGTGACCTTTTTTTGGGTGTTCTTGAGGCAACGAAGGCGTCTTCCATGTTTGTTGGAAATGGTAGGATACCATATGTTGTTCTTTTCAATGCAATGCCAGGGGTTTAGCTCAATCCCGTGGAGTTTCAACAGGGACCTTCATTCGATTTCCGATGTCCAGCAAAGGGTCCCTTTAAATTCATAGCCATGTTCCCTATGTGAGCGGTTCAGCTCACTCCCGTGCATTTGCCTTGCCCTATGCGAGGCTCGTTTTCCTGAGGCCCTTGCTTTGCAACTGCGGCTTTGGCGCGGGCCCAAGAGATGTGGCTGTTGTCAAGACCGTTTTGGGATCCCATTTTGGTTGGTAGGTGAATTCACCACCCATTTTAGGTTACCTATTTGAGTGGTTGGATTGGTTGATGTTTTCACTGGGGGGTACGATTTGGCTTTTGGACTCAGGAGCCTTTCTGAGGGCTGAAAGGAGTGAGCCCCGGACGCCCGAAAGCGAACTCCGGACGGGAAGTCTCCAAGAGGCACTTCCGAAAAAGGAAGCTGGGGGGCAACTGGAAGGTTGGATCTTTAGCTTCTAACTTTGTGGGGGAACACATGTCAATTGTCAAGAGCTGTTGGGACTTAAACAACTTTTCGGGAAATCTGGCAAGTGAAGGTGG
>CAUJNA010001313.1:867500-910000 GCA_963377175.1 Effrenium voratum | reverse complement strand
GAAGCTAAGCTGAACCGAGCTGTTCAAAGGCAATTTTCATGGGTACCCTGCCAACATGGAATCTCCCAGAACCCCTGAAGGTGTGGCTCCATTTCGCTTCCGACTGTCTGAGGGAGTGAGGATTTGGCCCCCGAAAGTGCCGGGCCATTGGGCTGCTCAGACAAATGTACCAACATGGCGCCTAGGCAAATGGAGCCCAAATGGAACCGAAGACCAAAACCCGCGGAACCCAAGCTGTTTAGTCTTGAGCCACACCCAGTGGGGGCGCCTCACCCAGTGATTCCATTTCCCTGAGCAGGCAACCAAGGGAACCACCCCTTCTCACACCTACCATAGATTACGGTGGTTAGTAGGATCCACTGGGTCACCAAAACAAGAGAACGAAGGACACCCCCTTTTTTCACATGTTCTTCGCCCACATGGCGTCCGACATAGCTTCGCTCGAGTTGAACATCCGAGGCATTGGATTTGTTTCAAATCACCACCGTCTCCAATCATCAGACCACAGCTCAACTCGGGCCTGGCCCTCAGTGTTGCGCGGCATGCAACTTATCCATGGAGCCGGTGCTCGCAAATGGGCTTCGCTTTCCTTTGGGTTGTTCCTGAAGCCCCCAAAAAGCGAAGCCGAAGCCTCAAAATGACATATAGCGTGTGTAGGCCTGCCATGCTGTGTTTTCAAAGCGGCGAAGTTGGAAGCATGAGCCAGAGATAGCACAGCTCCTTTTGCATGCCTGTCTCACGCGAGAAAACAAATGCACCCCTATGGTGTCCAAAAGCTTGAAGGAAAGCCCCGGTTCCCACCCCGATTTTTGACGGAAAGCCCATGGGCAAGGCATGCCGGCATGATCTTGGCGATGCTCGAGCTGATGCAGAAGACCGATGCGGATGCCCAAGCACCCATTTTCCCATGTCCCATTTCAGTAGGGGGCTCTACCTGGTTTACTGGAAGCTTCGGAAACGGATGCACGATCTAAGGCACGCCTTTAGAAACAAGAATAGAAGCACCGGTAAAAGCGTTGAAGGTAAGGTGTTGTTTGGCACTGCTCAAGTGGGACAGTTGTCCAAATTCGGGACTCTCGAACGTTAGGTTGCCCTGAAGATTCCGTGTTGAGATCCCAGGCTTGTATCCATGTCACATGGTTTTGTAGCTGTCTTGTCAAAACGTGCCCAAAGAAGGGATAAGTATCAAACACACACTTCTAAAGTATGAATAGAACAAGGCTGATTAAGCATCAAGCCAACCCATTAGGCACCAAGACAAAGATTTACTACCATGCCCAAGGCAACTGCGAGGAAGGAAGGAAGGAAGGAAGGAAGGAAGGAAGGAAGGAAGGAATGAAAGGGGGGAAGGAAGGAAGGAAGGAATGAAAGGGGGGAAGGAAGGGAAGGGAAGGAAGGAAAGGGGGGAAGGGAAGGGAAGGGAAGGGAAGGGGAAGGGAAGGGAAGGGAAGGGAAGGAAGGAAGGAACCAAGCATGCTTGCTCTTTGGGCGCTGCCCCACCCCCCTCCCCGCCTTTTTTTTTTTTTTTTTTAAAGCTGCGCACTACATCACTAGTTAATAGTTCTTACCTGGCTGATAGCATTGTTTGTGCTGGTTCCAAAACACTTAATTCCATGAAATCAACAGACATTATTTGGCATCAAACAATACGTGTTGCTGCAAACCCCGTAAAACAAGCCCGAGAACTGCGGCATCAAACAGAAACTTCTTCGGCTTCAGAAACAATCTTGTTAGGCATGGCTTGCTTTGTTTAGACTTTGTTGGGGGTAGGTTTACTGTGGTTGGTTTAGGGTTGTTTGGCTTAGGGTTAGTGGGTTTGAGGTGGGTTTGGGCGGGTTTAGCATGAGTTGAGGGCGGGTTTAGGATGGGTTTGGGGTCGCTGTCCACAGTAAACCCACCCCCAACAACTCTAAACAAAAGAGCTCCTAGTGAGCTTGTGGAAACGACCCCTCAAACAAGGGACCTGGATTTGCCGTTTGAGCTAGCAAAGCGACTTGTTGAGCCACTTGTGGCTGAGATTCCGCCAATGTTTTGCAGCGGGAACCGAGCGCCTGATCAGGTCCCCTCGCTGCCAACCGTGACTGCCATGCTGCGCTGCCTCGAGCTGGCGGCAGAGGCTTCGTTGTCATGGGGCAGGGTTTTGTCTCCAGGGTAGGATTCTTCATTGGGGACCCTGTGGACATCTGTGGACACTGGGGATATGTTGGACATCATGTAGGACATGTTTGTCCACCAGCCCCTTGCAGCCTGTAGCTCGTCGCCGAATGGGGGCAACGGAGGACCACAATGGGCTTCGGTTGGGTTCCCTTGAAACCAGCCCCACACCTGGTTAGCCCCAAAACGGGAACCTGAGGGAAGCCCTGGTCAGGGAAAAAGGCTTCCGGGGTTCCTGGGTCCAAATCCCGAAAAAAAAGTCCCCCGAACGACATGGGGTGCTTGGGTAAACAGTGGACACCGGCTGAATTGGTCCATGATCGCCCCAATAGAAAGCAACGATACCCGGATTTTTGGGGGCAACCGGGACGTCACGCATGAGAAAAGGGGTTCCAAGACCCCGAATGGCTCGATTCGCGGCACCCGCAAGAAGAGAGATTTCTGCGATTCGAGCCCTTCGAGCCATTCGATGCGGAGCGATTCGATGCGGCGCGATCGCCAGGTTTCGGGCACCGCAGCGCTGGTCCTCTTCCGAGACTTCAGCGGTTTGCAGGCGGGGCGAACTCGAGTGAAGAAGTTTCGGTAGCTGCGATTTGGCCGGGAGAATTGCTGTTGGGGGTTCAGGGGCCTGTCCCTCTCTATTATTTTTTTGCCCCAGGTTGATTTGGCAAGATGTCCATGCATTTCAGAGGGCCATGGGGCGCTTAGATTTCAACCAGAGGCCGATTTTCATACCGCAAGCTTCGTAGGTTCGACGGCTCGCATAGGCCTTCTCCTTGAGACTTCAGAGAGAAGTGGAGCTGATCACGGCCAGAGCCGAAGACGGGGGCACCGGGGATACGCGACCTGGGTCCCCACAGGTTTTGATTTGGTCTCATTTTTTTTGTTTGGCAGGTCTTGGGGAAACAGTAGGACCATCAAGATGGGCATTGCTTCACAGTCAGCTATTGACGTGGCGATGCATTCGAGCAATGTTACAAAGCGTATACACCCTCACTGAAATGATGTCGTCCCTAATGAAGGTTCAAGCACACCTGGCTGCTTCTTTCTTTTTTGTTGGCCTGGAGCCACCTCCATTCCAGTCAACGTCTGCTCGGGCTTTCTTTTGGTGTTCATTTTCTTTGGGTTTCCTCTCACTTTTGGGGGAACACCCTTATGCAGGGCTCCATGTGTGCCCCTTTGGCGGGTTTTAAAGACTTCTTGGGCCAGTTTCCTTGGTTGTTAGATGAGAACTACTGGGAGCCTGGTCACGCTGAGCCTAAAGGGTTCTTGCAAATGAGATGATACATCCCTAGCTCAACCTCACCCCTTACCGGAGGGCCTTCAGGCTTCAACCATGTCAAATATGTCGGACCCCAAAAGGAAGCCAGCCGAGTTTCAGAAAGAACACGCAATGTTCATTGATACTCTCGTGATATATCAACCACGGGTAATCCGCACAATGCTCAGCTTCTTTAGCCTGAAAAGCCCGTACCCCCAGTGAACATCCCAATCCCCACTAACATAGACTACATGGGTGGTGCACCTACCCCAAAATGGTACCATTGGTTTTGACCCACAGCCATGTTTCCCTATCTCCAAACTGCAAGCACGTGTCCTGCCACCTGGCAAACTCGTTCAGATCTGACACGCTTCACAAGTGGCTGCAAGCAACTGAATTATCCTCAAGCCTGGTTGGCGCCTTTTTCGAACCACTCGGCAGAGTCATGTTTCAAAGCTTCTCGCACTCGGCTTCCTTCCCCCCCTTTTCGGGTGCTGAAGGGCCCACATGATTTCAACCAAAGTCACAAACAAGCTCAGTGGTAAGGGAAAGAGCCTCATGTTCTTCCATTTGCTCCAGAAGATGGTTTATTTCCCTTGTTGGTTTCAAAGGGAATCTATCACTACCGGACATATGGCGGTGGGTCAAAACCAATGGTACCATTTGGGGGTCGGTGCACCACCCATTTTCGTCTATAGTGGGGGATTGAATCGGATGTTCACTGGGGGTATGCCCATGTATATAAATAGATGTGTATAGGAAAAAAACATATATATATATATATATATATATATATATGCACCCCCCCCCCCCAAACCCGCGCCCACGGGTTTTTGGGGGTACCATATATGTTATATGTCTTTTTCTCAGGCTTCAGGAAATGCCACATTCTTTGACGTTCCCCAGTCAATTAGCAATGAGGCCTTGGACTTCTCCGGTGATGCCCCTCGCTCAGTCGCTCGTTTCTTGCGCCCCAGCCGGCGCTTCTTTCTCTCTCCTTTTCTTGCGAGAGAGGTGAGGACAAGCGCCGGGGAAGCGGCTCGTGTTTCTTTGCGCAGACGGGAGGACATCAAGTCACGTCCTTGAGGCATTTGATCTGGAGCCTCCTTCCGACGCTGAGCAGAGACAGAGGCTGGCAAGAATTGGCAAGGGCTCCTTTTTGCTTGGGAGCTCTCTGTTTCTGAGCTGCATGTTTCAAATCGGCTGTGAAAACTCATTTGCTTTTGGTTTCCCTTTGAACATGCCTAAATGGAGGTTCTGGGAGCTCTTGGAGGAGGTTATTGCAAGAAGGCGGCTTTGCCGCCAATTGCCAGCTTCTCAGATGCCCGTGGATGTTAGGACATAGACACATTCTGACAGGGCACGTCTTCTTTGGAGTTGGTACATGTTTTTTTTTCGTGGCCTTAAATTGAAATCAAGAGACGAAACGAAGCCATCTTGACCGTCCGGTTCTTTAAAAAGACGAGCCACAGCTTCACACTGCGAGGTTGAAGAATATTCAGACTGCGCTGCAATGCACAGAAGTCCTGCAGGCCTGGGTTCTGGGCTCCATAAGCCTCTGGGTCGATTCATTTGAGCAAGGGGTGGGACCCGTTCCCAAATGAACCACGGGTGTAGCCGCCAAAGACGAATCTTGCTTATGATTTTTTTGCCATGGCCGTTCCGTCGTAAGGACATGAGCGGATGCATGGTGTTGAAGCCAGGCTATGCAAAAATTGACTGTTCACAAGCAACACCCGGAGAGTTGTAGGATAGAGGACAGCGCCAGCGAAGCCAGGGATGCCCTTAAAGGAAACCGGGAATGGACGGTTGTTCTGGCCATTTCTCATTCCCAGCAAGAAAACCATGAGACCAGGAACTAAACCAACCATGGCCATTTTGGTTGGCGTTGGGAGCTTCAGAGAGTCACAATCAAAGTGGCGGATTTCCCATCGGTTTGATGCTGCTTGAGGTGACTCCATATACTGCAGCACACTTCAAGAGGAAATAGAGCAATCCAAACCTGGTATCGAAGGAGTCTGACCAAATGATGTAAAGAATCAAAAGGGGGGAATCCCTAGCTTCACACCCCAACCCCCCCCCTACTGAGCACCAGCAAGCTGCCGGCTCAGTGGGCTCAAAAAGGTCTCCGACTCCTGCTGCCAGGCGGGCCTCGCCAATGTGTTTCAGGGGCCCCTGATGGATGCGCTGAAGACCGCACTGAAGGAGCCGGCGCGCATCGCGCGCGCTTGGCAGCTGGCTTTCGCTTGGAAGGGTCTTTTGTTTTCTTGTTTGAGGGGGGAGGTGGTCAATAGGGTGCTTTTTTCCCGACAAGCTTTGGATGACCTACTCCGGGTGAGCGAATCAAAACCCGAGTAGATGAAGGTTAGTAAGGGACAAGCCCCTTGCCATAAACAGCTGCGGATATCCGCCTTCTTAATTCTTTACCTGGTTCTGATCATTTTAATACCGGGTTTTGATCATGACTCAGCTGGCTTTCGCTTAGGGCCAGGGCAGCTTTCTTTTCCTTGTTGGGGGGGGAGGGGGTGGTCAGCCCTGGGATTCTCACTCCTTGTAGAGGGGAAATTGGAAACCAACCTCCACACCTCCAAACCACAGGGGGGCCTCAGCCCGCAGGGTTCGGGTATGTCTTGAAATGGGGCACATCATCCCTTTGGAATGGTGTCTAAAGGGAAGCCCAATTTTTGCTGCTTCGCGCCAATGTCGGTTTCGGTTTCCCATGCTCCTGGCCCCCACTTCGGCTGTTCGGCTTCGGTTTCAGGAGCCGCAAAAGGTCGGCTTGTCGCTCTTCGGCACAGCGATAGACATCGTGTCCAGCATCATCCAAGATGCCGAGGGCTCAGATCCATGGTCGAAACTCCGCTTTTACTGGTTACCAGGGCTGGTCATGGACCAGTTGTAGGATTTTAGACCACCATTTGTAGGGAAATTTTAGTCCACAGATGGAGTTTTGATCATGGCCCAGATGACAGGCCTGTTCCACAGAGCCACCTAACCCCAACTAGTCCAAGCATCAGTTGGCGCGGAAAGCCGCTCTTACTCTTAGCCCATTTTGATCTGGGTGCCATCCCGCGTAAGAAAAGGAAAGTTCAAAGGCGCGCACCCATAATTAGCCTTTGACTAGGTGCCCGGGCTCTGCCGACTGAGGACCCTGCGAGAGTTCCGCAGATGATCGATTCAGGAGTGCTGCCGTGCACTCAAGTTTCTTGAGAGCATGGAGTGCGTATCGAAAAGGTGCTCGGCAAAGCCTTCAGCAGAAGCTAGTCGACCCCGAAAAAGGGTTCCCCTGTTACCAACCCGGGGTTTTTGGCGTGCGCAACTCGAACTCGGGTTCTGATCACATGAAGACATGGCGACTGGGACTGAGGCCTGGCATAGTGGCCGCACTCAACAAGGAAACGATGAGAAGCCGCAGCCCTGGAGCACTGGAGCATCCTGTTGCCTTGGACATGGATAATTGTGTGTCCAAAATATCTTTGGTGCATTTTGCCACGGGATGTTGGGACTTCAACATTTTGCCAACTAATGGGTTTTCCATTACACCTTTGGCAGGGGATCAGAAAGCAACCGAGATATAAGAATCCTGAACATGAGTTGGTGTTCCTTCGGCTTCGCTTTTCCGAGTCGCAATAATTGGCACATGTTGCCTACTTCCGGGGCTGAAGAGCACCAGCAATCCAAGGTGCAGAATGTCTTTCTTTTGTACCTGGCGTGCTGGCATCAATAGCTCTTCATGCCGCGCTGATCTTACTGAGCAAGTGAGAGTCACAAGAGACCTTATGTTTGCCGAGCGTGGTGCGCACTGACTCGCATTTTTGCTGCTTTTCACCTGGCACGAATAGGGTCTCCACACGAAAAAGCAAACACAGCTGTTAGCTTCCTTTTGGTTTCCCTTGAACACAGCCAAACATTGGTGTACCTTAAAAACAGCCCCCACCCCACATCGACATGGATGCTTGAGGTTGGTGAGGACTTTCTCCTGAATTCGCCCTCGAAGCTGGAAGCTTACAGCCACTTCTACGCCTATGGGGCCTACAACGGACGGCCCTGGAAGGGGTGTCCCAAACAGGGGCCCGAGGTGCCCGTTCTCAAATTTACCTTTGCGAGGGTCCCATCTCAACCATGGGGAGGCTTTTCCGGATGCCACTGTAGTAGTGGACCCAAGACCCTTGTTTTCCAAACACCAGCCAGTTTTACAGGTTGCCAACCCGTGCAAAGCGGGACTCGTGCCAGGTCTCTCTGAAGCAACGCGAACTTGAGAGAGACATTTAGCCGGGCCAAGGCCAATACAGCTGTTGACCCACATCCTGGTGGACGCGAGTTTTGCCCCGCTTCTTCACTCCCAGCCAGCAGCGCCCTCAACAAAAACCCGCCAAACGAAACCAAACCCATGGCCAAGTACTCGATTCACGACCCTTTTTGTACGGCGCAACAGCCCATGGCCTATTTGGGTTTTGGGGTTGGCTGGGATCAATCCGAGGAACTGGCACAGATCATGAGCACCCAGGTGGACAAGGCGAGGCTTGCGCAAGGGTTTCATTTTCTGATGACCCTGGGTTTAAGCCAGCTTTGGTTCCCTTACAGTGGTCTCAGCAATTCTTTTGTGGATGCCTGTTAAGCGGCCATGTCTTCGCGTCAGTGTTGCACGAGACCGGCGCCTTCTTGTTCTCGCGGGAGTGTGGCCCACCAGCCTTCGCAGGTGCTGCGAAACCGGCCGTCTGGGCCCAACCAGTTGACGGAACATGCCAGGATCCCAGGGCCTTGCAGCAAGCCGAAAAGTTGAGAGGAGCAGAGGGAAGCCGAAGGCGAACTTTCGTTGGGAGATCCTTGGCAGTTTTGCGTACGTGTGTGGCTGCTTTCCGGATTCACTGACAGTCAGAACGGGGAAGCTTCCGATTTGTGTTTCCATCCACCGCGCACAGGTGGTGGATTGCATGCTAGACGGCATGCGCAGCATTCTGGAGGAGGCGAAGGCGCCAACGAGTCGAGCGGGTCTATGTCTCCCATATGGGTGGTGTTTCTTTGGTTTCCCTTAAAACCCACCCTTTGAGACATTGAGAAGGGCTTGCACCAGATGGTACCAAGAAGACAGAGGTACCGAGACAAGCAGATGGTTCCTTATAGCCCAACAAGAGGTACCAAAACAAGACGCCCAACTGGCACGAGAGTTGACAAAGCCTGCCGAGCCAGGCCTATCCAGAGTGGACTCCGCTGGATTTGGAGGAGCACAGCCTGTGGCAAAAGTACATCGGGACTGGGGACTTAAGGGGAACCAAGGTGAAAAGAGCCCTTCCAAGGATTTTCTGGACAGCCTCAATTTCTGAGCTGGAGCTTTTCAGACAGCTTTCAGCCAAGGGTACTCCCGGATTGGCAGGATCATACGGACTACCTATCAGACAGACTGGCGCCCTTCAGTTGAGGCCTCAGAATAGCTATGGCGCCGCAAAAAGGCGACCGTGCTTTCGTTTGAAGGGTCTCCTCACAATGCGCTCCGAAATCTCGGCGCCGTGGCGATGTTGTGGCGTGAAATCAAGTCCCAGCGTGCAAGGCGGGCTTCAAATGCTCCGAAGCAATGCTTTGGAGGGTCAAAGGTGATGCACCTTTGCCAGGTCCAGCACGGACAGAAGGCTTGCACTTTCCGGCGGAAAAGGATTGGGCAAGCTTCGGCAACCTGACGGGTGTGGGAGAGGTCTCATGATGCGACCTCTCCCATGAAGGTTCTTCGTCACTGATTTCAGCTGGGTCATTGTAATTCACCTAGTCGGCAGTTATAGCCAAACGCCCGACTTCTCGAAGCAACAATGAATGGCAAATCGTTTCTGACCTGCCATTGCAATACGAGTGGCGGCGCAAGAAGTAAACTCGGAGAACAGGATTAGCCAACAGACTGCCACCGTCAAAGTCAAGGCACAAAGTGCAAACCAGACCACTCAGCAGAGGAAGGACTGCGTCTCAGCTAACATCCCATGGGCCAGTGACATCAATCATTGTGTCGAGGGAAACAAATGGTAAAACGTTAGACAAGGTGCCAGAATGATGCACGGAGTCTCTCCCTTTTGGGGGGGACACCCCAAAATGAGGACAGGTGCGAGTTGAATGTTTTGGGAGCGCGTGCGTTTGGCATCCCGGAGCGCGGAATGGATGCCTCCGGCAGTTCATTCACACACTTGCTTAAGGCCGCTTTTGTTGGTCGATCCTGTCCACCAACGAGCAGACTTTGAAGTCCTTCTTGGAGAAGTGGTTGCCTCAGTTTTTTTCGAGCAATGTGCTTTACGCCGGCCACCTCTCAAAGGATGAACCCCCCACCTAAATGATGTCCCACCAAAGGTTCTCTTATCAAATTTAATGTTAATGTATATCAAGTAGAAGAGTTGTAGCCATTCTTTGTTTCGCAGATGCAAGAGAATCCTTTGATAAGCATGGACCCGTAAGTTCGGAGTCCTGCAAACAATGTGCTGAAATCGGATTTGGATCCCCGAAAAACCGGCGGTTTGCCTGTTGGTTGCCCTAAAAACAGGACAACACACAAATGGATCGGGCTTTTCTGAGTTCCATGTTTACCGGGGGAGTACATCACGCAGCAAGACCATCGTAAACGCGTGAGTTTCAAAGGGAATTTTGGTAGCAGCAGTGCCATTGGGTGCATCAACATCTTCACCCCTGGGCCACATCAAAGTAAAGCCCAAGTATCACCAGCCCCGAACCCCCTCAAAGCCTCAATTCGTGCTTGGGCAGAGAATCCAAAGCTTTCAGCCGCCAGTGGCCACACTTTACACTTTTTTTTCTTGGTTGCTTCCTCTTTAGTTCAGTGGTGACCCAAAAAGTGTACACTCTTTTTTGCCTGGTCACTGCACAAGTAAGACAAACGTCTGAGGAAGGGCTTGCAGCTGGTGCGACAACTGCAGGAGCTGCCTTGCTGGCACCCCAAGATGCGGCAGAGTCGATGAGTCGATGAATCGGTAGTCACCCAACTTGCCTGCATATTGCTCGGCTCATATGGGTGGCTCCCTTAACTGAGGGAAACTCCAGAATGCGAAGGGGGGGGGGGCTTTTGAATTCCCGAACCAGCTCAAAACCGGTCGTTGTATCTTTCAAAAAGACCCCAATCTGGGGCTTTGTGTGTGTGTGTGGCGGCAACAGAACGAGTGCGCTTGGCTTTTTCAGTGGGCGATGCAGTGGGAAGCCCATGGAAGTCGGCGTGTTTTGGAGAAAGCTTACTTACATGTGAGCGCCCCAAACTCCAAAAGCGGACAAATTCTCGCAGGATTTCTTGGTACCTACCGGGTTGCCAGTTTGTTCCACCTGGTCAAACAGGGCTTACCTTTTTCCGAGTGTAGTCTTTTCTCGAGATTTCTTGTTGTTTGTAGTTTCAAAGGGAAACCAACAGGAAACCACCACTTTAGCGGGTCCCCGAACAAATGACACACTCATATCGACAGTTATCACTGTGAACTTTTTGGGGCGACTTCAGGGAGATGGCCGCAAAATGGTTTCCCATGGATTTGTTCCTTTTGGTTTCCCTTTGGTTGGGATTTTGACCCATGGCCATATGTTTGGTTTCATCTAGGGGACAAGAATCTTTCCTGCCAGGGAAGACTCGACACTCAGACGCACACCCAATGGACATGTTGTCTCAACGCCATGACTCCGAGGCCTGCCCTACCATTTGACCTCCTTGGAAGGCGGGTTGCATGGGTGGCACGGTTGTACTGTTGTTTATGGTAGTCTCGTTTGAACAA
Source organism: Effrenium voratum (assembly GCA_963377175.1). Taxonomy (NCBI): domain Eukaryota; class Dinophyceae; order Suessiales; family Symbiodiniaceae; genus Effrenium; species Effrenium voratum. Next base: position 898,846 of record CAUJNA010001313.1, on the reverse strand, counting down.
AAAAGAAAAAATCAAACAAAAAAGGTTGTTATTTATTGTGGTCTCATTTGAGAAAAGAAAGACATCGATGGACATTTCACTCTTTTGGAGTTTGGTTCGTGGGGGAATTTGGAATTTTGGGCTTCGGTGCATGCAGGTCAGCAACATCCAATGGCCAGCCTCTTCAACTTGCAGGCGGAATCAAAACTCGCCGCAACGGCCTTCCGATGCGCGCGAGAAATGGCTGCGGCTCAAAATACATGTACCCAAAATGGCCCCTGGGGAAGTGGAGGTAAATTGAAACAAAGACCAACACCTGCGTAACCCTAGCTCTCAAATTTTGAGCCACAATCAAATGTGTTGTTTTTTGTTTGTGTGATTAGCCATGGTTCATATCATCATCAGGAACGTCGCGTTAGTGACCGACCTGTGGTGTTTTGGCTCAAGTTTTGGGTTCCGTCGCGCCTCGAATGGGCGTCGCCGAACCCCTGCGTCGACCGACGGCATCTCGGGGGAGAAAGAGACCTCGGGCCGCCGCCAGGTTGGTAGGGACCAGTCGTGCGGCCTGTTGTCGACCAAGGTTGCGGGTTAACCCTTTTCTTGTTTGGTTTGTTTTCCTTTGGTTGTTGTTCTCTGGTGTGTGGGAAACCCTGATCTTTGGGACCGGGGATTGGTTTGCTTTTGGGGAACCTTTCTTTTGTGGCTTGTTTACCCCAACTTACCCATTGCCTGGGCACAGGCTCGTGCCCGAATCACAGGTTATCAGCCGTAGGACTTTCCTACGCGCTTGAGACCATCAACTACAAGCTCTATGTCGACCCCACGATCTCGAAGGAGCGTCGTGGATGAGGAGGCCATCCTAGGTGGCCTCCGCTCAGGTGAGGACCTACCGGACTATGACTACGAGGATTTCGAAGCAGGTTCGACAGGTCAGGACCGCAGGGGTGAAGATCCCGGTAGGGATACACCCAGGGGCCGTGGCAGGTACGCCGACGATGGAGACGATCGTATTTTCCGCCAGGCCACTGATGACGAGCAGACACGAAGGGTTTACTCCGATAGGAGTGGCTCTGAATCAGGTCACAGGCGTGGACATTTTGACTTCATCAGCATGGCGATGGACATGGCCCGCCCTCATTCGGATGACCCGGAGGCCATGCCGGTTCGACCTCCGAGATCTCTTGTTCCAGGTGAGTCGCAGGTCTCGGATGAGTTTGAGAATAGGCCGCAGGGACCAGGGACTATGGCTCTGGCTCCGGGAGGTATCCCGGGCCGATCCACTGGTTCTCAGAATCCAGGTCAGTTTGCACGAGGAGCGGAAGTTCTCAGACTTCGGATACGATGATCTGTTGAAATCGACCGCAGGATGGGGCAGTAGCTCAAAGCAGGGATCTGATGCCGGTAGGCCCAACCCTATTACTGCCAAATCTGAGTCTTATGATGACGAAGATTACAATTTTGCGGATGAGGAGGAGGGCCATTCGCGCCGAAATGCAGGCAACCGTGCGGCTGCAAGGGTTAGCCCTGCCGCTGCCAAGTTTGAGGTCGGTGATGATGACGAGTATGCCGCATTTGCGGATCGCCGTGATGAGGAGGAGGACCAATCACGCCGAAGTGCTAGGATCCGTGATGCTGCGAGGCCCAGGAGCCTCTCTCGTGGAGCCGCCAGGGACTTTCGTGTTGACAGGGACGTACGAAGCGAGAGAGAGAGAGCTAGGGATAGTCGGGAAGTTCTTCGGGGATTGGAGGCCATCCATGACCGTGAGGGACCGATAGGTCCTCCGGCGATTGGTGATACCCCGAATGTTCCCCCTTTTCCCAACATTACCTTTGGAGGTCCGTTGAGTCAGAGAGGCGTGAACTCGAACCGGGTTACTGGTTCGCCGAGGATCACTGAGCGGGCTGCCGATGTCGTTAGGACAGGTGCCAGAGATGGTCGGCTTGCCGATGCACTCGGGATCGAAGATCGTCCGTCGATTGCTAGCCCGTTAGGGCGAGATACCAGCGATCTTGAAACGCTGAGGTCTAGTAACGAGTTTACACCTCAATGGGGCTCGACCGCCAGGGAACGTAGTGTTTCTGCGAAGAGGCCGTCACCTCTCGCCATTGAGACCGATAGGTCGAAGGCGAGGAGGGCTAGCCCCTCACCAATGGGTTTGGCTCTGCAGGATGAGGAGATGCCCGATCCTGCTGATGTACACATTCACTCCACCCCCGAGTCACGTGCGTCCAACATTGATCCCCGATCTGGCGATAGCCGGAGAAGGGGATCTACCCCGAGTAGGCCATCCAGGATTGATGATTGTCCCGTAGATGACCCAAGAAGACATGCCGGGGCTGGTGGGGCTCCTGAGAGGATCGAGATATCGACTCCTCCCGCCCTCAGATCCCAGTCTTCCGGCGAATCAGGTGACGTCAGGGCAAAGGAGATGTTTGAGTTGCACATCCAGGAGATGCTCGAGAGGGGTGAGGTTTCTGGCTCAGTCGCGAAGGCGTTCCATATTTTTGCTGACCAAATCAGGTTACTGAACGGTCAGGTGAGTTCCTTGCGAAGGGAATGGAGCGACGAGAGCCGGCAGACGAAGGACAAGGTCGATCGCCTGGCAGCTGAGGTTGCAACTCAATCTGATGCCGGGAGGATGCGAATGATAGTTCAACGATTTGCAAGGGAAGTTATTCCCGACAGCAAAGCCATTGTGAGGCAAGCCATCGATGAACAGGCTGAAGTCGTGGAGCAGAGGATTAATCTACTTTCCCACGAGGTTCACGAATCTGTTAAGGACAATGAGGCCGCGACTGATCGGCTTCGTCAGGTGATTCAAGAGAATCGTGAGGCCGTCCACAGGAGCCATGCTGCTTCCGAGGATGAGATCCTTAAGGACTTGGACAAGCTCGAGAAACGGATGTTCTCGGTAGAGAAGACCGTCGGGATGCGGACGCCGGCAGGTGAATGGAATTTGAATCCTGTCGCGCAACCGTCCGATAGAGCCAGTAGCAGTGTGGTGAACGCGAATTTCAGGGAGTTAAACCTGAAGCTCGAGAAGGCTCTCCTCGAACACGAGAAGTTTGCTAAGTGGGCCTCCGAATCTATTGGTGGCATCAATGAAGGCCAAACCCTTCTCGCTAATCGGATGTCGAGGCTGCAAAGTGGAAGGGGTTCACAGGCGATCGATAGATCATCAGGGCCCGTATCCCCGCAGGACTGGCATGAAGCAATTGACGAAGTCAATCGAAAGATCCAGGATCTATCCCGTGGAGCTCAACGCCACCATGGGGACCATGACGATGTTCTTGCAAGGTTTGAAACCTTGAAATCCCGTGTTGAGCAGTACGAGGCGAGTTCGGGAATTCTGAATCAAGTTCTTGATGACATCAGAAGGCAGATCCGCAGTCTCCCTGCGAATAGTGATCAAGCACGGTCTGCCGTTAGGCGTGAGATTGACTCATTGAGGGGTACGCTTGAGGGCGCTATGCGGAGGATCAGCACTGTTGAGAGTAACATGCGTACTCTTAATGGAATGAACAACAGGATCATGGCTCAGCTCTATGAAATCGAAGGTCATGTTGATGAAGCTGCTGTCATTATTCAAGGTGCCCAGGACAATCAGGCGAATCCCCCACAGCCTAGAGAGAGACGGAACGTCGGATACGACGCCTTCGCGGGGCAAGGACACAGAATCAGGTCTCCGACGCCCACTCCCGGAGAAGGTAATGGCCGGGGTACTGGCCTTCCGGTGAGACCGGGCGTGCAGGCAGGCATCCCATTTATCCCGATAGGGAGAGGGATGACAGCAGAAGCAGGAGGGCTCGGGGATTGCCTGACAGGTCGCATTCACCGCCAGGGCGTGCGAGGGATGGCCCCCGCGCGCGCGCAAGGGGGGACATTTCTGTTTCTCCCAATAGGGATGTGGGTAGGAATAGGAGCCCGAGGCCTGCTGCCGTCCCCGATAGGGGATCTGAGGTCCGAAGTCGGCAATCAAGACAAGAGAGGCCAATCCGCGATAGCGGGAGCATCTCTCCGAACCTGGATAGGCCGATCCGCGATAGCGGGAACGTCTCTCCGAGCCCAGACCGTCATCCAGGAGGTGGTAGGGGTAATAGGGCCCATGCCGACATTCAGAGTCCCGGCGATGACTGGAGGACTCCTGGGAGTAGAGCTAGTGCCGACATCCAGAGTCCCGGCGATAGGTGGAGGACCCCTGGAGCTCCATCTGATCGTGGACAGGCCTCGGCACCGGCCGCAAGAGGAGCTCCCGGTACCGGTGGCCCAGATGCGCCGAAGATTTGTGCCCTCGATGATCCCAACGACCGTAGGCACCCAAGCGCTGAATTCTCGTGTGTTACGTGCAATCTTTGCCGGGGTGACGACGGGGACTGTTGCAATTGTCAGTTCTTGAAGATGAAATGCTGGGCATGTCGCAAGAATGCTCAGGAGGTCTCCATGTATTTCTGCACGGATTGTGGGACTCACGTCTGTGAGAATCACAGTTATTTTGGAAATGACGGCCTTGAGCGATGTGCGCGCTGCAATATTCGGCATGAACGCGCTCAAGCTGGACCGCCCCCTCCTCCTCCTCCCGGGGGTGGTGGGCAAGGCGGACCACCTGGTCAAGGTGGGAGCGGAAGCGGTGGTCATGGACATGCTCCACTTCCACCACCAGGTCCTGGACATCCTGGCGGAGGCCCAGGTCCCGCTGGACCCCCTGGCGGCCCGAGTGGAGGTGCGCCTACCGGGGGTTACCCTGGTGGAGCACCCGGGTTCCATGGTAGTGTTGCTGATACTCAAGGAACTGGGAACAATCAGTGTGGTTCCAGCTTCTATGGTCCTGCCTACGGAGGTGGCGTTAGTCACCAAGGGGTTGGCGCTGGCGTTAGTCAGTCTAGCGATGCTGCAGGTTACCCCTCAAGTGTTGCGAGCGGTGGTAACCTTGGGCCAGGTCTTAGCCTCGGCTATAGTGTGAATGGTGCCGGTAGGCAGGGAGATGGTGGTCTTCTCCCTGAAGCCTTGAGGGGAGATGATGGACGAGACAGGTGCACTAAGTGTAGCAGGATCCCTGAGCCTGGTTTCCCTCTTGTTCCTTGCGTTGGTTGTGGAATGAGGGCGTGTGAGGTTTGCTGCCCTATGCCTGCTAGGCTGTGTGAAAGTTGCAGGGTTACCTCATGTACCCCGATAGGGGCTCTGATTTCCACCGTTGTCGATAAGGATCGGTTCCATCATAAGTGCAACACGATAGTGCTGCCTGCTGAGCCGACAGCTGATAAGCTGCGGGAATGGCTTTCCGAGATAAAGGAAAGGGTCAGGAATGCTTTCAGCTTTGACTCTGACTACGCGTTAGCGTGGATTTCAGAGACCGAGAGGCTCGACTATGATGCTCTTGGTGGACCCTGCAAGTACCCGATCTTGGATTCCAACTTCACGAGTGCTATCAGGGAGTGTATCAAGACGAGGGCTGTTAGGGACAAGATGAATCGCCTGACCGAAGCCGCTCAGAACATGCACACTGCTAACGGGGCGACTCGCACCGCTGGTCGTGTCGATGCTGATGTTGGCAACCTGGATGAGGTGATTGAGGCACACGTCCTTGAGTCCACTCCATCCATCATATCCGTTGGAAAGCACTGTATGGATATGGGATACTCGTTTGCATGGACTGCAGGTTGCAAGCCTACTCTCACGTGTCCTTCGGGCCGCACGGTGACATTGGATGTCATCAACAACGTGCCATATCTTCCTCATGGTGACACCCAGTTCGTTTCTCCCACTCTTGATGATGCTGAGCCAATCCCTGCTATGCCTGCCCCCGGGGCGGCGTATCGAGGGCTTGAAGTCAGCGAGGTTCCGCCGTGTAGGTCTGAGCTTACGGCCAAGAGTGAGCTACAGGACACCTGGCGCACTGAGCGGTCGGGCCATGTTGTGAAGGAGCACCGGCTTCCGCGTAAAGCGAAGTTTGTGCCGACAGGCGATGATTGCCCCGTCGGGATTGATCGATTGGATAACTACAGGAAAACTGTCGTTCATTGGAATGGGGTTACCCATGAGGTGCTGGTTGATAGTCTTTGGGAGTTATCTGAAAGAGATCAGCGTGCGATAGCATCTGATGTCCCTTGGACGGGTGAAACGTGGTTTCAGGTCAAGTGCGAGACCGTTGCTCTTCCCGGAAAGGCAGAACAGGGGGATGAGGGCGATAGCCGATCACCACCTATTCCTGGCCCAGGGGAAGGGGACGATGGTGACATTGTCGAGATAAACTTTCTCTCCGGGCTACGCACTGAGGCTGAATGGCGGGCAGATGCTAAGACGCTTCGCCATATGCTCACGCATCTCCCGAAGAACCCCTATTGCCCGCACTGCCAGCGTGCGAAAATGGAGAATGTCAAGCTTCGCCGCAAAGGTGGTGCTGCTGCGCATGACGTGGTGAGCTTCGGCGACCTAACCACCGCTGACACGATGGTGTTGAGAGGATTGAAGGATCGAGGCTTTCATGGCGAAGCAGACGCGATAGTGTTCTATGACCTCGCTACTGACTACCTCGAAGTCATTCCTGTGCAGTCCAGATCCCGTAGCAATACGCTGGAGGCATTTCGCAGGTTTGCAGGGGGGCAAACTCTGAAGTTAGTGTACAGCGACCAGGCCCCAGAGCTAAAGAATGCTGTCACTACGCTTGGAGCATTGCATCGACTTTCCACGCCGGGCATGCCCAAGACCAACGGCCTGATCGAGAATAAGGTCAAGCTTGTCCTCCATGGGGCACGTGTGCTCCTGCGTCAAGCTGGGTTTGAACCTCGATGGTGGCCATTTGCCGTTAGGCATTTTTCCATGGCAAGGAATATTGAAAATCGCGGTGAGGGATCACCGTGGATGCGACGCCACGGTGACGGGAACTTCAGCGGAGTCATTCTGCCGTTTGGTTGTCTGGTCGACTTCTACCCCATTGCTCCCAAGATTCGCAGGGATAGAAAGGGGGGGGTTCAAAACGCCCAAAACGACTTCAGACATGCTGGAAAGATCGACTCAGAGGACGTTGATGAAGGAGGAGACCACTGGATCGCAAATGAAGACGAGAAGGTTCTCACTCGCGTCCACGTTGAAGCGCGAACCGAGCTCTTTATCCCGATAGGGACGAGCTGTCCAGTCAAGATCAAAGACCTTGGCAGGAGGCGGAGCACAGTCCTCAACTATCTGGACGGATCGACCGAATTCGTTGTTGACGAAAACTGGCTCCAGGCCGAGAACGACCGTGGAGGTAACCACGAATGGACTGGAGAAACTCATTTCGACTGTGATTTTGATCGAGTCGATGAGGATGAGGCCGAGATCTATGAGAACGAGGAGTATGAACCCGAATGCAACGACGAACCGGACTTTGTTCCCATTGATGAGGTAGGGGTTGAAGAGACAAGCGTCACTACTGCCCTGCCCGCCGAGAAGAAAGAGCGGGGCTTCATCAAGATAGAGGAGGATCCGAAGTTCGCCCCATCTTCCAAGCCAGGCCTATTTCTGGGCTATCGGTTAGAACCTGGGGGGCTGTGGAAGGGCGACTATCTCGTTGCTGATCTCGAGCACATCCAAAGGGGCCTCAGGAAACCAAGTATACACCAGGTCAAACGTATCTGGAAGAACCCTGAGGAGCCCTACGTGTTCCCGATGTTGGCATCTTATGATGCTAGGACTCGGACCATTCGGGAGGCGTTAGCTGACCGAAGGGCCGACCTTAAGCCGAGTAAGAAGATCAGGGATGAATTCGACTTTGATGAAGGTCGGTTTGATGATCCTGATGATGATGACGATGACCAACAGGACGAGGGGGGCGGTAGCTCTTCCAAGTCTGATGGGGCCATTCAGAGCAAGGCTGTCCAAGGGAGTGGTGACGCATGCGTCTCAGATTACTGGGAGCGGCACGACGAGGACAGCGCCTGGTATCGCATCCACGTTGAGGTGCGGAAGAAGTTCTTCGGGACGACGAACGAGGACCTTCCCCTAGGTGGTCCTTCGCATGAGGCGCTTGACACCGTTAGGGTCACGCACATGCGGGGGGTTGATGCCGTTGGAAATTGGGTGAGAGATGATCGTCATCACGATGCTCCCAATCATCGGCATTTCACGCGTGGATTTTGGACTGGCGTAACCATCCTATTTGATAAGGGATGTGCTCCCCACGGTAGGTTCAAGCCGAAGGAAGAAGGAGCCGAACCTGCCGGAGGCCCAAAGAAGGGCCATAAGCTGCACGGAGACAGGATCGACTATGGCCAATCCGCCGATAGGCGTGAGCGGCCATACGCAGGCACCGGAAAACCCAATTCCATTGATGCGGACAGTTGGAGACAGATGTCTACCCGGTCTCGGGAGATATATGTTCAAACCGAACGGGAGTTATCCCTAAGGGAAGAAAGACGCCGCGAACATCCTGAGAGGGACCCGGCTGCTCCAGCGCCTGGCCGCAAGCTCCTCATCGAGTTTGCGTGTGAACCTGACTCGCGTCTGTCCGCAGTGATGATGGAGTGTGGAGGCGATGCAATTCGCGTTCACGTTGGCTCATTTGACATCACCAAAGCCAAAGACGTTAGTCGGCTTATTGGGATCATCGAGGATAATCCTGGGTGTGACCTGTGGGCGTCAATTCCGTGCGGACCGTGGAGTACATGGCAGTATGTCAACCTTTCAATCCACGGTGCTGAGTTTGCATCACACCTGAACGATCTTAGAAGGAATTCTCAGGTTATGTTTGCGGCGTTCCTGCGGGCCTCCCGAGCCGTTAGGCGAGGAGGGGGCAGGGTTGCATTTGAGTGGCCTAGACACTGTCTTGGATGGAAGCAACCGTTCATGCAGAGGTTTCTTGCTGATCCTGATGTCGAGACCGTAGATTTCGACGGCTGTGATTTCGGGATGCAGGATAAGGACGGTGTGCCAATCAGGAAACAGTGGAAGGTTGCGACGACCTCCAAGGAGCTCATTGATGAGCTGTCAGGTCGGAAATGCAAGCACGAGAAGGGATACCTTCATGCACGCATTGAGGGGTCGGTCACCCCAACGACTGCTCTCTATCCGAGTGAAATGTGCGAGGCAATCGTTGGAGCATGGTACCCGAACGGCACTTTCAAGAAGGTCGCGAATGCTATGCCGGTCGAGGTTGACCCGATTGAACAGCGATGGAAGAAGAAGCCGAATACCTTGTACGTTAGTCTTAGCAGTGAAACTGCCAAGATCCCGACGCGGGCTACTTCGGGGAGTGCGGGTTTGGATACCTATGCCTCTGAGGGAGCATGTATTCCCGCAGGGGGGTCAGGCTTGGTCAACACCGGAATCTCGATAGAGATGCCCGCTGGGGTATATGCTAGGATAGCTCCCAGGTCAGGACTAGCCGTGAAGAACAGGATCGCTGTAGGCGGTGGGGTCATTGATCCCGACTACGACGGAGAGATCAAGGTCATCCTTTTTAATCATGGGGATGAGGACTTCATCGTGAATCCTGGGGACCGCATTGCGCAGATCGTACTGGAGCGTGTTATGCTCATCGACGCGTCGATCGTCCCTAGGAAAGCCAAGCGGGGAACCGATAGGGGATCCGCGGGTTTCGGAAGCACTGGTATAGCTGCTGCTGCCCCTACGATTGGATCTGATGGAAAGACCTTTGAGTTCTCTATGCCCAGGGGGGAGATATCCCTATCTCATCGGCCAAAGAGCTCGGGTGTCTTTCCTCCCTTGTACGCTTGTGTCGCTAGGCCAGTGAACAAGAAGGAACAAGCTGGAAATGCCAAGGCTAAGGCCGCTCTTCAGAAGGAATGGGACAAGTTAACTTCGCAAGGATGCTGGGACTTGTCAACTGTCCAAGAGTGGCATGATGTTGCAGCCAAGGCACGTAAGGAAGGGGAGAAGATCCATGTTGGTAGAATTTTCGACATTTGTGTCGAGAAGAATCACGAGCTGCCGGAGGACGATCCAAATCGCAAATATAAAGGGCGAGTCGTGTTCGAGGGATGCTTCGTCCGTGACGAGATCGGGCATTGGGCCCTGTTCTCCGAGAACACCTCCTGCCCCGCTACTATGGCGGCGGGTAAGATGGGTGATGCTCACGGGTTACTCCCAGGGAATCTTCTGGAAGTGAGTGATGGGGAGTCTGCGTACACTCAGGCCCGCTTGAAGGGAAGAAGACTTGGGTGAGGATTCCTCGCGACCAATGGCCACCCGAGTGGTTCGACGGCAGCGGAAATCCCAGATACAAGGATCCGGTCGTTGTTCTCGTGCTTGCACTATATGGACATCCGGACGCTGGTACCTTTTGGGAACAGCACTGCGAGGCAATGCTGAAGAAAGTCGGATACGTCAAGGTGAAGGATTGGGCCAGCGTGTTTAGGCATGAGGAGCTCGACCTCTTCCTTGTCGTGTACGTGGATGACTTCAAGATGAGTGGGCCGGCGAAGAACATCGCAGAAGGATGGGCGCTGATCTCGAAGGTCATCAAGATGGAGGAACCAAGGCAGCTCAAGAGATATCTTGGCTGCGAGCACGAATTCACGCAACAGGTGGTCAAGGGTCACTTTGACCCGAGACTGGCGTGGACGGTCGGCAATCCTCCTGATAAGGAGCAACCCGACTTGAGGTTTGGTCCAGAGGGGTTACTCTCTAAGGACATCCCCAAGCCGGAAACCACGATAAGGTTCATCAAGTACAGCGAGAGCAGCTTCATGCAGGCGTGTGTCGATAGATACATTGAGCTGTGTCAGGGAAAGTACCCGAAGAAGCTGCAGAAGGTTGAAACTCCGTTCCTGGACGAGAGCAAGCCGGAGTTTGACGAGAATTCCGTCAATCCTGAATTTGACAAACTCTTCAACCAGGCGATGGACATGGAGACCGTCAATGCGCAGCCAGGATGCCTCGGAGATGACGCGGCGGCGGTGCTGATGAAGGTTCTCTACGGAGCTCGGATGGGCAGATATGACCTGATTCGTCCCGTGCAGGCGTTAGCCAGCCGGGTCACGAAGTGGAATCATCTATGTGACCGCAAGCTCCACAGGTTAATTTCATATGTGAACTCTACGCTCGATCTTCATTTGTACGGTTGGGTGGGCGATAGCCCAGAGTTCATTGAGTTGGTTGCTTACTGTGATGCGGATCTGGCTGGGGATCGTACTGATTCCAAGAGCACGTCGGGAGTGCTTATTTGTCTTGTGGGTCCTAGGACCTACATGCCCATCACTGGAGTAAGCAAGAAACAGACTTCCGTTTCGAAGTCGACTCCTGAAGCAGAGATTGTTGCTCTCGACCATGGAGTGTCCAAGGAGGGAATGGCATTAGCTACCCTCTGGCAGCACGCTATTGGGAAGGGAAAGGAGACTCAGCCGTTTATTATCAACGTGCTGGAGGATAACGAATCGGCATGCCGGATCGTTATAACTGGGAATAATCCCAACATGCGCTATATGTCAAGGACGCAGCGCATTGACATCTCGTGGCTCAACGAACGTTTTAATGCTGGAATTTTTCGGTTCGTTGCGTGCCCGTCTCACTACCAAGGCGCAGACATTTTCACTAAGGCCTGCATTGACAAGGTCGTGTGGAATAGAAATCTGCACACCCTTGGTATGTTCCTGCCGGGATACCTGCAGGAATATTTGGCCCAACCCACCCAACCCTGTCTTAAGCCCCCTGCCGCTCCTGGACTGCCCCCGCTTAGGGGGGTACGCATGGAATCAGGTGCAAAATCCGGTTTCAATCGGCTCATTGAGAGGTTACTCTCTGAGTACGAGGGAATCGTGCTTGACGAGGAAAAAGGAGGGAAAAGATGCGAGAAAACTATTATTGCGGACCAGGCGATAGCCGGAGTTCTTGCGTATAGTGATCTTTGCAGGGTTGTCACGCTTCAAGTTGCTCCTGGTTACAGGAATCACATCATACGGTCTGGTAGGATTGAAGGCGATAGCCTTTGTTATGTTGTGCTTGTTCTTAATGATCTTGCACCCGATAGGGTTGATTCCAGGACTGGGAAGTGGGGACAGACCAGAAAGCTTAGGGATAGGACCGAGGCTGCCGTTAGGCAAAGGTTCAACTTGGCTTGTGATGCTCGGACCAGTGGATGTGTTCCGATCATTCTCTATCGACCTAAATGCAATATCTTGAAGGAAGGTGAGGTTGAAGGAATCGCTACCACGCATGGGTTCGATTGCAGGTCTGTTTGTGCTTGCCAATGTGGTCTCAAGAGACATGGGGTCGTGTTTAGGTGCTTCTCTTCTAAGTCTTTCAATTCGTTTTGGAGTACTTGCAAGATGCGAGGAGGGGATACTCTCTCTCAGCACGACCGATTGCTTGCTGTTGGGAAGTGGTCGAACAACTTCGTTGCCGCGTAGCTCTTGCTTGATCAAGCTGGCTCACCTCGCGGGCAACCGCACCACATTCACAGGCGACTCAATGCGCTTACTGACCAGAACAAAAGCATGAGGCAGATATGCCTGTCACTAAGGTTTTCTTCTGCTTCGTGATGGACGGATTCAGTCAATTGTTCATCTTCTAGGTTCTTGTTCTAGGGAGAGGGTCTCTGGCCGATAGGCTGAGCCTTCTGAGGGACAGGGGACTCTGGCCGGTAGGCTGGGTTCCCGGTTCATCCGTGGTTCTGTGGCCGGTGGCCCGAACCTGCTGACGCATGGCGGCAGCTGGCGGAATGGGCGTGGGGCGCTGCATGGCGACGCCTCCGCGGCCGTCCTGGGACCTGGCGATGGGGCTGGGTATGGAGAAGCCGAAGGCTGTGGCCGGTTGTTTGCTTGCGGGATACCGCGAGTGGACGGTTAAGGGGTTTAAGGGACAGGATCCGAAGCTCACCACGATTGATCCAGATATGGAGAAGGCCGATCAGCTGATTGAGGATGACGATGCCGCAAGGTTCGACGAACTGGTTGGCAGAGTGTCCCACATCAGCAAGGACAAGCTCGACAAGTCCCACATGGCGGTGCCGGACCATGAAAAGCTGCTCCGGTACCGAGCGGTCAGGACTGCTGCGATAGTGGCGGAAATGAAGCGCCGGGGAGTGGAGGTCACGGAGATGAACGCCGTACAATTGGCGGCCATCTTGTGCGCTGCGGTTCCAACGGACCCTGCTTTCTTGCTTCCTTACCATGCTGCATTCGTGTTTGAGGAGAGCGTCGAGAGTGGCGTGAGTGCGCTACCCATGGATAGCAGTACGGAGCCGGCAGCTGAACCCTGCGGCGGGATGTGGGTGGGAGACCCAAAAGCCTGGCCGGAGTGGAAGACGGTTCATCAGCAGACGGCCTTGGTAAAGGCGGTCGCTGATCAGGCAGAGGCGGCATTCGGGGATCACCCTCTGTATAGCGGAGATGATTTCGGTGATGCGGAGCACCACTTCAAAGCGCTCCGTGCCTGGATGAGCGAGAGGCCGAACGCATTGTTCACTCCTCCGGAGGTGGTCGTTGACGCGATGATGCTGACGGAGGGGAGAAACAGGGAGGAGATCGTTAGATGTTCCTCGGGACGGAGGCTATCATCGGTCCCGTCGGTCAAAAGGTTCGCGTCGGCTGATAAGCCAGGAATGCGGGGGTACCTGCACGCGATGGGACAGATGTCAGGTGTGGTCACTTCCTTGCATGATGCCATCGACTGGGATCGCAGACAGGTGTTGAGGATCTCGCCTAAGAACCCGGCGAGTGCCACTGACTTGGAAATCGGCCCCGATGACGGATGGGCATTCTTCGACTTGGCCATCAACTTCAAGGGCCAGACGGATACCGAGAAGGTCCTCATCCATGGAACCTCGCAATCCTCATTGTGGAGTATCCTGGGTGGTATGCAGGTTACTGCGTCCACCGCGAGCGATGAGGCGGTAGGTGTATGGACATCCTTGAAGGCGGTTGAGGCCCTGGGGTACAGCACTCTGTCGCACTACGGTCAGAACACGTGGGCGAGGGTCGCGATTTGCATCGCGCAGCCGGACGAGTCTGAGAACCTGTTCAGCGACAATCCCCACCTGAAGGGCGTCAAGCGAGGGGCCCAGCGAGTATTCCCGAACGCGAGGTTGGGGATCTGTGGGATCTGCATCAAGCTTGAGAAGCCTGCGGCAGACTCACAATTTGTGGAGCTATGCAACTCAGGGGGCGATAGCACCCTGCAGTACTACAACCCGTTCGTTGAATGGAATCCGCATGCTCCATCGGTCGTGTGGGCTATGCGCAAGTTCTTCCCTGAGAACTACATGGGACCGATAGGTCTATCTGTTGAAGAGGAGAACATGCGTGCTGCTCCAGGGACCCCTCAGGCTGCCGAGGCGGAAGGTGGGGCGCTATACGCCAGGATCGTGCCGAAATCGAACATGCTTGAGGCCATCCGGGGCGAAACGTTTGAGATCACCCTCACGAAGGGATACCTCACCGAGGTCAAGGATGAGGCAAAGGCCGTTGGGCGGGGAGCGCTCTTCCCGAGGGAGCTTGAGTGCTTTGAGCAAGCTAGGAAGGTGATGCGCCTGATCAGGAGTGGGAAAGTCGTCCCACCAACGGTGGAGCTGCCGAGGGGAGGATACTCCCGTGTGGCGGTTGATTCTGTGCAACTGGAGAGGCAGTGGGACGCACGGGCAGCTGCCGTGTTAGCGGATGTGATGCTGTCTATCTACCCATCCATCGTGCTGCACGAAATGAGTCGCTACCAAGACAAGATGGTAATCTTGCTTCGGTGTTTGGCGGCTAGTGGGACGGGCGCTGCGGTGAGGATTGCTGCGGCCTTGGCGGCCGGATACGGTCCTCCGGTGTTCAAAGAGGAGTCCGCGGCTCCGGATGCAACTGTGTTCTACCTGCTGGATCAGACGTTCAACACTGCATCCAAGAAAGGGATGGACCCAGCTACGTTGGCGGAGGACATCCTCAAGTGCAGAACAAAGAACGATCGGTTGAGGGGTTCCCCAGATCACCGACCGTTCAGGAACTATGAGGTGCATTACGTGACCAGCACTCGTGATAACGAGGAGACATCCCTTCGGATGATGGTCGACAAGGCGTACGCGCTGATGGACAAGCGGACGGACGACTGCGTCCAGAAGTACGGCAACGCGGATGCCGCCAAGCATGACCTGTATGTCTTTGGTCTCCGTGGCTCCTACCTGTATAGGTGGGAGAGGAACGCATGGAGGGCCAGAAGCGACGCGGCAACCGTGTGGAGTAAGGACGTGGAGTCGCTGGTCGCGCTCAACAACAAGGTCAAGGTGATGGTTTGCGGCCCGGGGCGATCGTTAGATCGAGAGGGCGACCAAGGGGTTCACATGACAAAGGAGATCCAGTACAGGATGGGTGATCTCCGCGCGAATTTGATCCCAGTGGTCTCAGCAGACGCCGTGTCATGGGGGAGTGAAGTTGACAGCTACGGCAGAAATCGGCCAGTCCAAAGAGCATGGGCTGTGGTGCCGGCCTATCTTGCGGCTGTCCTGGACTTTTACTCCCTGACTAGGACTACGTGGCCTGGTTTCGTCACGTTGCACATCAGGGACAACATCCTCAAGCTTTTGAAGGAGGGTACTTCTTCGAAGATGGGTGATGGCGGATCGATGTCTGAGTCCGAGGACGTCGATGTGACAGGTGCCGCTCAGGGAGGACCGCCGGTAGGCGTAACCCCCGGTGGGCAATCGTCTGACGCAGGTCAGCGTGCGGAAGGTCAGACCGCTGCCCCGAAAGCACCTCCTAAGGCGTTAGTCACGAAGGAGATGCTGGCATCGGTGAGACCAAAGTCTCCGCCGAACCCACCTCGGAGTCCGAGGGTTTCTTCATCTCAGGTCACGGCGACCGAAGTTGGGAATCGATGGTCATCGAATCTTCGAACGCCTAGAGCGACGATTGAGGAGGAGAACACGGGTGGCTCCGCCGAGGTCGATGATCTCCTACCCGATAGGGAAGGGGTCGATCTCCCTACGGATACCTTCAACGATGGTGGGGATCCGACCGAGGCCGAGGTGTTAGAGTTCACCGGAGACGTTGAGATGGAGCCGGAGAAGGAAGCCGAGGTTCCCGCTGTAGGTGAGGAGGAGACTCCCGGTAGGGAAGCTGAGATACCTCAGGCCACTACGACTACGACTGAACCGTCGGTGGAATCGTCTGCGGCAAAGCGAGCGGCGTCGCCCGTTAGGGAGGAACGCAGGGCTCGAGATCATGTTGGTACTCCGAAGAAGGAGGAGGCGTCGGGTACGATTGGCCCAGGTGTGCCGGTATCCTATGCTCCCAAGTACACGGACGATGACGGGGACTTGCGGGATACTGCAGCGACCCCGAAGGCGGCTTCGGCCCAGGAGTCTCGAGGGGGCATACACAATTATGCGAACACGCCGTACCCGGAGCACCCGGGGGAAGCACCCGAGCTGAAGTCAGCGGAAGTTCGGCATCACCGTGAGCATAGTTCCTATCAATCCACGAGGGGTTCACGGACCTCGGCGAGACCGGCGGAGAGCAGGTCAAATAGGAGGTTCATCGTTCAGCACATCCTGGCTAGGGAGGCTGGTGAGCCCTTCATCTATGCCGTGATCCGGAACAAGGCAATCACTCAAGAGCGGGTTACCGCGGAGGAGTGGAGGAAGGCGAACGAGACTAGCCACATTGTGTTCCCGAATCGCGATAGCGAGTGGGTTGCGGTGTTGGAGAGAGCCGTGCATAACGATTACATGTACGGGGCGTTGGATGCTTCCCGAGCTGCTGGGAGGATCGATCAGGAATATATCAATCCTCGAGATCGGAAGTCTACGCCGTGGGGTGATCAGCAATGGAACATGAAGAAGGTGGCGTCCGAGGCTGCCCATATCCCGTTAGGGATGAGGCAAGACATTCAGGCGAAGTACCATCATGGACGAGCACCTCCGGGGGACTGGGCAGATATGCCCGATCGGGATGATTACATGGTTCGTGGTGTCGTTAGTGACCCGAACCGCAGGGCGTATGATTGTCTTCGAGCGCCGGGAGTGAGGGCTACCTTGCTGAACGCGCAGACGGGGCAATGCATTCCTTTGGACGATCCGACTTGGGTGCCGGAGATTGCATCATCACACCTGCTGGTGGGGACGATCACTACGATCGCATCGCACGTGGACTGCGCCCTTGGGCGCGCGTGGCGGATGCCCATGTTCCATCCTCAGCTGATGGCGGCGACGGCGATGCTGGAGAAGCTGCAGAAGTACTTCAACGCGCTGAACGAAGCGGTGCTAGGCAAGCGGTTGGGGACTGCGCCTTTCAGCATGATTGCCGGTCACCTTGCTCCGGAGTTGCGGACTGTCCCAACGAGGGAGCAGATGCCCGACACGCTGGCGCAATCAGCGGCTGAGATTATGCTGTCTCATGTGTCGGCATTGTCCCATTCGGGGTCTACTTCCGATAGGAAGGAGATCCTCGATAGGGATGGGCTCCCGTTCGGGAAGTCATGGTTCGAAGATGACCCTGAAGGAGCCACTTGGCCTGGGCACCACATGGCTGGGGGTGTCGCTGTCCCGCTGAAGCCGAAGACGAAGATCGTGTGGGGAAAGCGACCGTATGTGACCGACGAGGGCGACGTGGATCCTGGGGCGAGCTCTTCGGGGCAACAGGGGACCGAGCCGGCCCCCGATAGGGGCGTCGGGTCAGGAAAGGATGATGATGTGACTCTTCCTGACATTGGGAAACTGTCCGTGACGGAGAAGAAGAAGGACGACATGGACGTGGACCAGGAAGGCTCCAAGAGGGACTCCACCGGGACGAAGGGGCCCACGCCTCGGGGTACTGAGGCTGGGAAGGCAGACCCGAGTGAGATCACCAACTTCAAAGGAGCTACCGTCGAGGAGTACCGGAAGACTGCTCCTAACTATGAGTACAGCGGGGAGGGAGATGATCGAAGGATCCTTCCCAAGAACACTCCGATAGACATGGAGAAGTCGTTGCCGGCCGAGGTAGCGCTCTTGATTCCGAGAGCAGTGGCCACGCAGAAGGAGGCTGAGGAAGCCGAGAGGGCCGCAATGGAGGCCGTCCGCGGGGACTATAGGCTCCCGGACGTGGGTCAAGAAGACAGGGAGAAGGTTGACCCTTACACCGTGACGGATGAAGACTTGGCTGCGTCGGTAGACGCGTTGACTTGGAGGTTGAGTAACATGCCTGAATGGTCGGGCAATCTGATCGACCCTGCGAAGTCTGCTGAGCTAGTCGCGGCGAGATGGGGCGGGAAGGCGAGTTATGACAAGCCTGAGGCTCCGCTGACTGAGGCTGGGATGAAGAGTGCGTCATTGGAGGATCGTGCCTATGCCTTGTCGCAGCTGAATCAGATGGTGAACTTTCACAAGAAGCACCTATGCTCTGGGCGAGGAGCGCCTATGGTGAGTGCGGCTGCCCCTAGTGGACCCTTTGCTCCTGACCAGCTGGATGATAGCAGGAAGTTCAGGCCTAGTGAGGCGGCGAGCAAGATGACCTACAATCTTGTGATACTGGATGGGAAGAAGGATTATCTTGCCGATAGGCGAGAGATCAATCCAGAGTTGAGGGAGACGGGAGTTATCCCTGATGAGGCCGTCACTTGCCAGATTGTGGTTCCCTCGAAGACGAGGTTGGGCGAATACCTCCCGAACTACGAGGAGACCGTGGGCACCGTTGCAGGACGGGAGGCGGCGAAGGAGTTGATGAGACTGCTCTCGTGCGATTTCGACGGTTTGGTCATCAATTCAAAGAGAGTCTCGGAGTTATTCGAGGAACGTGTGCTGAAGGAGACCGGACGCGAGGCTGGAAACTGGGTGAAAGTGACCAGGCCATCTGGTTCCTGAAGGAGATCTCGGGCATGGAGAACGCTGAGATGTCTTGGAAGTTCTTCATTCCGACGCTCAAAGCTTTCCCGATAGGGCAAGTTGAGGCGATGCTCATGGTCATGTACGACGGGAATGGCGTTCTCCTCAAAGAGAGCACCAGGTTGGTTGCCGTTAGGCACACGCGGATCGGACGCGACATGAGTTACAGTGCCGTTAGGCATAGGTACACTCAGGAAGATGCACCTGGCGGATCTCTGATGTATGAGATGCATTGGAATGAACTCCCCATGGTGGGGTACGTCATCATGAAGTTCTCGGACTTTCGGAAGGCGGTTCAGCTCCAAAGGGTAAGGCGAAATGGAAAGGCCATGATCGAGATATTGATCACGAGGCCCGATGTGTACGAGACCATTGGGGATGGTAGGCAGGATGAGGGCCTGATCCCACTTGTGGGAGCCATGGCGCCGGATGCCGAGGTATCGCCTTCGTGGTATGTCAGGGACAGGCTGCGGAACTACTCCGGTAGGTACGTGGTGGTAATGGTGGATCTTCGGGTGCACTGGTCCTTGGTTGGACCCGTGTTTTTGACAAGAAGGAAGACTCTGGCCGTTAGGAACGAGATCCACATGGGAGCATGGAAGGCGGCTTACATGTACGATGATTACACGATAGTGTACCATCGGGCATGGGACTATGGTGACTTCACCCCCGTTAGGGGAGAGCACAGGCGATCGCGGGAAGAGGTCAGGTTGAATGTGACTACCACGTTCTGTTTGAGGTGCGCGGAGATGACGCCAAATGGGATGCATTTGTGTCCTGGATGCGCGCTCCCGGTCTTTTACCCGAACTTTATCCCCAATGCGGAGGAGAAAGACTTCGAGAATTGCCGCATCGTGCCGGAGTGGGTGAGGACCATGGGGCAGTTCAAGCCCAAGAGGATCCCCACCGAAGTGGTCGGAGTCATCAAGAGGAACTTGATTTCCTATTCGATGGCGTCTGATCTGAGGATGACGGTGCAGAGCGGCATCAGACTGCCCCCTTATCTTGGTGAGGACAAGGGAGGAGTCGATGCGGCGTGGGATGAGCTGGCGAAGGTGCTCTTCCAATTCTCCTATGTGTCGGGGATTTCGGCATCGGATGCGTTCGTGGAGAAGTGGGTGGCGAAGCACCTGATTTTGACCAACCAAGTCGATAGATTTGAGTCGGTTACGGAGTACTTCCGGGCTAACCCAAGGCATGCTGCCCAGTGGGGTAGGCGTATGACGACTTCCGTTAGGAAGTTCGCTCGCCATGACACGTACTTGTCCTTCTACATCCCGATGGCATACGTGATTGGCTCCGCGGCTGGTCATCTGACCCCATTGTATCCGACCCATCGAAAGGACGTGGACATCCTGGAAAGTCATGCGTTGATGTCGCAGCTCAGGCAGTACATGGTGTCGGAGACAGGGTACGATGAGAAGAAGAGGTTGAAGGAGGCGATAGCCAAGGTGCAGAAGGCGATCAGTGCCGGACAGTCGGAGCCTCCCGCACCCTTTCGTGACCCGTTCGTCTACGTCAGCGACGAGAGGGTGAGGACGGTTCTTGATGGTCGTCAACCCGAACCACTAAACGTGGACATCGAGGGACTTCAATCGGTGCATCATGCTGCGCCAGGTCCTGGTCCCAAGCAGGAGCCGGTCATCAAGGGCGGAAAAGGAAAAGGGAAGAAGGGGGAAAAGGGCGGTAAGGGCGGTAGTCCTTCCGGCCCACCACCGAAGTCAGGTGAAGTGCCAGGTAAAGGATCTGGCAAGGGCGGTAGCCCATCTGTCCCGAAGGCAAAAGCAAAGGATGATGCTGGACCAGCTCCGATGGAGGTTGATGCAACTGTGACTCAACCGAAGAAGACTTGGGTCGAGATGGTGGTTCAAGGAGCCCGGCCGAGTGCGAAGGCTAAAATGACCCCGGTTCCAAAGGCCGAGCCAAAAAGGGAAGGCCGCTTCAGCATCTGAGGCGAAGAATGCTCCGGCTCCGAAGGCTGAAGCTAAGGAGACGAAGCAGGCCGAACCGAAGGTTGAGGTCAAGAAGGAGAAGACGGGCGGAGATGACGCTCCTGGCGGTAGCCGGGGGTCGGCAGAGAGAAAGGAAGTCCCGTTGGGGTCCCGATGAGACTGTGAAGGAGTCGACGAAGCGGGAGGCCTCAACAAGGCCTGATGACGTCGACAGCAGACCAGGTGCGGCAGCGAGAGAGGCTAGTGGGGATGATCTTCACTCCGCGCTTGGCAGATCTTCGGCGAAGGACGCGGTAGCGCCCTTGACGGCCTCCAAGGCTATGGCAAAGAAGCCTGAAGGCGGTGAGATCAGGTTGCAGTCGGCTGAGCGAACTGCGGCGAGCCCGGTGGAGGGTCACTTCCTGGTGCTGCCTGGGAGTTCGGTGGTGGACGCTCTTTTGGCGGTCTCCACCAACAGGGTGCTGAACAAGCAAGTCAGGGATTTCATTAGAAATGGTGAGGACGCGTCAGCACTGGAGGCTCTCAACCAGATCGTGACGAACTCTCGCTCTGGAAGGAGGCGTAGGGAATCGGATGTCTCCCGTACTCCTTCTCGGAGGTCCGTTAGGACCGTGGACACCAGGGATTCCAGGGAGTCAAGGAGGCGCAGATACCGTCCACGGCGCGAGGATGATCGAGACCGGAGGAGGGACGATGCTCGTGATCGTCGTGATGATGAATCACTCGATCGGGAGCGAGATCGAAGGCGAGATGATCGCAGGAGATCCGAGAGGGATCGTGATAGGGACCGTGCGCGGGGCGGACGTGACCGGAGGAGACGTGACGATAGCCGGTAGGCTGAGGCTTGCGTCCATTCTCCAATGGTCGGCGCGGTGCGGAGGTGGTGATGTTCCTCCCGGACCGCTGAGGCGCGGAGGTCATGTCTCTCCCATACCGCTGCTGGGCTGCTGGACGTGTTCATCAGGGAGCAGTGTGAGTGAGAGGGAAAGCAAACTGATGGGGGGTTACTCCCGGGTTTGCAGAATTCAAGCATTTTTATTCAATGGACATACGTTATCTTTTATTTCATGGCTTCTGATAAGAATTAAACTTCTTGCATTGTTGATGCAAACAGTTGTGACCTAATGTCGTCATGTGGACTTTTCCACAAGGTTTGTTGGACAGCGTTACCCCGATTAATTCGGGGTGGTGGCGGGAATTTAATGCCCGGGATGTCGCGCAACTGCCTTTGTGGGTTTGCTCCACCGCTGACGGCGGTAGTGTCCAGCTGTTTGCGGACGCATGCGAGCAGTTAAATCCTATCAGTAAATGGCACGCTCCACCCGTCATATGACGGGCTCCTCGTGAGGGGGGTGTGATTAGCCATGGTTCATATCATCATCAGGAACGTCGCGTTAGTGACCGACCTGTGGTGTTTTGGCTCAAGTTTTGGGTTCCGTCGCGCCTCGAATGGGCGTCGCCGAACCCCTGCGTCGACCGACGGCATCTCGGGGGAGAAAGAGACCTCGGGCCGCCGCCAGGTTGGTAGGGACCAGTCGTGCGGCCTGTTGTCGACCAAGGTTGCGGGTTAACCCTTTTCTTGTTTGGTTTGTTTCCCTTTTGGTTGTTGTTCTCTGGTGTGTGGGAAACCCTGATCTTTGGGACCGGGGATTGGTTTGCTTTTGGGGAACCTTTCTTTTGTGGCCTGTTTACCCCAACTTACCCATTGCCTGGGCACAGGCTCGTGCCCGAATCACAGTTTGTAATGGACTCCCCAAAATGGTTGGTTGTCTTTTGGTGTCCCTCTAAAGCAACCATAAAACATAGGGTCCCCAAAACATACCAAATATATATGGCCAGGGGCGTCAGGAAGGGGATTCTTCGAAGCCAGCTTATTGCAATTCCGGCTGGGTGGGCGTAGAACTTCCTGCGAGATTTCTCAGTTTCGACCCAATTCCAACCCCAGGAGAGCTTCCTTTGTAATTACTAACGGGGGTGTCTCAAACTAGGGGAAAACCTCAAAACACATGTTTGTACTAATGGGGAGACACCTCAAAATAGGGGAAAACCTCAAAACACATGTTTGTACTAATGGGGAAACACCTATGTTTGTACTAATGGGGAGACACCTCAAAATAGGGGAGAACCTCAAAAAACATGTTGGTACTAAAATAGGGGGAGAACCCTCAAAAACATGTTGGTGCTAATGGGGAGACACCTCAAAATAGGGAGAGAACCCTCAAAAAACATGTTGGTACTAATCGGGAGACACCTCAAAATAGGGGGAGAACCCTCAAAAAATGGGTGGGTGTCACGTGGTTTCCTTTCACCAGGGGCTGCCTTTCGCGCGTCGGAACATTCCACTGGACGAGCCACAATCTTGAGGCCAGGGGTCCGGACGGGAACTTGGCGGTCGCGGCGGAGCTGATGGAAATGTGGGGACCTGAGGAACCGAGGGTCTCGTTTTTTTTTTCTTCTTTTTTTTCTTTAGGTCGTGTTTTTTTTTTTTTTTTTTTTTTTTTTTTTCCGGGGGGGGGGGGGCTGGGGGTGCCATGGACACACTTAGAGTCTATCTTGCAGACTCAAGCCCTAAGAAACCGAACACCCTAAATGAAGGAGGTTGCAAAATACCCTCAGTGTCCATACGGGAGGAAGAGGGGGAGGGAACCAACCGGTTGGGTTGTTTTTGATAGGTAATAGAGAAACGCGGAGGAAGTCAACCTGAAACAGGAGTCCCCAAAAAGTTTGATACCCAAATGCAAGAGCACAAGTCGAGTCACTGTGCGAAGCTCCGAGAGGACTACCATTTTAGGGGGCCCCTAAAAGAAGAAGCACCCAAATAGCAGCTTTCATTGAACTTTCAGCCAAGGTTGCACGTCAACTTGGAGCAGGCTTGGGGGCGCTTGTTTCTTCGGCGTGGCGGACGAGATGACTCGTGTTTTCGGTGCACGAAAAGTGGCCAGGAGGTCTCTAAATGGAACCCTCAAGATGGTGCTTTTCCATTTAGGGCGCCATTTTGGACCCCCCAAATTCGCGGGTCCCACGGCCGTGTTTGTTGGGTCCCGTCGCATGTCACGGCCAGGCGGAGCCCACGCTAAAGGAGTGCTTGCCTGGAGCAGCCGCCTTGGAGCCGCGAACGCCAGGTGGTTGTGCTATTCCTCTAGCGGTGACTTTTCCATTTCCATTCTTAACCCAGGGATCCTTCTTTCTAGAAAACCACCAAAATCCCTGAATAAATGGATCCGTTTTTTGAAGAGAACGATGGCTGAAAAGAATGGACAAGGAATCAACTAGAATTCTGGGTCCTGGTACCTTTTTGAGCGCTTGGAAGGAAAACTAAGAGGACCCCTTTCCTGGCCTTTTGGGGGGAAATCAAGGGAACAAAAAGGACAGATACCATCTTGAAGAAGAACACTATCCGAGGACGCACCCAAAATTGGGGAGCCTGTCATGTGGGTATGGTTCAAAATTAGACCACTAGGAACTGGACCACTGGTTTTTGTCCTTGTTTCCATTTAGGGCAGCCCATTTTTGGGTTACCAACTATTTTTGACCCAGACCCAATAATCTAAGATGTCAATCTACTTGCTGGTGCCATAGGCAGGGACCGAGAAATGGGATGACCCATAAACAGTCCAACTGTTTGCTAGGGAATTTCTAGTTCATTCCCACCGCCACGCCCAAAAAAGCCACACGTTTTTGTCCTTGTTTCCATTTACCAGCCCATTTTGGGGGTGACCAACGATTCTTGACCCAGACCGTGCACTTCTAGGTCCCCCAGTGGTGCCCTTTTAACCCCCTTCTTGGGGGAGGGTTCCCCTACTGAAATAGACAAAGCCAAAAAAAAAGAAAGAAAAAGGAAAACACATCGGGTACCAACTTCTTCCAACCTCTTCAAATCCGGACCTAGTTTCAAATTCAGACCCATGGGTTGCTTTCAATTTGTGTCGGCAAGCACCTCTCAAATCCGGAGGGACCCTTAGTCCCTGGCCTCCCCTGGCTTCCAAACAGACCCATGGGGCTTTCAATTTTTGTGGGCCAGGATTTTTTTCTACTGGACCTGCCCTGGCCTCCCCATGGACCTCGCGAATCGCCCGCGCGCTCGCGCGCTCGTTTTCGCCGAGGACCCTTACGCCATCCTGGGCGCCATGGAGGAGTCCAAGGTCGCCGCCCT
Source organism: Effrenium voratum (assembly GCA_963377175.1). Taxonomy (NCBI): domain Eukaryota; class Dinophyceae; order Suessiales; family Symbiodiniaceae; genus Effrenium; species Effrenium voratum. The sequence continues at coordinate 873,992 of CAUJNA010001313.1, read as the reverse complement.
GCTGCGCTCCGTGAGCCGGGCCGCCTCGGCGCCGGGAGCCCCAAAGCGAGCGGAAGCGAGCGGAAGCGAGCGGAAGGGGCGGCGGGAGCTCGGCCAAGACCGGCCTCGCGTGACGTGGCGTGTGCTTTTTTTTGGTTTTGCTTTGGGGGGGGAGGGGAGGCGACCCCTGATTTGGTGGTGTGTGTGTTTTTTGGGGGGGAGAGGGGAGGGGCCGAGTTTGGGAGTCACTGCACTTTGGTGTTTTGGGGGGTCCAACTAGTTTTGAGAGCCTGAATCTGTGTGGGGGTGGACTTGAAAAGGTTCAAGAATTGCCCTTAAGGATTTTTGACCCGAAGAGACCAGGGTCTGAGAAAGAGGTTTACTTGGACAAAGGCAGGGCCCCTGTTTCGGTTCAGAATGAGGGCGAACATTTCCCTTTTTTGGTTTTTATAGGGGGTTCCCTACTGTGGATGGACGAAATCTTGCACCACTTTGACTCCATAGCATACCAGTATTTGTTGGTATTTTCAGGGGAACCAGGGTTGCTTAGGTGGTGCAGGATTTCGTCCATCCACAGCTAGGTCCCCCAGTAGTGCCCTTTTTGCCCCCTTTTTTGGGGGGAGGGTTCCCCCACTAAAATAGACTACAGAAAAAAGGGTACCCTTATTCTAACCTCTCTACTGCAGGACCTAGACAGTGTGTTACCCCGTTTTTGGGTGGCGTCCGTTTCGTCCCCTTGTTTCGGCTGAGGCTGGAAGGCTTGCTTTGCGTGTGCCGCGAGGGCAGCTCTGTGCAGGTCCTCGAGGCCCTTTCCTCGGAGAGCGAGTGGCAGGGTTCATGTGGCTGTGGTTGTCAAAACCAATGGGATCCCATTTTGGGGTAGGTGCACCACCCATGTTAGTCTATGTTGGTGGGGATTGGGATGTTCACTGGGGGTACGGGGTTTTGACCCATGGCCATATGGTTGTCTCTGTCAACATAGATTTCCCTTCACAACTCCCAACACAACTCCCAAATTGGGTTTCCACAGGGGAAACAACCTCAAACAGGGAAACCACAGAAAATCACAATTCTATGAACCCAAAGTGGTTTTCGGCCTTTTTTGTGGTCTCCCCCCAAAAGGGGTACCCTCAACAATATACACAGACGTAGCCCCTCGTTTCAGCATCTTTCGGTTGCAAATTCAATGCGACGTCCTTATGGCACAGTGATGTTCAAATGGGGAGCCGTTTGTGGATGGTTACAAAATCCAAACCCATTTCGCACCCTGATTGAACCTTTTTTATGCATACTTAGATAAGCCATCCATCTCAACCGGTGCCTGGCGCAGATTTGTTGGAAGCCGCACTTGGTGCAGGGTAACAACTCACTTTCTCATCAGGAAGACCCGCAAACTTTTCACAATACAAACAAGCAGTATTTACACACTGTGGATGGACAACATCCTGCACATAGGAAACCCTGGAATGATACGATTCCGCTGAAAAAGTCCCAACCAAAATTAGTTTCCATGGATTGAAAGTGGTGCGCAATGGATTTGGTCCATCCACAGTATCAAGAGATTTGCTTCGCGCCTGAATGAATCGAGTTCAGCTTGCAGGCAGTCCGAGCACCTCTCAAAGATGTCGGCCAGTTGGGCACCAGCATTTTCTGCATCGCGGCGTGGTATCCGCAGGACCGATGTGTCAGGAAGAGCGGAATTTGTGTCGGTGAAACGGGCAACAGATTGGAGTCTCCTGCAAGTGATGGTGCCTCTTTTCAGGTCGGTTCCATCTTGAGACAGACACCCATTTTGACAGACTGGGTGATGTGTACCTAAAGTTGTTTGGGTATAAAGTGCCATCCATGTTTGACGCAGACCGGCCGGCCATGTTGATCCGAGAGTGTCGGAGATTGGGAACTCCACGGTTTCCGTGGCCTTTTGATAAAGTCAACCTCGACTTTATCTGGAGGGACCCCACAAAGAGTACCCATGTTTTTTTTTTTTTTTTTTTTTTTTTTTTTTAAATTGTTTTTTTTTTAAAAAAAAAAAAAAATGTTTTTTTTTTTTTTTTTTATCATTCCATTACAGTTGTAAGGGGAACCCGCCCCTCTTTTGCACGATCCGGAAATACTCCGAGGCTGACATTGCCCTAGAACCGTCTAGAAACCACACTCTTTGCGAGGAGCGTGAGCGTGCTCCAGCAACTTCCAGCTCGGCCCCCCAGTCCGCGCGCTTGCGCGGAGTGCTTGGTGCTAGTGGCAAAGGGGTCTTCGTGTCACATCATGTCGATCAAGCACGTTGCCGGATATTTCCTCAGAAAGCTGCAGCCAATGGCATCATCTTTTTTGTGTCATCCTTTCAATGGGATTGGTCCTTCTTGGCAAGAGGTGGATATGGGGTTACCCATTTTCATTTGGCCGTGGGTCACACCAATGGTACCAATTTGGGGCTAGGAGCACCACCCATTTCAGTCTATTTTAGTGGGGATTGGGATGTTCACTGGGGGTACGGGGTTTTGACCCATAGCCATTTGGATATGGGTCAAAATTAACGCGCCAGGGGACCAGGGTGCCATTTGGGGTACCTATTTTTGACCCACAGCCAGGTCAACATTTTGCTGGCCCCACTTCACATTATTTGGGTGTCCACCGAAAAAGGGCAAGGAACTGACTCAAGTCACCCGAGCAAAGTCAACTCTTCCAAGGGCGCCAGCCACATACCCGAACCACGGAAACCCGAAACAACGAGGCCGTCCCAAAGGAGATTCCTCTCTGCGTGATATGGCGCTTTGTGGTTTTCATGTGAATCTCTGCAACGTATGGGTCGGCAACACTGCAAACTGAGAGCGCAGGCTATCACGAGATGATCAAGGCCTTGTTCTCGCCAACTCCTCCTGCTGCTGCTGCTGCTGGAAGCTGGGGCCCAGATGCTGACCGGCTTGGAGCGAGGTCAAATGCGATGCAGTCACATGGCCATTCGTTGAGTTGGGTTGGAGTGGAAGGAGAGGACATAAATCCCGTCAAAGGGTGCCCGCTTCAAATTCATATTCAAATGATTGGCATTTTGTCAATGGGTAGTCCCTCACAACAGGGGTCCCCATATTTCCCTTTTTGGTGGTTTTAAACGTCACCTTTTTTGGCTCATAAAAGATGAGTGCCCCTTGGTGGGGGTGATGTTTTAAGGGAAATATAGGGAGCCCTGTCACAACGCAGCCAAGGGTGCATGATCCTTTCCTCGACTTGACAAGTTGCCAAGGTGGAGATGTGGTTGCCTGAGATGAGCTGTTGCCAACGTGAACAGATGCCGATGGCAACAAATCGAGTGGATTCCGCGCAGTGTGGGAGCACCAGCCCAAGAATACAACAAGGGGGTAAGGTCCGCAAATTTGTTTGCGATTTTATTCTTGGGGGATAGATGATTGTGATCCGGTTGAGTCTTTCTTCACTCATCCGTCATGGGCTTGTGTGTTTCAACAATTCCCCCATGCCAAGGATGTCCCGCCGGAGAAGGAACAGCCCGTCCAGGCACTTTTGCGCCAGAATATGGCTGTTCCGGAAGCTTTGGTGAAAGCGTGAAAGAGTTGCAGCCTCTAGTATGACTCCCAGCAAAGAATTTCATGGATGCTGTTTTATATGCGTTTTGATGACCTGCAACTTTCCTTTTGCCGTTAGAGGCGGCACGCTTCAAACTTGGAATACTGAGCTGTTGCTCGTTTCGGGCACAAGCTTTCTGACGAACGCCCCTTTGTGTTCCACAAGTCCACCTTTCAAGATTCCCATGGCCAACAAAGCGCTCCATGTTCCCAGGGCTTTTGTAGGACACATCGCTATGAATTCAGCTGGAACAGTGTCAATAGTCGGTGGAACATCCTCCCCAAGCCTCACAGGCAAGCCATCGGTGCTATCGGTATTTGGACGGTCCCCATATGGCCTTCCATGGCCTTGTTTTTTTTTGGGTTCCGACTTACAAAAAGGGGTACCTGGACAGGGCTCCTTAAAAGAAATCCATTTTGCCGCCATTTGAAACATGTTGCTTTTTCAACACCCAACTAAAGTTGGAAACCACCATTTACAAGTTGCAATGTTCAGGTGTATACTGTAAGGATCCCTGTTGGAGTCGCCAGGCCCGCAAAGGCGGATGGGGCGGTACCGAAAAGAAAGCCATGCAACTCCCCTATTGTTGGTTCGGGTCAGAAGGAGACTCCAGGTACCCGCAAAGATCACCCAAGGTCACAACTCCTGGCGGTTGCCTCACTGGTCAAAGTTTTCAGGGCCGATGGTTGATGACCCCCCCATTTCCGGGTCCCAGGTCCCATGCCGGGAATGGGCTGGCCCAACTGTCCAACACTCCCCCTCCGCACGAACCTGAATAAGACAGCAGAAGAGTATGGACAATATATATATATATAGAATTTAGGGGAAAAAAACAATGATACAGACTCCCTGAGGAACCTTGTATCGGACGATAGCGCAGAAGCATATGGAATATTTAGGGCTTTAGGGAAAAAGACATTGATACAAAAGACATTGATATCGACTTTTTGAGGAGCCTTGTATCGGACGTCTTTCCAAAGTGAGTTGGCGTCTTTCCAAAGCGCGCTGTGGGGAGAGGATTCTCCGCCAGGGCAAGCTCTTGGAAGCGGCGCGGCAATGCTTTCGCCTCACGGCTCATGCTGCGTCGGAGTCTCGGAGTCTCGGGGCGGAGTTGGGATACGGTGAATTCCCTAAAAAGGTGCAAGTGAACCAACGCCAAAACTGGGTCAACAAAGAAGACAACGTAGGTGGGAGGGTTGGAGGGTTTGCCTTCTTGCATTAATTTGGGCAGCCGCCCATTTGAGCCTCCTCAAAGGCCTGAAATGAAATCCCTGGCTGGTTTCCTGTGGACTTCAAACACTCCCTTTTCAGGACGAGCTGACAACCAGTCCCTCACCCGGCGGTCCCCTTGCCACCAATGCGGTATCCACCCTCCTTCCAGCTTAGGCCACGATACGGTTTGATTGTGACTCGGTTCACCTGAATTCTTTCTTTTGTGAGCAGGGTTCATGGCTGCTGAAGTGGATGCCAGATTGGGTGGCCATTCAAAAGGGCAACCGCCAGAAAGAAAGCAACGAGGAAGTCTCACGAGCCACTTCCTCAAAACTCGGGTAAGGGAAGGACACTGTTAGGAGCAAGTGCCAGCAACTAGCTGGTGCGAGGCCGGTGTTCTCCGTCCACAAGAAAGGGTTGGTTGTAACATGCTTGAACACCCAGATCCTGGCCACCTTAAATGGCCAACAGTTCAAACAGGAGCTTAAAGCATGGCTTAAACGAGGGGGGAATCCCCCAATTGATCCACGCGAGGCGGCAGCTGCTGGTTGTGGTCTCCAAGCAGCTTCACAGTCGTGCAAGGCAGCGAGAGGTATCGCCGGGCAGCCGAGAGATGCAACTTGGGTCTATTTTTTCCCCTTTTTTTTTTTTCGGAATCGGATCCCCCAAAAAGGGGCAGTACTTTTGGTTTTTCTTTAGAACCATTGACAAAGGAGTACCTTAGGAAAACCATCCAAAGGGGCTTTTTTTGGGGCTACCCTTTTGAGGTGGTTTGAAAGCTTACAAGAAACACCACATCCATATGTTTGGTCAAAAAGGTGTCCAACGCACGACGTTGGATTGTCTAAGCGGAAACACACACACACACAGATACGCACCAAACACAAACACAAAAACAAAAACAACCCGGAGGACCGAAATTCGCGCTCGCGTTTTGCCGCCTTTTCTGGAAAAACTTGCGTTTCACCTCAGCAAAACGCACATTGAGTCCCCAAACAACCTCCCAAAAAGAGGGCTCGGTTTTAGAGGCGTTTTGCGTTTTGCTGAGGCGAAACGCAAATTGTATCGCCCATTCCCTGCCTTCTCCTTTTTCACGTCTTTGCGATCGCTACGACAGTTTGCTGCTCCACATCTCGCTGGCGCAAGACATAGCGCCACTGCCAAGACTTTAGAGAAGAGGAGATGCGGGCTGCACGAAGGCGGCGAATTCGGGACATATGCTTTGCAGCTTGACCAGGTAGAGTCTATCGTGCCAGTGTGGCAGACAACCTTTCGCGTCCTCGAAAAAACATCTTTGGTCAGGCGTGCTTTTTACGAAGCAGCCGAGCGCGTGCGCTTACCATGGTCAAGCGCGCGCGCAGTGTTATAACGCAGCAGTCGGGCGGCGGTGCTTGCCATTGTCAGGCGTGCGCGCAGTGTTGGAACGCAACAGTCGGGCGGGGGTGCTTACCATGGTCAGGCGTGCGCGCAGTGTTATAACGCAGCAGTCGAGCGAGTGAGCTTACCAATGTCAGGCGCGCGCGCAGTGTTAGAATGCAGGAGTCGGGCGGGGGTGCTTACCATGGTCAGGTGCGCGCGCAAGGTTAAAACGCAGCAGTTGGGCGGGTGCGCGCGCCATGGTCAGGCATGCGCGCAGTGTTAGAACGCAGTCGGGCGCGCGCTTACCATGGTCAGGAGCGCGCGCAGTGTTGTAACGCAGCAGTCGGGCGGGTGTGCTTACGATTG
>CAUJNA010001313.1:805000-862500 GCA_963377175.1 Effrenium voratum | reverse complement strand
CCGGCGACTAGGACCTGCCGCCCTGGGCAGCGCGCTGGCATACCTGGAAAAGGTGCGGACAAATCGCATGGAAGTTCTAGTGCTACCTTGAAGCCAAATGGGGGGCGCCAAATGGAAGCGAAATGGAAGCCAAATGGCCATTTCTATTCTTAACCCAGGGATCCTTCTAGAACACCTCCGGAAAAATCAAGGGAAACGGATCCGGTTTTCGAAAAGAAGGATGGTTGGACAGAATGGGGAATCAACCCTTAGAATGGGGTTGCGGGTCCACTGTGTTTGGATCCACATTGAACGCAGCAACGTGAGCAACCGCCAAATGGCAGATTCACTATCTAAAATTGTAAGCTCCAGTTCGGGTCGACTCACCAACCTGGAAATCGAACACTCGAGAGTTACTCTTTAGCTTAGAATATTGACGGCTCAAGTTCGGTTTCGAATGAGGCAAAGCGCCGAGAGGCTTGTGGGGTAGACTTAGGATATACATTTTGCATTTTATCAGTGACCCAAAGTAAAGCAAACAATAAAATATACATTCTCGAACTGGGCCTAACTCTAATCATGACTTGGTGGGGGCCGTGTTGTTCGCTGTCAGGTGACTTCTCACAAGCGATTCACCAACGCGCCGCAAGCCATGCGCTCAGGATCGAGGCAACATCTTTGCACGTGACACTGGACGCGTGCAAAGCTGGGTCTGGGTTTTCCTCAAGCGTTTCCTAAGGAGTCAGGGTGGAGCGTGTCCCTTTTCCAGGGAAACAGGAATTCAGCCAGTTTCCGTTCCAAGCGTTTCCACGCTTGGCTAGGTCCCCCAGTAGTGCCCTTTGACCCTTCTTTGGGGGAGGGTTCGCCTCAACATAGACTACAGAAAAACAAATCGGGTACCCTGATTCTAACCTCTCAAATCTGGAGGACCTAGTTGGGATGTTTTTTTTTTTTCTTTCAGGGAAACCAAAAGGACGTCCGCCGGTCCGCTCGTTTTTTTCCGGTGGTCGGGTGAACAAGTTCGTGAGGTGAGCCTTCTGAAGGCGGAGGACGGCTTCATCCCGAAGGACCAGTTTGGTGTCGAAAACGGGGCGTGATGTTTTATTTTGGAGCACGGCCTTGTCACAGCTTGGCCTGGCGGGTCAAAATGAAACCAACGGGACCGCAGATGTTGGTCCATGTTTCCTCCAGGGTTCCATTTTGGGTACCTATTTTTGACCCACGGCCACATTTGCCCGGTGGGCTCCGTGGCAAATGTGGCCACCCGCTTTTTGCTTTGGGAAACAAACGTTAACACAGCTTGGTTTACACGGAAAAAGACGCGCCATTTCTTGGGGTGGTGGTCCGCCCCTTTTTTTGGCACAACCAAGTTCGGGTCGACCTTTTCCGATGTTTCACCGGGCCACCAACATGGAACTTGACTCCCTAGAAGCCCTTTGCTAGGGTTCCGTGTGGACGAAATCAGAAAACGGCTTGAGGGGTTTCCTTTTGCAGGGCTCCTTAGAAAATACATTTTGCCCATTTGAAACATGGCTTTTTCAACACCCAAATAAAGGGAACCCACCATTTACAAGGCAATGTTCAGGTGTTTCTATTGTAAGGATCCCTGTTTTGGGTTCCCTGAAGCCCGCCAAAAGCTCGGAAACAGCCGCCGGACTCGTCGCTGGAGTCTGCGGGGTCGAGGGCCCGAAGTATGGCAAGCGGGTTAGGGCCTTGTGCTTCTGAACTTCTGGTGCCAGGACCCTTTGTGCCGCTCAGTACAGGCGGAGTCTTTGAGGATCCTCCTGCCAGCTGGTGTCTCAGAGTGGATTGGTTCCAACTTAGATAGCCAAGGTGCTGCTTTTCCCCAGACACTTTACCCTAAACACAGTCACAGTTGCTGCGAAAAACAAGCTGCAACTGGCGATCCAGGTAGGCTCTTATTCTGGTTCTGTGCTGAATTTGCCGTGAGTTTTCCGACAGGTATGGCGTGGAGGAGATCTTTCGCGCTTCCCTGACAATGCAGCCCGATCGCTCATGAAGGCTTTCCGAACGCGGGGGGTCGGCAGCGCTCATGCTTCAGTTGAGAAATGATTTGGGGAAGGCAGCCACTTCCTGTGAAGGAACCACGGCTCAGCGACACGGGATTGTCCACTTGGGTATCACAGACTTCAGGGGGCAATTTCCCACATGGGGATAGATCAAACGGTCCTTTACGCGGGATGACCATTGGGGAAACCACGGGGAAAAGCTACCCATTTTCATTTGGCTGTGGGTCAAAACCAATGGTACCATTTTGGGGGTAGGTGCACCACCCATTTTAGTCATTTTAGTGGGGATTGGGATGTTCACTCAAGGTACGGGATTTTGACCCATGGCCATTTGGGTGCCTAACCCCCACCTGAGTTTTTTTTGGGGCGAAGCGGGTGCAAGCGGCCAGGTTTGGGTGCACTCGCTGGATGGCCCTCGCGACATCCCACCCAGGACTGGGCCAAGGGCCGGCTTCCTTTGGACTCGGAAACTATTCCCCCCCGAACGTGAATTGGAATTCGTGGGGTAGCTTCCCCATGGCATTCCTGGCGGAAATCTGTTGGAAAGCTCAGGTGCGCGGAAAAGGACCTGCTTGCACGCTGATTGTGATCCATTCGGGGCGAAAGTGGATATGGGGAACCATGCCAAATTTCAAGCAGGGCCATGTTCCCACGTCCTCTTGGAAAAAGCATGGCAATTTGACCATGGCTCATGTATTTTCGAGCGGCCCAGCTTTGGGGTTTATTATGGTTTATTGCGGGAAGCGTTCATCCAGCAACCTGTTTCAACATGTTCAACATTTGCTTCCAAAAACCGCAGCAGCGAAAATCACGGCTGCCTTTGGTTTCCACACGGTGGTATTTTCTATTTGATCTGCAGTTTTAAGCAGCGGTCAACGGTTGGTTTCTTTATCGAGACCGAGTCGTCAGGCCGAGCGGAGCTTCCGGAGCAGCCCCACCCGCCGCTCGCCTCGATGTGGTTTGCCGAGCCACGAGTCGCAGATCGTCACAGCTCGTCTCGGTGTTGCAAGAAGATGGTTTCGTGAAAATTGCCGCGGGAATTTCAGTAGACCTTGTGAAGTGCCGGGGTTGAATGAATTTGACGCAGTTGACGAGTATTTGGCTGGGATCTACATGCAAGCTCCGTCAAAATCGGGATCCGAAGCTTCCTTTCAGCTTCCTTCAGGCGGAGGAACCCTCCTGGACTCCCAATTCTTGCGGAGGGTTGGGAAAAAAAAATCCCAAGCCCTACCCATCCAACCCGCCGAAAGCCGAAAGCTTGCGGCTTCTCCTGGTTCTTGGCTAGCCCTAGCGATCCAAACCGTCGACAGCGCCGGGAAGCTGAGCTCCGCTCCTTGGCTCGAGCGTGTCACCCAAAAGGCGGGCAGGCGCCATGGACGAGCCGCAGCCAGAGCAGCTGGCAGAGGCGCTCAAGCAGCTGCTGTCTCCCCTCAAGCTCACCCATGGCAGCGTGGATTCAGCATCCCCACCCCCTCAAAAATAGAAGTGGGGGAGGGGGGTGACCCCTGGAATTCCATTTGTGGTTCCATTCTCTTTTATGGGGAAGACCAGACAAATGGAATTTGGGGACCCCCCTTCCCCTTAAGGTAGGGGGGATGATTCAGCGCCGGGGGAAGTGAAGGGGGGAAGGAACAGTAGGCAGTGGAACGTCACCTTTTGGGCTCCTGAAGGTGAGTTTCCTTTGGTAGTGAAGCTGAATGGCTTCCTTCAGGGAGCCCTAAGCCCAGCGGCCAAAGTACAACCAGCCTGTGCGCAGGCAGAACTTGGGGCGGCCAGATTCGCCAATTAAAGAATTTTCATACTTGCCAGGTTTTGTGTCTGTGTGACTCATTGTGGGGCACACCCAAGTGAGTTTTAGATCCACCCAAAGCCCCCAGGAAAATTCTTTCATGCGGACCCGATGATGAAAATCCTTGTCGAAAGAGCTCAAAAACCAGCAAACTTGGTGAACACCATGCAGCTCTTGTTCCAGACAATCGGCCCCTTAAGCCTTCGTTGTTTCTTTCTGTTCGCGAATTCGGCGTAAAGCAGTTCGGGAGAAAATGGATTTCGGAAAGGGGTATTGCAGAAGACGTAGCATATTTGTTGCATGCACAATCCGGTTTTCCCAGGTTGGACTATGGCTTGGAATCAAGCATAAGATTCGGAGGCAAGTTGGCAGATCTGTTTCCCACAAGTTGTCCTTGAGCCAGCACGGAGCCGTCGATCCGTCTCTCAGCCATTTCCGAAATCACGTTTGATCTTAAACCCTCTTAAGTTGTGCTAAATCATCAGACTCCTCTCGGATCCTTTTTTTTTTGATTCACCGGCCTCCGGTTGGGTTACGGGAGCGTGGGATCCATTTGATCCTCCGGCTGGTTGGTTACTTGGATTTTTGCCAAGTTAGTAAGTTTCCAACAACTTTCTAAGTTAGCCCAACACCAACGGAATGTTGACCTCGGATTAATAAACCCCAGTTTATCAATATCGGGGTGTGCAAACCCACCTGAATTAATCCAACCCTAAACCCGCCTGAAAAATATCTGCAGAAATCTTAAACGCCTGGAACCAACGCAACTTCCTGAACACCACCCTAACTAGCCCTAAGCAAATCCTATAGCAACCGGCTGCCCACCCTAAGCCCACATGAACCAACCAAACCAACACTAGTCCGAAGCCTACCCAAAGCCCATAGCCTACCCCACCCACCACCCAACCTATCCTACAACAGTCCAGAACCCGAGGTTCCATTGGATGGGAGGGGAAGACTACCCACAAACAAAGGGGCAACCCCCCAAGAAGAAGAAAGAAAGCAAGAAGTGGATACCAATACTACCCCTCACATGAGCCCCCCCCCCACAGTTGGTGGGTTTCCTTTCTTTAACCATGTACCACAAGACCATCCACCTTGGGGCATTCCGGGCACGAGCCCGGATGCCGTGTCCATCCGGCTTAGGCATCCGCTTCAAGGAGCAGCCCTGTGCGGTGGAGCGGGCGCACCCCATGCACCGCCAGGAGCGAAACCCACCGGGCGACACCCACCTGGCCAGCGGCCAGCGCGTGGCTCCAAATGGGTGTGTCATTTTTTGAGCAAGGCAATCATGCACCCCAAATTTGTGGTTTCCTTTTGGTGTTCCGTTGAACAAAGCGGGAACCCTCCAATAATACACAGCCCTTAACATAGGGGTAACGTAGGGGAACCGGGTCCCACCATTTCGGGGGGGGGGGGGGTTTTGGTTTTCCAGTAAATCAACCCGAGAAGGGCAGAGATGTTTCTAGCAAAAAGTGGTCCTCCCCTGGCGCCAAGAGGATGGTCTTCCCAAAGTCAGCGATTCAACCCACCAGGTTTCCGACGCTTGAAACAACTTCCTTTCGGCTTCTCCTTACACCATCTGGTTGTTTCAACCAATGCAACCAACCAAACCCATTTGTTTTTCACCACCGGGTTGTGGCTAAACAGTGGTTGAAACTATGGGTCTCAACCGGTTGAATCTCACCCTGTCCGTCGGAAGTCACCGGAGTGCTGTTGCTTAATTAAAGGCTTTGAGTTGCAACTCCTCCAATTGCTGTCCATGGGCCCCCACAGGGACCTCAGCCCATGCTTGAAAGCAACCCAAGATTTCACTCATCAGCAAGGTCTCCTTTCCAGAATCAGCCGTGAGCTAATTGAAGCTGGGGGCCAGAGATTGACCCTCTGCACATCAGAATTCGGTGGGTTCATGTCCACCCCCTCCACTTTTGAGGTGGTTCCAAACCCACTTTTGAGGCGATGTGTGTAGGGTTGCTTTAAAGTGGTGTTAAACCCACTTCTGAGGGGCCCGGTGATGTCTTGGGTTGGCCTAGAGGAATGTGGGTATGGGCCAAAATGAAACCACCAGGAATTGGACCACAGTTTTTAGTCCTCTTTTCCATTTATCAGGAGTTCATTTTGGGTACCATTTTTTTAGACCCACACTCAATCATCTAAGAGGTCAACCAATGTACTGGCTGGTGCAATAGGCAGGGAATGAGAAATAGAATGACAAAAACACCCACACCCATTTTGGGGTATTACCCTATGTTCGGCCCACACCCATGTGCCCAGGAGTTCTGCTGGATCCGCCTCACGGAGGCCCCGCCGCCGCCGCCGGAGCCGCCGGTGCCGAGCTCTGTGCGCATCGGCGGAGGCGGGGGCCGGCAGGGGGTGGGGTGTGGGAGGCCTGGATCGCCGGTTGCGATCGCTTCTTTCCATCCACTTTACCCCAAAAGCCAGCAACAGTGGCTGAAAAAGAAAGAAACAGCAACTTGGCTATCCAGGTGGGTGAAGTTGGGTCAGGTTGGGTGGGGTTGGGTTGGGTTGAGGGCTACAGCAAGGCCTACATAAACCAATTTAAAACCATGTAGAACCAAAAGGTCTCGGGTGAATTGGGCGCTGAGGCTTCTACATCCCGGAGATCCACGAGTCAGCGGTGGAGGCTCAGAAGGCTGCAGCCGAACGGGTGCGACGCTCCTCCTCCGCTTCCCTTTCGAAGCAGAAGAGCGGGCTCACCGGAACACAGGACCTAGAGAGGAGTGGGCAAAGTTTCAAGCACATCCTGGGTCTGTCTTTTGGAGTTGGTACCCTTTTTGTGGTGTGCTGAAAGGGCAACCAAGAGGAAAACCGAAATCCATTTTAGTGGGTCCAACCTGAAAAAAGCGAAACACATGCTGTAGAGTTTCCTCTTTCCTTCACAATTCGGGGTCTCAACCAGGACCTCAGGAGGCGGGGGCCGCTGAATGATCCCGTCAAAAGGTGAGACTCAGCTTTGTCTTCTTGGCTGTCCAACACAGAGGGGTCGACCTCCACGGCACAACAGCCAGTTCGATCATTTCTTTGGTGCATTTTGCTTGGATGTTAGGACTTTAACTTTCTGCTAACTAGTGTTTTTTTCATTAAACCGCAAAAAGTTAAACTTTTAGCAGGGGAGCAGAAGGCAACCGAGATTGTATCATTTTGGTGGGGCAACCCTGGTGCCAGTTGGCTTTCTGAGCCAAGCTTGTGAGGAGCGGCACCGTGAATCTGGAGGATACCCTTGCCACGCAGCCAGACCGGAGCCTGAGCAAGAGCGCAAATCTCACGGTGGAGGACGCGGTACGGAGGGATAGCAGCTTGGCCGCTCATTCTTGTATTGTTTTGGACATAGTTGTTTCCTTGCAAACAGTTGCTGTTCGGACCTTGAATCTGTTGCATTGCATTGTGCTTCCCTAAATGGCAACATTTTTGCGGACCTTTAACCTTTTAACTTTTTGGGAGCATGCCGACCTCGCTGATTTGAAGTTAATTGAGACCAGGGGGTCAATCAGTTGAGAGCACATGCGGCACACACTACCAATCGGCACACAGTTTACTATTTGGACCTTTATCCACATTTCAGAGAACATGCGCATGTTTGTGGGGCACACTGGCGAACAATTCACCTAAAACAAGCGCCACACTTTTGCCGTCACAAGGCCGGAGTTTGAGCAAGAGCTCCAACCTGGAGGAATCGAATCGCCGGATTTCGCGGACCTTGACGCCGAATAACTTGGCGCCTGTGCTGTTGGGCCGCTCCAATAGCCAGGATGACATGGACGAAGATGAGGAAGCGTCGGGTCGTGGGTATGGCTTTGAGGGTCCCCCCTTGCTTTTTTTGGTAAAACCAAATAAAGACCGAAATCCAACTTGTTCAGACGCTTGTGAGCGAAAATGGAATCTTCCCCACCTAGCTGTTTAGCCGCCAAGAACTCTGCGCCACTTGCTGTTCGTTCGAGGAAGAAGGAGATGGACGGGCTGCAACTATGGATCTGGGCGCAGCTCTGTACCGGGAGGAGTCTACAGATCCAACATCCTCCCAGAAGTTGGAGCGCTCCAACTCGAAGCTTCCCACGAAGTTCTTGCATGGAGAGGTGTGCGCGCGGACTTGAAACTTTTGTTCGGGGCCGGGAAAGTGTGACGTCCGAAAAGGGCGCAACAGTTGCACGCAAAGAGTTTTACTGGAGTCTTTAACAGAAAGGCTCAAGGCTCTATTCGCCCTTCTGTTTATGTCCACCAACGGGAGCCCAATGATGGTGTTTCTCAAAATGGGCTTTCGACCCCATTTCAATCCATCCAAGATGGGGCCCACCTTGAGCAGGGTTTTGTCATTTGCTGGCAGGGAATCAAACCTAGGGCTTTCTCTTGGCAGACTCCTGCGTCTCGCTCCATCTGGGAGAAACCTGGTTTCTGTCTTGGTTGAACCCCCAGGCTGGATTTCGATTTTCCTTTTGGTTGCCCATTGCACCCACAACAACAACAATAGGTACACCCCCCCAAAAAAAAGAAAGAAAGAGAGAGGCGACTCACCCACGGCTTTGAGAACTTGTAGCTCTAGGAGGGTTCAATAAGGCTCCCTTCAACCCCAAGCCCGAAACCTCTCAACCACCCACGCCCTCGACCTAAAGTGGATGGACAAACTCCATGTTGCACCACCTAAGAACCTGGCATGATTCGATTCCCCCTGTAAATACCTGCAATCAATGGTTTCCACCATGGTTTCAAAGTTGTTGCGAAGTGGGTTTTGTCCATCCACAGTAGCTTGCTAGTAGCTTGCTGGGGTTACACTGTAGGGGTTCAATAAGGCTCCCTTCAACCCCAAGGAAACTCGAAACCTCTCAACGACCCCCCGGAATCTACCTTGCGAATGGGATTCGTTTTGGTTTCATTGAACCCATGGGAAACCATTGTTTGCAGGCATTTACACGGGGAATCACATCCTTCCAGGGGCTCGCAGGTTGTGCAAAATGGATTTGGTCCATCCTCAGTGGGTGGGATTCCATGCGGCAGGTAGCTCCCGTGCACTTCCGTCCCCCCCCCATTGACCTACAGTGGATGGGATCCATTCCATGCGGTTTCGGCAGGTGAACAAGACCACGGAGGATGACATCCGAGGTGCAGGCTTCCATTTCGGCACCTTCACCCGGGGCACCTCGCGGGCCAAGTGTGGGGACAGGAGATCCCTGACCGTCAGCAAGAAGCCCGAGGACGGAGCCGGCGGCTTTGGAGTGGGGTGGCGGTCAAAAATAGGGAAATCCCCAGAACCTTAGTGGACACATGGACCAAAACCTGCGGTTTTCTGGTGGCTTAAAATTTTGACCTGTACCTAGGTGATTTGTGCACTTGTTGAAAGACAACATCCAATGTTGCACAACTTGCATTGTTTTTTTTCAGTTTGGGGGGCATGCCTGGATTGGGGTTTTCCCATTGGTTTGAAGCCCAGGTAGTTTGGTTTGGAACAGGCGGAAGCCCACCATCCACCAAACCACCGAAGTAGGGTGACAACATGTGCATGCAAAGGCAGGGGGGCCAGAATGGTTCTATTAACTCTTCTAAGAACAAGGAGCCCCTTCCAAGAAGGCGCGTTTTCAACCCTTCCCCTCTGACCACCCCACAAAAGTGTGTTCGGTTTTCCTTTTGGTTTCCGTCTACGCACCTCTCCAAAGCAACACACCCGATTGGTTTCAACCACCAGACCCGAATCGACTCAGTTCCCCTATGGTTGCGGGAATGAGGGGTTGGGAGACCCCACTGGGAACTGAGAATTTGTCAGTTGGAAGGGCCTTACATTGTTATCAGTATCACACAAGTGCAATTGCAATTGAATTGCAACCCTGCTTTTCAGGGAAGCAAAAAGGAGACCCTGGTTCCCTGAAACGGCAAGCGTTTTTTTTTTTTTTTTTAAACAAGGTTCAGTCAGGTTTGAACCAAGGGTTTTGTCCAACCGCTCGTAAAAACAACTGTGATTCAATTACGTCCATTTCCTTAAGCATAATCTTTGTATTTTCTCCGGTTGCTTTTACTTGCAAATAGGTTTGCATCTAAAGATTAGGGAATCGACTCCCAAATCACGGCCAAAGTCAAAAAAACACGCGCCACTCAAGTAGTGGTTTGGATTTGCGTTCGGGGATTTGAACAGCTGGTGGTTGTAGAGGGTACATGTTGGAGCTTTTCGAGGAAGCTGAGCAATGCAAGTTCAGGTTTAAGCGTTTCCGGGCGATGGCTGCGTTTTTTCTTTTTGCCCGAGGAGTATCTGGGCCCAGCCACGGTGGGCGGCGACGGGGCATTTCGAGTGCTGACAAGCGATCGCAAGAGGAGAAACTCGCTGCCCACGCCACCCAGCAGGACCTGGAGTTTTTTTGTTTTGGTACGTGGCCATGGGTCAATTGCCAAATCGTACTCCCAGTGAACATCCCAAACCCCACTAAAATAGTCTAAAATGGGTGGTGCATCTACCCCAAAATGGTACCTTGGGTTTTGACCCACAGCCATGTGTCAACATAGGGGGCAGCCCAAACTAAGAAAGGGATGGGTTCCGTCTCATGGGCACGTGGCGAAAAGGGCCAGGCGGGATTTGGACCCCAAGCTGGATTTGGACCCCTAACTTGGTGGTCCCTTTATGCCAACCCACCCGTTTAACCTGGTTCCCCCCACGGCGGACGAGTGCCGGACCTCTTGAAATTAAATACTTTGTGCCCCTTTGAAGATGCCTCAAAATGGTGGTGGCAGTTGAGGGGTTGCAAGTATCTTTTGGCCCTTGGAAACTAGCAACTTCGAGGATGTCGCTGAAAAACGCCAGTTTAGAACCACCTTTGCAACATGTAGGGTTGCCCCCGCTTTTTTTGGTTCTGGTTGTCTCGAAAGCCAAACTTGGTAAGGCGAGTACTTGTGTGGATCGGGCGGCAACTTTTTGCGGATGCCTTCGCGCGATTACTGCCGCCCAACAAATCGGTTACTTGAGGAGATCAGTCCAGGTGGAGCTTGGGTGTCGAATCTTGCACCCAAAAGTGCCAACGCGCTTTAAACGATGGATTGATACTGTGGATGGACGAAAGCCTGCACCACCCAAAAGTCCCTGGAATGATGGTTCCCTGGTAAAAACCAACAAACAATGGTTTCTAATTGTTTCAAAGCGGTGCGAAGTGGATTTTGTGCATCCACAGTATGTCCTCGAAAAGGCACGTTCGGGTTCCAGCTTGCATCACTGCATGGTGCGTGTCCGAAAGGAATCGGCACCCGTTGCACGGGTTACCCAGGAGAGGAGCCCTCAAACATGTGCCAAAAAGAAGTTCTTGGATCGCCAGTTGAAGCTTTTTCTCTCAGCTGTGGCAGTTTTTAGGGTAGAGTGTCTGGGACAAAGCAGCAACTTGGCCATCTAGGTAGTCTCGAATTGTTGGGATCTCTTTATCAATATTGCAGGGCTCCTTAAGAGATACATTTTGCAACCATTGAAACATGTTGCTTTTTCCACCAAAATAAAGTTGGAAACCACCATTTACAAGTTGCAATGTTCGATCGGTGTCTAATGTAAGGATCCCCGTCTTGGTGTTTTCCATTCGGTGAAACCCCCTTGAACCCAAGGGGTCGTGAGCTCGGCCCACCGAAGCCCGGGCAACGGGGGACGAAGCGGTTACCCCGGGAGCTCCAATCTGCGGGGGAAAAGCGCGGCTCATGCTGTTGGGGATATCGCCCCAGCCCATCTTTAAAGAATAAACACAAAAAGCCTTCTTTTGGCCAAGTTTTTAGCTCGGCCAACTCACAACAATCCAGCAATTACAGCTATTTTTTGCTCAAGGAAGGCTAGGCTTAACAAAAAATAAGCAGAAACACTCTGACGTGTTTCTTCCACCAAGCCCTGGCTTGCACGTCCCGTTTTCGTTTCGTTGCGTGTCGTTTCCGTTCGCCAGGATGGGGTCCCGGCGGGGCTCGAAGGACTTCTCGGACGGCGGCTACCCGGGCTCCGACGCCATGGTGGCGCTGCTGGATGCTCTGGGCCATGAAGTGGTGGAGGTGGCGGCTTTGGGGGCGGTTGGGAAGCTGTGGAAGGGGGTTTGGGGGGGGCGGGGTTGGGAGGGGGGGGGTTGGGAGGGGGGGGGGTTGGGAGGGGGGGGGGTTTAGGGCGGGTTTTAGTTTTGTGTGTGTGTGTGTGTTTTTGGTTTTGGGGGCGTGTTGGGGTGGTTTTGGGGGGGTTCACGGGGTTCACCTAGCTGTTGGTCGTTGTTGTTCTTGTTTTTTCGGGGGGGGGGGGGAGCGGGTTTGGGGGTTTACCCAGTTGGCTGGAAGGGAGCCCAGGTGGGGGGTATCGAAATTTGCTTCTCAACCGGGAGCTAAGGAGCTACCAGGTCCTGGTCTGTAAAGACATGGTAGTTACAGGGAATAAAGTGCCCTGCAAGCTTACTGTAGCCTACTTGAGACCTACTGGAAGTGGTGGTGAGCGGAACGAGCGCCCAAGACCGATTTCCCCAAAGAGTGATTCCATTTCCTTGAGGTATCCAAGGGAACCCCGCTTTGAAAACTAAAAGGGCTGGTAAGCTATTGTCCGGGTCAGTTGGGGTGCATTGTGCGGCTTAATTGGGATGCATTAAACCTGACTTCATAAGAAACCTATATCTTAACATATATGGTGTGTAAATATATATATATATACATATATATATATATATATATGGTACCCCCCCCCCCCATGGACCCTGGCTTGGTGCGTCTCACCCGTATCTTCCAGTGTTTTATCTGCTTCATACAATATGGCTATTCGCTTTCGCCAATACCCTCCAGCATGGCTGGCTCAGGCCTTAACCAACCCTCCCGGAAAGCCGCCCCCAACCCTCCCGCAGCGACCCAGCGGGTGGTGGGCGAAACCTCCAAGTGAACCACCCGATGTTGGAGGGCTTGGGGATCCGAAGCAGCTTTGAGAAGGAAAAAGCAGCCTCTAGTGACACCGAGGATGTGGATTCCCCCCCCTTGAAGTGATGCACTCGTCATGGGAATGGGACCCACGTTTGTGTCACTTTTTGGAAGGGCCCGCAAATAAAAATAAACAATAAACAACAAAACAAACAAAGCTTGGGTCAGCCTCGCCGAGCGAAACGAAACGGGCGCTGGAACGTCAGGTGGATCGACTGCAGGTCCAGCGCAGTGAAGCCACTGTGGCCGGGAAGTGGAAAGTGGAGTTGTGCTTCTTGGCGTCTTCTTGGCGATCCGAAAACATTGGGTTACTTTATAATGAAAGGGCTATTCTTCCTCTAGTGCTTTTAATCCTTTGGTACATTGGCACAATGTGCGGCCATTCCTACTAGTGGAAAGGGGTCCTTTGTGGTAAAAAGCTCATTTGCTTGCCTTGCAACTTCTTTTCAGCCGGATAGAAAGCGCGCGAAGACGACTTCGGCGGCGCGAGGGTGTTCGTTGCGCCCAGGCTACATGTATGCAGACTGCCCCACCGAGAAGACGGTGGAGAAGAAGGTGGAGGTCACCGTGGAGAAGAAGGTGCAGGTCCCCGTAGAAATCGCGAAGCCTCGCCCGCTGACCGATGACATAGGCGCGGTCAAGAGCCACAATCAAAGCCTGGGAAAGTGAAGGATTGCAGTTTCACTGTGGTTGGGATGTGTTTCTTTTTTGGCTTTTTGGTTCTGCTCATTTTTGGTAGGGGGCTGCAAAAAGAGAGTGTTTTGCTACCATAGCAAGGGTTGGACAGGTACGAGACCCAGGTCAATGGGCCACAAAATGGATGTTGACCGTGGCGCCTATGTGTGCTCGGGCAATGTAGAAACAATCCTTGGAGTAAGCCTTTTATCCACCTTTGATTAACTCATTCATTTGTTTCATTCACTTTTGACGAGTAAGTGTGTTGGATCAAGAGGTGTAGCAAAGGACTGCCTCTTTTTTCTTTTTCTTTTTCGGCACACCCGACTAATTCACCAGGTTTTGTTGGCCCTGTGTTCAAGCGCCTGGACATGCTTGGACAAATTAGCCGAGTTGGCTTCCCCATTAAGGGATGCAGATGCTTGCAGGAGTGAGATGTGCCAGGGGAATTGTCACTTCCTTGTGGCAGGTTTGACAAATCTTCATCCATTCTCCAAGTAGCTCTCTGGGATGTTGGTGTGTGCTAAATTTGGGGGGGCCCTAAAATGGTTTTGGCTTTTGGTTTCCCTTTAAACCAACCCAAGAAAGGCTGCCCTCAAAGCACACACACAGACACCTTTGGCCGCGCAGGTTGCCAAACTACGGGGGTCTGGTGCTCCTACTGTGGCGCCCCCGGCCACACGAAAGCGAACTGCCCCTTGCTGCAAGCGCTCAAGAGGATACAAGAGCTGGAGGACAAGTTGAACGGCCCGCACCACGAGGCAAGCCGGTGAGAGACCGCTCAAAAATAGGAATGGATGCCACGTACGCACTGTGGTTTATGGGCTAGGTTCGCTTTTTGCTTCCCTTTTTAGAGAGCACACACGAGCAAACTCACCCACCTTCGGGGGGCCCTATGATATGTTCTTACTAAACCAAGTTGATCCTCGCAGAGTTGGGTGAAATTGGTTCAACCAGCTCCCGGTTCGGGTTACTAAGGGAAACCCAAAGAAGCCTGTTTCAACACGTGGCGTGGTTTGAGCATGGCTAAACAAGGCTACGGCGCCGTTTGTGACCCAGACAGTTTGCACTGCCCGCAAGTCACAGACCTGCAAATCGTGTGGGCTTTTCCCTTCCGGTCAATCAAACTCCACTTCGCTGACGATCAAATCCATTGTATTTTACACGACTCTGAGGCATTCACGTGCAAAGCACACTGTGGCGGCAAGATGCAATTTGCAAAGTCGCAAGCTGTTTTGGGGGGGGGGTTCGGAGGGGTGGGGTTGGCCCAATTTGCCGAACTTTTCTTAGACGGTTATGGCCTCTAAAGGGTACAGCACATATCTCTTACCCTGGGGGTGGCTTGCGGGTGGAACCCATCTTACACTTGCTGGTGCTCAGGGAATGACCCAGAGCGTTGGGCACGAACCTAGAAACTCCCTTAAAGGAAACCACCAGTTGGATTGTTTATGGGTCATTCCATGTCTCATTCCCCCCTGCCTATTGCACCAGCCAGTAAATTGTTGACATCTTTCTTAGATGATTGAGTGTGGGCCGTGTGGGTCAAAAAATGGTCGCCAAAATGGGTTGCCCCGGTAAATGGACACAACTAAGACTTGCGGTCCGATCCCTGGTTTAATTTTGACAAAAATAACCTATTGACATTCGCCCCATCGCCCGAGGATTGCCAACTCTGTGGCAGTGGGCACCACTTAGCTCCTCAGTGCCCCACGCTGCGGAAGCCGCCCAGCGCGCCCGCCAGCACGCAGACGGATCCGCAGTGCCAGCTCTGCCGGAACTTCGGGCACTTTGCGCCGCAGTGCCCGCTGTTGATGATCCCAAAGAAGGACGGGGAGAGGTTTGTTTTGTTTTTGTGTTGTTTTTTCAGCACAGGTCGGTGCTTCTTTTTAGTTTCCCTCCCAAAGAAGGACAGGGAGAGTCCCCAGGGAGAGGGGCTGTTTTTTTCAACACAGGTCGGTGTTCCTTTTAGTTTCCCTGGAAAGCCACAAAAAAGAGGTAGCCTCAAAATAGACACAACCAGAGGGTGAGTTTCCACCAAGTTTGAGGTGGTTCCCGATTAAAATGTATAGCCAGAGGTTGTCCCTCCGAAAGAGCCTAAGAAAGGAACCCTTCTTTGTAAGGTTGCAGATATAAGGATATGTTTTTGAAGGCTGCGTTCCATCAAAGGTCCCTAAAAGGACAGAGAGGTTGGTGCCCCTCAATTCTCTCCATCGCAAGGTCCCAAAGAAGGTCTTGATTTCCTTGCGGCGGAAATCCGAGCCGTTCAAAGATGCTCAGTTTTGGAAACTTGGCGGAGCTTTTCGGGTAATCTTTGTTGCCTTGACTTTCTTAGGTGGTCGAAATGGATTTCTTAGGTGGTGCGAAATGGATTTCGCAACCAGCCACAGTATCTCACTCTCGGGGACTATCTAACTAATGTTAACCCCGGATTAACAAACCCCTGGTTGATTAATGGGGGGTGTCCCCTTTTAGTGGGGATTCGAATCACTTTTGGAGGGAACATTTCCTAATAATGCTAATCCTGGGTCAACATTCGCGAGTTTCAAAACCATTTTGGTTGGTAGGTGAATTCACCACCTTTTAGAACCTATTTCAGTGGTTGGATTGGTTGATGTTCACTTGGACGATTTGGATTTTGAGCCATGGCCATTTGGGTATGGGTCAAAATAAAGCCCCCAGGAAGTGGACCGCATGTTTCAGTCTTTGGTTCCACTTACCGATCGGGCCACCATTTTGGGGTTACCCACTATTTTTGACCACCACAGCCTGCCTAACGTGTGGCTAAAAATTAAACAGGAGGGGCAAACCGCAGGTTTTGGTCCAGGTTTCCACTTACCAGGGCAACCCATGTTGGCCTTCCGGTTTGAGCCACAGCCACTTGGGTGCCCAACGGGGCCCATGGTCCCTAGGAGGAGGTGGCCACCGCCCGGATCCGCGTGGGCGGCGGATGGCTGATCGCGCCGCAGGTGAGCGGCCTGGGCGAGCCGGGGCTCAACGAAGCCGAGGCGCTGGAGGTCTTGGCGGACAACCACGTAGGCGGATGCCTCACCAAGGACGGCCAGGCGCGGATTCGTTTTCGTCGGTTCCTTTTTGGGTCAGAAACCCGGGCAAAATGCGAGATCGGTTTTCGTCCAAAGTGGACAGTTGATTCCATTTTTCTGGCTCAGGAACCCCTGCAAATTTCGTTTGGAGCCGAACTGCTGGGTTTGTGGTTGGGCCTTTGCAAGAAACCAAGAACCAGGAGTTCAAATCCCATCGCCAATCCAAACCGCCAACCCAGTTGGTGCAGCCCGGTGGTTTGGTGGTTCGCGGGTGGTTCCCATTTGTCCTCTACAAGAACCAGGGTCCCTCAAATCAAAACCGCCAATGACGGGATACCTGATGTTGGGGTGATTTGATCCCGGGGCCATGTTTAACGAAGTGTCCTTATTAGCTCACAACGGATATGTGAGCCAAACTACTGAGTAGTCCGCTCCAACTAAAAGAAGAGTCCACCCATGTTTGCCCTGACCTCTTAAGCATGAATCGAAAATCCTTGGCACCCTGAGGCAGGTTGGGCTAAGCCCTTGTTCAAAATTGAATGCTGAGAACCCATGCGGAAGCCGTGATCCCATTTTTGTAAGTCTTCGACCTACTTTCTCGAGTCTTCTTGAAGCCCGAAACCACAATTCTTGGGTGTGTTGTTCAAAAGAATTACAAAGGGTTCCTCTGGTAAAATCGTTAGCCTTATCAGAAAGACAAACGAGAGCACATGCAGAGCAAGGTGCATGAGAGCACATGCAGGGCAAGATGCACCAGAGCCCATGCGTAGCAAGAGGCGTGAGAGCATGAGAGCCCGTGCATGGCAAGATAGACGCGAGAGCACAGCAATCTCGCACGAGCACACTTGCAGGAGCAAAATCGCACGAGCACACTTGACTTGCGTGAGAGATTAAAGTTATTCATTTAACACGGTGTAGTGGAACCAAACCCACTCTGTCGATGTGCAAACACTGAGACTGCTTCTGCTTTTTGACTTGCTCATGCGACCCTTTGCGTGGACTGGAGTGGTCAATGTGGAAAAACTGTGGACCTCAGGAAAACAACGACATCATCTGATTTCAATGTGTTCTTGGGATCATCCTCCCTGGTGCTGAACGGTTTGATTCCTGGATGGCTCCCGGCCATCCCAGCAGGTTTTGCAGCTTTTTAGGGTTTAGGGGTCGGTTTGGTGGGAATGTCCACTAAACTACCAAAAGTTAGACTCAAACAGCCCAGAGTCGAAATTGGGCTTGCACAAAAACCATTGGGTTGCATTGGGTTATATATATATATATAAAGAAAAACAAAAACGGGGAAAAACAAACACAGCAACTTTGCGCGGAGGTGTCCTACGGTCGCAGCCGTAGCAACTCGGTGTGCAGCCGCCGCAGCTCGGTCGCCTCCGCCCGCCCGGACAGCGCCTCTGCCTCGCGGCCCACGTCGCCGGTGTCGCCGCCCAGGGCCCCGACCTCGCCCATGACGTCACCCCGAAGGAGGCCGTCCAGTGCGTCAAGCCAGGCGGGGATCGCAAAAAAACATCTAGAAAATATGGGCCCGGGTCAGAATTAAACCACCAGGAATCGGACCGCAGATTTTAGTCAATGTTTCCATTTGCCAGGGTTCCATTTTGAGTACCTATTTTTGACCCACAGCCATATGGTGGTAGCTGCGACGTTGCCATGGCAACCTTAGGGAAATAAAGAATTGAAGCGCTAGAATTCGGTGAGAAGGCACCCTGGCAACCGTCATCCAGCCGCGGGTCGAAATTAGAGTACGATTGGGATTGCGGCTGCTTCAAATTGCATATACCATTTGTGCGCTATTTTGGTTGGATCTTTGGACTTGAACACTTTTTTGGGAAGCAAGTTTTCGGAATTGGACCCACACAACTTGATGGTGCTCATGACATGGCCCCTATAAATCATCCATCCCATAGTTTCCTCTAAGGGAATCCCCAGCTGCATTTCCTCATTCCCCTAGCTATCGCAACCAGCAAGAAGAAGTGCTCCACTTTTTGCAGAGGGCAAACGAGTCACCGAGCCACGATCCCCACGACCAAGGTCTCCCAGGTGTCTGGCCCCATGGCGGGAACGGCCACCACCG
Source organism: Effrenium voratum (assembly GCA_963377175.1). Taxonomy (NCBI): domain Eukaryota; class Dinophyceae; order Suessiales; family Symbiodiniaceae; genus Effrenium; species Effrenium voratum. Next base: position 843,999 of record CAUJNA010001313.1, on the reverse strand, counting down.
CTGCGCCCAAAGACTCCGCCAGGGTCTTGAGCCAAGCCGCATGGTAGCCGTTTTCCTCTTTTTTGTATGCATGGTAGCCGCATGGTAGCCGCCAGGGCTCTCCTTTGGTCTCTCTTTCCACACCAAGCCACTCTTTTTGGGATACAAGCCTTGACCTTCCAAGGACCTGCCAAAACAGGGTCCTTCCCGATATTGATATTGGTTTCAAATGGAAATTTGGTCAGTGGCCTGCTTTTCCAGGGTTCTGGGAGATCAAGGTAGGGGTGTGTGTGTTTTGATGGTACCCCTTTTTGGGGGTGGTCTAAAACATTTTTTGCGGTGCCCCCAAAAAGGAGACACACCGATGATGGTACCCCTTTTGGGCATGGTTTCAAGGACAAAACAGGTCTCAATGGGGGTCCCCCCATTTGGAGACAAACCATATGTATAGCCTCTTTTGCCCGCCAAATGGGTCTCAACTTTGCTACACGGATTACTTGTTTGGGGAAGGGAAACTCCCTTTCCACCCGTGAAAGCGGATGGTTTTCGCTCTTGCCTCAAGTGGGTACAGGGGATGGCGAATTAAATTTCGGAGGAATTGTGGCATCTTTTGGCAAACTGCAACTCGAACTCAACAAAAAGGCCACTGTTCGTTCAACCACACACCCAACCAACAGCGTTGCCCAAGAAGACGGATCCCCTTTTCGTCTCGGTCCGAGGAGCGGAGGCCAGATGGGCCCTGAGCGGTTCAAGCAATTGGAGGAGGAGCGGAAGAATCTGTCTCAGCGCATCTCCAATGGCCAGGGCAAGGCTCCGTGAACCCATCACATTGAAAAAACCAAACTGTTGAAACAGGTGCAATCGTATTTGTATGGGAATCTTCGTTGTTTGCTCTTTGTTTTTTGTTTTGGGTTGTCTCATGTATTTGATACACATATTCTTTTAAAAAAAGGTCCCGCTCAGTGATAGGTTGAGGGAAACACCCCCAGTTGTTGACTGTGACAAACGACAAAACAGCGTCAATCACGACCCCAAGAATCCCAACCACTCCAAATTCCCAACCCTTTTTCACCTCGCCCAGCAAGAACACAAAACCTTCCAAACTCAGACCCCAAGCATATCCATCCCCCACAAGCATATCCATCCCCCACCACGCCCGCGCCCTTCCTTCATTTGGAGGCCCCGTCGACGGCGCCCCGGGGCTTCTTGTACGGCACCTTCGTCCAGGGCAGCCACGACCGGCACCGCCTGGCCTCCGATACGGGGCCGCGGACCATGTTCCGCGTGTACCGCAGCGGGATCACCGCAGATGCGGCCCTGGACACTGAGCCGGGTGGAGAGTCGGAGGAGTCGGGCATGGGCCAAAATGGGCCAAGTGGGGGTGTCACCTTCCTTTTTTTGGATGATCGCCTTTTTGGGGTGGGTTTCCAGGGGAACAAAAGGAAGACAACCTAATCATTTTGAGGGTCCATGTTGAGCCTTCCAGGGGCATTTGCGGTTTTTGGTAGCGGCTGGGACCCCTGGATTAAAAGGACTGGTTTTCCAGGAGGAGTGGGACAGCCACGGCCACGACCATCCTGACCATGGTCACAGTCAGAAACCCGAGCGCTCGCATTCCGAGCAGCCGCAGATCGTGGTCATCCCGGCGGGCTCCGCAGTTGCGGCGGCCACGGCCGCCCGGCGCACGGGCAGAAGCTGCAGTCCCTCCCCCGACGGCGGCAGATGCACATCCAAACACTGCGCCTGCTAACCGGCGAAGGTTTCGTGGCGACTAAGGTCGCAACCATCAAGAACCTATGTACAGTAGCTCTGTTACTCTGTTTAATGTCTGACAAAGTCAAGTGCCGAACGGCATGTTGTACGTCAGGACGGCCATAAGCGCCACCCACCAGTTGACTGCCAAACGGCATGCTTTTAGTTGGGTTTTTTCAGCGGCCATACGCGCCAAGAGCTCTGAAGAGCAGTTTGCCTTAGGCATGCGGTTTAGCCCGGTATTTTCATCGCGGCCCCTCAGGGGGCGTCTTTGGGTGGTGATTTGCTGCGTTGACAAGGGCTCAGCATTTCTCCGCCAGCCTAACCAGCTTTCAACTCAACACCGGCGCGATGGATGGCCAGTCAGTTCTGTTCAAAATGGAGTGGCCGATTGGAACGCCCTCCAAAACATGTGACCATATGGACGCCTTTGCTCCCCGGGCAGAGCGCCCAACCCCCGCAACCCCCGACCCCCAAAACGGCAACTTGGGTAGGTAGAAATCTTGGTGTGTTGGGGTCGCAAAAAGGGTTTAGATAACCATCGACCCCGCTCGGTTGGTACTTATTGGGAAGCCGAAAGGAACCCAACCATAGACCGCTAGAAATGAGTGATCGTTTTTGTGAGGGTACAACTTTGCTTTGGGAAGCCGGGTTTGTAAACCACTTCTTTTGGGGTGCCCAAGACAAAGACATTTTGAGAGCCCCATGTAACCGTAGAACCAACCGCCTCGGATAGGACCCCGCTTCTTTCCAAGCGAGGCACCGGGTCCTCGTTGGCCAGATGCCACTCGCCAGAGCATGGACCGACCCTGAGATCGAAGCTGGCCGCTGGAGTGGCTCATTTCCTGGAGGCCCAGTGCCCATTTTGGGTAAAGGGAAGTACCCAACGAAAAACGACTGCTCATGTTTAGGGAACGACCTAGTTTTGCCGGGCTTCCCCACAGAGAATTTTGGAGGCTTTGAACAGCCTTGAACGGCATTTCCGGGGTCCCTCTTTTTTGATGGCACGCACAGCTCTGTGTGTTCCAGGCGAAACCAAAAGGCAGGCCCTTTATTGGTGGTTTGGGGATTTGAACCACAGGTTGTTGCGGAGGGTAAATGGGAAGCTGCCGCGAGCCTCCAACAATCGCCAATTTGGGGGTAAGATGAAAAAGGGGTTCCAGTTTTTTGAGGTGGTTCCATTGTCCCCTCTTTTGAGACAACCTCAGCTTGAGCTTGCGCACATTGTAAAGAGCTTACCCGGGATAAATTGGCCTGCCACGTGATGAAGATGTTCCGCAGAGAGTTCCTTATTTCCAGTTGCCGAACTATACTCATTTCTGTCATTTCTAAAGATGAGGACAGATTGAGTTCAAAGTCAGCAGAGATGAAAGCTGAGTCCTCATTTCCGTTCTTAGGCTTCTTGCTTCCCCCACGGGTTCCAGTGACAAAGCCCACATTACCCACCCCCAAAAAAAAAAGTCTTTTAAGGTCACCTAGTTTAGCTCTTCGGCTGTCATTGATTTGAGGATTTTCAGGTTGATTGAAAGGGAGACCAAAAGGCCAGCCCTCATATTTTGGGTCCTCCCTATAGGTACCACTTTGGCCCCCCGGTACTTTTCAGGAAAACCAGAAACTCACCCGTTTCCCCTTCCCCCCCACCCCAAAGAAATTCCATTTCCAGTAGGCAACCACAGGAACCCACTGAAAGTTAAGACGAAGGAAGGAGCACGACTCTTGGGGTGCTCGCCCCGAACCTGGGCGATCCCAAGGTCACCTCGCTGATCGACATGGGCTTTCCGCGCGAACAGATTGAGCCTGGAGCTCACAGCTAGCCCGACGGTGGAAGAAACAACGAATGGACAATGGCTGGTTGTGGGGCTGCGATTGGGTAGGGTTAACCCTTTACAACCTAAGCTTGCCAAAAAAATCAAAACTGGACGACTCGAAGGTGGTGTGTTGAAGGTATGATGGCACCACAGAGAGTTTTGGGCATGAAGCTTTTGGCATCCCCCGGGAAACCGGAAGGGATGGGTTCAGTTTGGGGTCATTCCCTCATTCCTAGAATCTGAGAACCATCAAACTACTGCTGCGAGAATCGCACATTCTGAGGCGTCGACTCCAAGATATTGATCCCGGCACTCGACCAGCAGCACACTCAGCTGCTATGATTTGTTGATGGGAAGGGCTGGGTTGCTTCTGATGCCAAACCTCAGGGAAGAGCCTGTCACGGGCTTTCAGCAGCATAGAAGTGGTTGCAATTCTGGCTCCGAGGATATTCCAACGCTCATCATGATGATGGCAGGGTCCTCAGCGAGTTTAAGGGCGCTTTTGAGGCAACTGCACCCAAGTCATTTGTGTGCCCCAAAGTGAGGCCCGCCTGTCTTTGAAACAGCGCACCTGTGGCTTGCACTTCCATTCATTCTGGATCCGTTCGTGAGGAGTGAGACACCAACTAGTTGCCAGGGCTGCAGTTTCACCGAGAGCACGCACCTTGCAGAGCATGTCCGCAGTTCTTAGGGGCACCTTCTTCCCAGCCAAGTTCTTAAGCCCCTTCCGCAAACCGGTTCTAGGAACTTAAGCGCCTTTGTTGGGGGGCCAGTGAAAAGGCCAGTGGGACCAGTGCTTTGGTTTCCCAAAGTTCGCGCGCCGCTGCCGTGAGGACGGCGACGGCTCAATGCCCCCTGCACCGCCGCCGCCGCAGGCAGAGTTGAGAGTTCCTGCGCTCATTACCAGACTGGGTGTCTCTTGAAAAATCGGAATCCCGGAACTAACATGGTGCAACCGTGTCCTTCTGGGTTTCCATTGGCGGGCCTCAAAAAACGACACCCCCAACCAAGCTTCGAACTTTGCCCTGAAAGGCGCTCAACTCCATTGTCACTTGCTAGAAAGAAGTTCACTGTTTGTAGGGTCGAAGTTTGGCCCCGTAGACCTTACTCCCCCTGTGCACCAAGCCCTAGACATTCCGGATCTATTCCAAGCTCCTTTTGGGGACGTGGAGCTGTGGTTTGCCACACCTTCGGGAGGCTTGCTTTCAACTTCCAGGGCGCCTGAGGGCAACCCCAAAATGGTTTCCCTTTTGGAACCCGAGTAGAGTCTTAGTCGCTGTTAGCCATTATTTTTCTTTTCAAACAAATGGGGCGAGCCCTTGACAATAGGATAAATCCCTGAGTTTGTTCAGCGCGGCTGTTCCCTGGTTTTAGGGGGCACGATCAATCTTGAACACCCTCTTGGCAAAACCAAACGTCAGGCGTGGGCATGTTTGTAGATCAGCAGGGTGTCTTCCCGGAAGAAAACTACGGGTATGTTGCAACATCAGGATTTGGATCTGATAATCCTGTTGTTTGAAAGCCCGGATTTGGACCCTCAAAAGTATTTGTTTGTTTGTGTGTTCTTTCCCTTTAACTTTTTGTTGAAAACGGTACCGAGCTTCAATACGAGCGAGCCACACCTCAGCGAACTCATTGCAGGCAATCCCGCCAGCGCAGCCACCAGCTGAGGACGCTCCAGGACTGCAGAAAGCGTCAACGTGGGAATCACATTTTGCTTGGTGGCTCCCAGCCATCCGGTTCCTTAGCCTTCTAGCCTTTTAGTGTTTAGTGGTAGTTTCCATTTAACCCACTAAAAGTTAGACTTCTAGCGGGGCGTTTGAGGGTCATTATTTGGGTACTGACAACCTTTGAAAAGCCTGGGGTCATTATTTTGACCCTTTCTAGGCGTTATCAAAGTCAGAAAATGGAATCGGTTGTTTCCCTTTAGCCCATCACTTAGGGGGTGACTTTGATCATGGTAAAATAATGAGGCCAGAAAGCGTTCAGCTTTGGTTGGAACAAACACATGGGTTGGGTCTATCGGGAACTCATCTTGGATCCGATTCTTCGCATTCGGCTTATTGTTGGTGAGGGGCCAGCGGTCCCCGCGGTCCGGGTTTGTAGCCCGGTTGGAGACCACGTGTTGACCCATGGCCATTTGGGTGTGGCTCAAAATTTTCAACAGGAGGGGCAAACCGCAGGTTTTGGTCCATGTTTCCACTTACCAGGGTAACCCATTTTGGAATTCCGGTTTGTTGAGCCACAGCCATATGCATACTTTTTTGCAGTGGACACAAAAGGCAGTCTACCCATTCGGAATTTGGCACCGCTCCTGGTGGTTGTTTCCTTGTTGGTTTCCCTTGAAACGCATCCAAATGCCAACAATCAGCGCACTTGCGCCGGCCCGCAATAGTTCTCAAGCCTTGGACACCATTGTGGGGAGGGGTTTCGGGCCCATGTTTGGGCTTCCAAGGTAAACCCGGAAGTGACAAAGTAGTCATGGAGTCAGGGGTGGGAATCCCTCTTTGGTATGACAGATTTCGGGTCATTCCGAAAAGCCCAGGAGTGAAGGCCAAGACGACGGCGGAGTTTCAGAGCCTGGTGGCGGATATGTTACAGGAGTGAGGGAGTACTGCAGACTGGAAACCCATGTAAGGTGTCCCGCAAAAGATTCCTGTAATAAAGCAGTGGATGGACAAAATCCGCTACTGGGATTGGTGGTCTATCCCAGCGCAAGACTCATCTATGCCAACTAGTGAGACATGGATGTTGTCCATCCACAGTACACCAGTGTTTGAAATGGGGCAAGTGAGTCAGCGAAATCGGGGGAAGGAGGGCTGAACATAGGGCGCCAAAGCTCAGTTGCCACCAAAGTCGCTGGAAGCCGCGCACTTTGGGCAACTTGTGCGGCATGGCTCTCACTGGGAAAGGCACACTTCCATGATGTGTGTGTGTGTGTTGCGACAGCGACCTTTTCACGGAAAGGAAGCCCGCCAAAGCAAAGCATGTGGCCACGAAAGCATCGCGAAGGGGCCCGTGAAAGCAACGGCACCGGCTTTTTACGCAAGTGTTTTGGGCACTCTATGGGCAGCTTGGATGGCAAACGGCAAGGGGGACTTGGGCTTGCCTGGAGAGAAAGGCAGAGCATTTGTTGGGTTGGCACAGACATTGGGGCTGCTACATTGTGGCATAGGACATTATAGGACACACGATTGCAACGTCGGAGCCGGACGAATCGCTTCAAATAGAGTTCCCTGTGCTTGGCCTTGGTTTTAAGCATCATCTTTTGCCAAAATTTCAGGTGACTTTCCTTTCCTTTTGGAGTGCTGATGTTAGGGGAGCTGCGGCTTTTGACGCGTACCCGCTTCTTAAAAGCGACCACCGGCGCTGCCATTTCGGGAGTCCCCGCGGAAACCGCGCCCAAGACGACCGACATCGCGTGCTTTGGCCAGGACCTGCTGCCGCGGATTCTGCTCTTCGGCCGCAAGGTGCCGAAGGCGGGGAGTTTTTTTTGTTTTTTACAACAACAACAAAATATATCTAGTTGTTTTTTCTTTTTCTTTTTTTCCGAAGGCGAAAAAGCGCCCAGCCGCTGGGCGAAAAACAAGCTCTACCAAGGGGGCCGGGGAAAAAGGGGGGGCGCCAGATGTTCGAGCCATGGGATCTTTTGTTCACTTTGAGTGAGTTCTATTCACTCAGTGCATCCACAAGTGTTCAACTCAATTTGTGAGCTGCAACACAGGGTCCAGCCTCCAATGAGGATCAACATGTGCATTCTGCGTCGCAGAATGCGCCGATTCCTTTTCTTGGGTCTGGCATGCAAAAAGCCAAACCTTTTTTTTGGCCAGTCTTAGCGATCGGAAGTGAGTCAAACTCATGTTCTACTCAGCTCCGGGATTCCCATTTGACGAACCTCCAGGAGGGCATGGCCCAACCAACTCCTCGCAGGCAATTCCGGTGGTGGCAGATGCCATGGCCTTCATTGCCGCGGCCTGAGATCCATGGACGCCGCGCAAGAAATTGGGAAGGCCGCCTGGGCTCCATCGGAGCCGAACTGCTTCGCCGAAAGGTGACCAGTTTCCTTGTGGGCAAGTGCGGAGCTGCTGGTTTTGACTGGGAGGGGGCATGATCGAATTCAAGCAGGCATACTTGTCCTTGGGTGAGTTTGGAGAGGAAATAGATGGATTCCGCTGGTTTATGTGGGTTTTATCGCCCATTTCCCAGGGCCGTCAGTTTTCTTCCGCAAGGGGACCTATGGACAGGATGTCATTCACACCAGGGCGTAGAGGCGGATTGCCGCTTGACAGGTGGCAGTCCCGATTCAGCTGTGGGACGGCGCGGCCCGACACCAAGATTCACCACAGCGGACTCGGTGGCAATTTCTTGCCAGGTGAAATTGGTTCACCCAGGAGAGCAGATAATGGCAGCAGCATTGAAAAGGTCGAAGTTATGAGATAGACATGCCACGTGGCAGATGAGATTGGTACAACCTATGAAGCAATTGAGGGGATTTTTCACTGCACAGCTCGAAACCATTCCTTTCAATCCCGGGGATGTTTTCCATGGGCAGCGCCTTCTCTGAGAGCAGATCTTGCCGGTGCAAAAAGAAACCGAAAAGTTGCGCGAGCCATGGATCGGGCTCCGGGGCTGAGGTGGGCAAGAACGGCACCGAAGCCAATGCGGGCTCAGTGGTACAGGCAGGAGACGTAGATTCGCAGAACGTGCAAGGACTTGGAAGGAAAACTCGCAGATGGCCAGAAACGGCGCTGTGAATCCTCTTTTGAGAGTACTCTTTTAGTGGTTTTGTGTATCTCCTATGTCAAGCGTGCAGGGCTTTTGTTGATCATTGGAAGTCCACGAAACATAAGCCACAATCAAAGCCCGGGTCGATGCAGGTCAGGGACTCCGGGGACAGTCCGAGGTATAAAAGGGAATTTGCTTGGATCTTAGATCTCTTTGCCAGTTGATTGTGACTGAGACGAGGTTTGGTCAAATTTACAGGTCTACGGTTCACTTGGGACGATATGGGGGGGGGACAAGCCCTAAATTTCGCCAGGAAACAAGCAAGGGGCAACCGAATTTCCCTCACTAAGCCTCCAACGTGGGGAAACCTTTGTAGTTTTGGCGGCTGTCGGTGAGTTGTCTGACGATCAGCAGGATGACAACCAATTTGATGACAACAAAATGAAAGCCGCAATCAGTTTGATTTTATTTCCACACAAATGATGACGCTTTGCCGGCGACTTGTCCCGTGCAGGCTTGTCTGGAGGCTCTGGGTGACGCCCCGCCACCCGACACCCTCGCCTGCGTGGCCCAGGCGCGGCGTTGTGCTCGAAACTGTCGGCGCAAATGTGGCGAGCGGCTTTGGGGAACAAAAGGATGATCATCCGGGATATACAGTGGATCCCAGGCAGCCCTATAAACCCTTGGCTATTTTCCTGTTGATTTTTCTGTTGGGTGGCAAGCCCTTTACCTTTTCAGGGCAATGGACTGACAGATGGATCTGGGATTTTCATTTCAATCACTTCCTCGACACTTCGCACGCCTCCAAATTCTGGAAGCTTCCTTTTTCTGCTTTTCAACTGCCTGTCTTGACAGGAGTTCCTTGTCAAGACAGGTGGGTTTCCTCAGTGAACCGCCGCAAGCGGCTGCAAGCGGCTGCAAGCGGCTGCAAGCGGCTGCATGCACTTTCAGGGGTTTCCACGAAGCATGATTCCTCCGGCTCGCTGGTTCAGTTTGTTTGGTGGGGAAAGTATGGGGTTTTGACCCATGGCCATTTGGGTGTGGATAACTCATTTTTTTCACCAGGAGGGGCAAACCGCAGATTTGGGCCCATTTCTCCACTTACCAGGGTAACCCATGTTGGAATTCCGGTTTTTTGGGCCACGGCCAATTGATTCCGCGTTTTTTTTTGCATTTCGGGGGCTGAGAAGTCGCTGAAGGTCCTGGCGAGCCTCTTGCACCGCCGGCAGCAGGCGAAGAAAATCGCCGGGAGTTTTTTCCGAGCTTCGAAGCGTTTCCAGCGATGTCCGGGAGTGAACCGAGCGGCTGGATCCAGTCTCGAGTTTCGGTTTCTGGTGGCTTCCCTTGGAAACCGCGATTTACGGGGGACATGTCATGTTATGGACTCAGCCTGTAACTGTAAGTTTTTTTATGATTCTGGTAAAACCAGACATCACGGTGAACAGCTTCCACCTCTGCGGAAGCCACGTTTTGGGCCATTGAGTACTGAATGAAGCAGCTCCTTAAAGTGGTTGGACATTTGCCTCCACTAAAGAAAGGGTCCGGGACCCAGGAAAATTCACGCCATATATATATATATATATGGAACCACGAGCAAAAAAAACAAGAGCTGCCCATCCATTGGATCCAACCCGAGCGCAGGTGGTGGCTGCTATTGGTACTGCCGGTGCCCAGTCGCTGCTGGAAAAACTGCAGACATGGCCCCTGACTCAGCCGGGGATTCCATCTGGCGTGTGTTTTGGTTCAGGCGAACCCTTTTGGGGTTCAAATGCAGCAGGAAAAAACAAAGCAAAAAACACGACATGAGAGGTGTTCCTTGTTGACAGATATGTTTTCCTGCGCCAAAGGAACCAGCCTACTGAAAGGACGTGGCTGGTTGCCTACAGTAACTGGTTGCTTTTCTGGGGCCCGAACAGTTCCGAGTTTGGAACCCATAGGGGCCATGGTGAGCCGTTGTTTGAGGGTGCCCCCCTCTTTTTGGCGGCTTTACAGGAAACCAAACCAAGATTTGGCAGGGGGTCACCTAAAGCCAACCCATGTAGGCCACCAAGTGGCTGTGGGTCAAAAATACGCACCCAAACTGGAACCCTGGTAAATGAAGCCAAGGACTAAAACCTGCGGTCCTCTGGTGGATTCATTTTGACCCACACCCAAGTGGTTCTTCTTTGGGAGAAACAGCTGGCTGCCAGCTGCAAGCTGAAGGTGCAGCATGAGCCTCGACTTTGACAAGCCCTCATCCGTGCGGCACTGAGAAAGGCTCGCTTCCATTTGGGTATGGGTCAAAATTAAACCACCAGGCGACTGCAGGGTTTGGTCCATGTTGCCACTTACCAGGGTTCACTCCATTTGGGGTACCGATTTTTGACCCACAGCCATTTGCTTAATTCAGAATATAGTGGATGTCCCCCTCTTGGTTCTACAGGGAATCTATTGCTGCTGGACATATTTTGACTTTGCTGGGGACTTAAGCAAATGGAGGCTCGCAGTACACTAGTGGGACACAAGTGAGCTGCAAATCAAAACGCGAAGTGAAGCATGATATTCCTTCAACGCGCATTTGGGCAAGCCTCCTTTGCCAGAGTTTGATGGTGATTCGCTCATGAGCGGGCACCTTAGTGCTTATCCACCTTATTTGCTTTGGTATGGTTTTGGGGCTGACATAGATTTGTCATTGATTAGGGTCGTAGGCTCGCCAACATTCCTCAAAATTGAGCACCCCGAAAATAGGTGTTGATCTCCAATTGAGTCACTTGACCAAAAGGGGGGTTCCATGTCCACTTTCTCTCTCTGCAACAAACTAGAACCCGAATATATCCTGCTGGCGGGTGGTCCGCCCGCCAGGGCGGAAAGATTCACTTCAACAAGAATCAAGCACACACACACACAAACCGACCCGAACGTTGTAAGCAAAGCAAAATCTCTGTGCACTTTCGCTTCGCCCCTGAGCGCGTCAGCGGATGCGAGCTAAGATGCATGAAAGGAAGGTTGCTGATGCCGTTTAATTGAAATAAATGATGTTTGTAAAGGGTCTCCATGAGAAAGCTACCCGAACAAGTTCCAGCATGCTAGGAGACCAATGAAAAATTGGCTGTGCCCTGTGGCAGGATAGACGATTCTCTTCCAGGTATGTTCACAGTGGATGATCATGCTGATCTATGGATCTACATAGGGCTGTTGGGTTGCGGCCAGAGAGGGACCTTTCCCTAAGGAGCGGGGCTATCGCCTACTGCATTGCAGTGGCAGCGGTCCATTTGCAGGACGATCTTGGTGACCCGAACGGGGAACCCATGGGTTCCTTTCGGATCATGTTCGTGTCCGACTTGGCAGTTTGCTGTCCGGAAGACGTGTGTTGCAGTGTCATCAGCTTGCAGTTGGTACAGTGACTCAGGTAACTTCTGATTCGTGGTTTGGATTGGTGGTTTGGGGATTCGAAATCCTGGCTGTTGTCCAGCAGGGCAATTGGGACACCATCCCCAACCACCAATGGGCGGGAAGCCGAGTAACAAGCAGGTGTCATGGTACAAACTAGAATTGGTCAGATTCCCGGTTTGGCAGTGACAGTCTTGGATGAATTACTTTGAAGGTCTTGGTGTGTGTGTGTGTGTTTCGAAATAGAGGGACCCGGGTTTCCGATTGGTTTTGTTTTAGAACCACCCCAGAAAGGGTGCCCTCAAAAAAAAGCACGCCACTAAAACTGGTGGCGAGTCGGAAGTTGGTAGAAACCCAAGCTGCTGGACTCTGATCCTGAGGCTCGCCCCTGGCACCTTGGCACCTTTTAAAAGGGAAACCAAGGAAAACCACCAGAATGGAGCGACACACACGCACACATCCATTTCTCATTCCATGCCCAATTCCAACCGGCATGACAAACCACAAGTTACAGGCAGTGGCTATGATGTTGAATGAGCAGCACCCTGAAATTTGGTAAATAAACTCCTTCTACATACCTTGGCGGTTCCCTGCCATCCGGTTCCTGTGGTTTCTGTTTTTTGAGGATTTAGTGGTAGTTTTCATTTGACCCAACACTACGCACTCAAATGAGTGTAGGCAGCTGGCGTCACACTCAGCTGACTGATCGAAGTGGACCTGTTCTGGTTGCCAGTGCTTTTCTTGCTGGTTTGATAGGGAATGAGTTGGAATGACCCCAAAATTCATGCCCTAGGGTTTCCTTTAAGGAAACCCCTTGCGGTTCATTCCCAAAACCCAGAAGGTCATTCCCTGAGCACCAGCAAGTGGTTCACAGCCTTTGCGTAGGTTGTTCTAGGCCCTGCATAGACGTTGCGCAGACTTGTTGCTGAACTGCGATTCTGGACCCGCCAAAGTGTGCTTTGCGTGCACTGGTATACTGAAAAGGCACCCACGCAGGCATCGATCCGCGGCACCAGGTGACACCCTAGCGTTAGCAAACAAAACGGCAAGACCAGGCTGAGGCAAATGCAGCCCAGGGTTCTCTTTTGTTGGACCTGGTTGGATCAACCTGAGCCTTTCTTCCGCGTGGTGCATATACTCTTCCGACAAGGCAAAGCAACCTGCCGTCAGGATGTCTCTCAAACTGTTGCTCGTGAGAAAATGAGAACAGCTTCCTTCCCACTCGAAGGGTACCGATCGAGCCTGGTTTCAAGGAGGGCAAGCTTGACATAAATTGGCAACTGGCACCGGAAGATTGAATCACACTTACACTCAGATGGTCCGGATCCAGTTCCAAAGATATCCAAGCTGATGCCGTTGTCTGTGTGGGGTGATAATTGGCTCCGGAACTGCTCAGCTCTGCGCCGGCAACGAGGAGAAAGCGAAACGCTGCTGGCGCCACCCTCCTGGTTCACTCCGGTGGTGGCGGGCGCCTCACGTGAGTCACTGCCCCCCAGCCCCGGCACCCCCGGCTTACGAGAGTTATGGCTATAACTCGTTGTAGTTGCCTTGGCTACGAATCATTAGGGCCACGAAGGATCTTTGGCGACCACGTCAAGGCTGGTTTTGAGCACATGCGGAAACCGCACGCCTGCTCTTGGAACGTGGCCGTCTTTGGGGTCTTTGGGCACGAGAAACATTCGGCCGCGGGAGATCCATTCAGCCCATGGGGGGCCATGTTATTTTAGTGTTTCTTTTGGTCAGGTGAAAGAGTTTATTCAAAAAAGGGCCCGCAGTCACAGTCGCCATGCCTGGAGGGAGTCAGTTTTTTTGAACATGGTTGCTTGTCTCGTTGAGATCGGGGGGCTGGTCCGATGTTTTGGTCTCCATCGGGAGACTTCCTACGTGGAGATGCGATGTGTGCTTTCTGCCCATTCAAATCCATCCACAAGGCAGTACCCACTTTGCAAATAGGGAACAATCTAAGAACTCAATCATGTACCTCCGGGGAAGTGCCATAGGCATATATGAAGGCCCGAATGTTTACATGGTAGAGTTTCTAGGCATACTGCAAAAACTGTAAGTCACCATACCCTGCAAGGCATGTTGTTTTCAACTTTTTGCCGGGGGGGCTGCCCTTGTTCGAAATGGTTCGGCATGGTCTCCACTGGACTTCTCTAGATGGCTGGTCTTTGTGACCGAATCTCCCCATAGATCTTTGGAAGCGCAAACTCCAACTACAACAGGTGATCGACCTTTTGACAGTTTTGGTAAGGAAAGAGCAGCTCCCTGATATGTTTTTTTGCTTCACCCTCTTTTTTCCAATGGTTCAAAGGGAACTAAACACGGAACCCCTCCCATTTGGGAGATCCCCCGAATCGGTGCGTTTCAGCCGTTTTCCGAAGGTCTGCGCCCATCAGCTGCTGTCGAAGGCACGGCCCAAGTTTCTGAAGCCCCTACTCGGGTCGGCGAACTTAGTTGGGAGTTGGGTAAGAACTCACCAGGTTTCGGGGCTGTGCATGGACGAACTCCTGCACCTTGGAAACCATGGGAAACCAATTTTTGTTGGTATTTACAGGGAAATCATCATTCCAGGGTTTCTTAGGTGGTGCAGGATTTCGTGCATCCACAGTATCCCTGTCATTAGTGGGACCAGCCATGGTTTACGATGGACCATTTTGGCGGTAAGCTTGTTGCAAGGGTGGTCATTGGCAGGTGGAGCTGGTGAAGCTGCGAGACGGCGGAGAGGTGTGGCGTCGTTTTGGCGTATCACCATCCCGGTGCATTCCAGGTAAGCCCATTCCTTGTTTTGGCAGTTTTTAGTGGGTGACTGCCTTGGTTGCCTAAGAAAAGGGAATCGCTGAAATCATGCAGTTTCCCGGAATCGATGGGTTCCACTGGTTTAGATGGGCTTTATGCCCCATTTGCCAGGGCCATCATGTTGTTCCAAAAGGCCGCCTATGTTCCACAGCCGCTGAGATTTCTTTCTGTTCAAAGCCCTCTCCAATATGCTCCAAAACCTTCTACCATGGTCCTATTATCCTCTTATTCGTCCCCCTTGTTCCAGTCATTCTGCTGTCCTACTTACATATCCCGGATGGCCCCTGCACAACCCCTGTACCGGGTTTGGATTGAAACTGACTCCTCCCCTTGTTTTTTTTTTGTTCTATATTTTTATCCCAACACTCCAAGGATGATCCATCGAACCAGCAAGGGGAAACGGGTTTTGCAGCATAGCAGACGCAGCCCACGCGTGGAGGCCTTGGAGACTGAGACACAGAAGACCTGGGCCCCGGCCTTGACTTGGAACATTTGGCGTCAGCAGGTTGTGTCCCACTTCTGTACCAGGGACTCTTGGAGAATTCGGTTGGAAGGCACGCACGTTGAGGGATTTCTCAAGCACCTCTTGGAGCTTGCCATCCTTTTAAGCGAACACTGACTGCAATAAGATGGCAGCGAATCTTATTGTGACCCCCTTAAGGGTGGTTGCTGGTCAATTTGGCCACTGGAAGCCGGGGATGCGAGTGGTCTGTTGTCAGTGGGCAACATTGGAATGGCCGCAGCCATGAGCCAATCGGCACACGCTTCTGGGCATCAGCAGTTTCATGGGGGTAGCGAGACCTCATCGGAGACAGGCACATGGGCAGTGTTTCCCTTTTCAAAGGGGTGCCTTCCTGGTCGCTTTGGTTTCCATATCCCTCTTTTCGGGCGATAGACCTGCTTTGAGACAAGTTGACTCCAGGCAAGTGGTGTTAGCTCTGACAGCGAGCTTGAGCCTTCGCCCTCAGCCGCTTCACAGATGCCAGAGCAGATGGGCGCCCGGACAGGGCAAGCATGGCATGTTCGCATGAATATCGTCCTCCGTGACACCGTTGTGGAGGAAGGCGTTATTGGTGAGAATGGCCTCCCGTGTGGAAGTCCCATCGGCTACACCACAGCACGTGAGTTCAACCAGGCTTGTGCATTTGCCATTAGAGGCTACTTGCGTCATCGCTTTGGGCTTGAAGTGCGTGAGCAAGAAATCCAGAAATTGCAGTGGGCAAGCCCTCTTCCAGGCGCTCTGTTCCATGAATATGAAGAGCTCGTGAGGATCCCAGAGGAGGTCAGCGGTGTTTATGCGTCGGAGGATCCTTTCGAAAGCGACGTGGAGCTATACAGTGGGGACGAAGAGATGTTGAAAGCGCAGTTTTACGCAACCCGCAATTCCGCTGCCGCAGACAGATATTGCTGCCACAACAGGTCTCAGGGAGGAATGGTACCTCAAAGACAAACCGCTACGTGCGGGCATCAGCAGTTTGATGGTGGCGAGGCCTCTTCAGAGACACAGGCACAAGGGCAGCTTTTTTTGTTTTGGCTTATATAGTGTTTCCTTTTGAGGCGAAGGGGCATTCCTGGTCGCTTTGGTTTCCACATCCCTCTTTTCGGGAGAAGACCTGCTTTGAGACAAGTTGACTCCAGGCAAGTGGTGTTAGCTCTGACAGCGAGCTTGAGCCTTCGCCCTCAGCCGCTTCACAGATGCCAACTGAGCAGATGGGCGCCCGGACAGGGCAAGCATGGCATGTTCGCATGAATATCGTCCTCCGTGGCACCGTTGTGGAGGAAGGCGTTATTGGTGAGAATGGCCTCCCGTGTGGAAGTCCCATCGGCTACACCACAGCACGTGAGTTCAACCAGGCTTGTGCATTTGCCATTAGAGGCTACTTGCGTCATCGCTTTGGGCTTGAAGTGCGTGAGCAAGAAATCCAGAAATTGCAGTGGGCAAGCCCTCTTCCAGGCGCTCTGTTCCATGAATATGAAGAGCTCGTGAGGATCCCAGAGGAGGTCAGCGGTGTTTATGCGTCGGAGGATCCTTTCGAAAGCGACGTGGAGCTATACAGTGGGGACGAAGAGATGTTGAAAGCGCAGTTTTACGCAACCCGCAATTCCGCTGCCGCAGACAGATATTGCTGCCACAACAGGTCTCAGGGAGGAATGGTACCTCAAAGACAAGCCGCTACGTGCGGGCATCAGCAGTTTGATGGTGGCGAGGCCTCTTCAGAGACACAGGCACATGGGCGATTTTTTGATGACTTCATGGCAAGTACTTTCTTCGCAGCGGCAGCCATTTCTTCAGATTGCAGAAGCACGAGTCGTGAACCTTACCGAGAATCCGTTGCCATAGTGACCCGTGGTGCCAGGCTTGATGTCAAGCTGGCCAAGCGCAAGACGAGCAGTTCTGATTTGGTTTCTCTTTGGATACCCGGGCACCGGTGTGAAGGCAGTGTTCTCACATGCTTCAACGTCCTCAAGCAAACAAACCAGGCAGCGGAAGTTGTCGAGACGTACGGCAGGCAGCTGTTGGCTCGTTCCCCGCAAGGGCATATCTTTGCTGAGGACATGTCTGGCTGCTTCTGTGGAACTTGCATCATGTCTGAGGCAGAAGCGAAGATGCAGCTGCACCTTCAGTTTGATCGCATCCTTTGTTCCCTGACCTTGGCAGAGCAAGACTTGAGAGATCTTGAAAAGAGAGGTTTGGGTGAAGACTACATCAACGCAAGTGGTTTTAACACTTGGCGGGGAGGCTCCATGCAAATCCCTTATTTGCAAAGCCGGACAGAGGTGGCGCAAATGGACATGCGCATGAAACCTGCATTGTTGATTCCAGCCCGTGACGCGCAGGGCTTCATCACTGCACTTCACATCAAACCGCATCGGGAGGAGAACAAGATTGATGAGACTCCAAAGACTCCAAAGTATATGTGGGCCAGCAGGGCCGGTTCATTCAAGATCCCGATCACCGACAAAGCCTGCGAG
The DNA here is from genome assembly GCA_963377175.1 of Effrenium voratum. NCBI lineage: Eukaryota > Dinophyceae > Suessiales > Symbiodiniaceae > Effrenium > Effrenium voratum. The sequence continues at coordinate 826,594 of CAUJNA010001313.1, read as the reverse complement.
AGAAAAATCGAGATCCCGCTGTTCTGTTGCCGGTTCCAGGACCTGAGATCTAAGCAAATCGCCTTGATCGAGGGTGGCCTGAAGCCCCATGTCTTTGCGTTCCTCGCCCGCATCAATGTCATCGGTGCCGCCGGAGGGCAGTTTGCGCAAAGCAGGGAGCTACTCTATGCTGCCCTCGCGCAGATGGGTGTGGAGACAATCGTCTTGTATCCAGACGCAGGCTCAGCCAGTAATGCAAACGTTCTTCTTGGGTATTTCCGTGCTTTTCACATGATCTTGGTAAAGGACAAGCTGGGTCTCACGATACGTGTCGCATGGTGGGGCCAGAGAGACAAAGAAGAACATCTCGATGCCGACGATTTCCTCAGTCAGGTGAAAGATGCAGATAGCAGCTCCATGAAGCAGATCTCCATTGCTGAGTTCTGGAAGAAAGTGCCAGCGGCGTGCCGCGACGAACTACTCTGCGGGCGGAGGGGGGATATGTTCAAGGAGGTATTGCAGCATTGCGCCGCTAGTGAGTGACATAGTCTCACGCACTTTGTGCCTGCCATGCGGGGCAAACAAATTCAAGCGTCATATGCTGCAAGTGCTTGCACCTTGCACACGAGTCAAACCCCAAGTCATGGTCCATTCCAAGGTCCTCAGAAGTGACTACGTTTGGCTGAAGAGACTATGAGCACCACAAACCAGCCAACAAGCCCAAACGGACATTTTTTTTCAATCTCATGTTTTGTTGGAGAGGACAGTCAAATTGTGGAATTCCCACAGCGCAAGTTCGGGCTACCCGAAAACACCATCTGGCAAACGAGTCGCCAGATATCCCCAAGTTCTGCCCCCCCAAAAAAAAATCAACTATGCCGGAACCACCCAAAAGCGTTGTTTGTTTAGGGGCTCAGGCCTGTTTTGTCTTGTTTGTCAAAGACGGTGATCTGCAACGTACGCATCACCAGCTTTCTGTAGACTGAGGTGAGCTTGATCATGGACATCATCTATGGCTTTCCCGGGCTGGACGGAGGTTTGACCCAGAGCTGTTTGCAAGCTGCGCCCTGAGGTCGACCGATTTGTCGAGCAATGGCCTTTTTCTCTGGCGTGTCAAAAGGGAGGGCCTTTGATGGATTACGGATTAAGAATACCAACCAGAACAAGGATTAAGCGGATTACGGATTGTGATTCGGCCCCCAGGATTTTGGACAGGCTAGAAGGATCAGACATGGGACTCAAGGGAAGATCGCAACAAGATCACATGGTCAATGGAGGGACAGGCACTCTCCCGTGAGCCCTTCCCAGAGGGGGGGGTCGCGGTTTTTTGAATGGTTGCAGTAGCTGTGTGCAAAGGCGTTTGGGAGCCCCAAGGCTCGTGAACCTGATTGTTTCGGGGAGACAGCGGCAGGTTGGCCAGGTCCATCCTATATGGTTATTATACATATATATATATATACATACATATATATATATATGTTTACATACATTGGTGTGTCTCTTTTTGGTGTCCTTCTTGGGGTTGGTTTGACCCATATCCTTGATCTTCCAGGACCCTGGAAAAGCAGGCCTCTGGCTCAATTTGAAACCAACATCAATATCGGGAAACAAACCCTGTTTCGGCCAGGTCCGTGGAAGGTCGAGGTATATAGAATCATCTATTATGTATGTCATATATATAATTATCTATATGGCTGTGGCTCATAATTATACAGGAGGGGTTACGCAGGGGTTTTGGTCCATGTTTCCACTTACCAGGGTTCCGTTTGGGTATATACCGGTTTTTTGAGCCACAGCCATATAGATGATTATATATAAGGTCAAGGTACCCGCACGTCTTCTTCTCGCCCCGCCGAGAAGTCCGCGAGGTCTTGACGCGGATTTGCGCCACGAGCGTGGGCAGCAGCGCGCTGGTGTCCTACCAGCTGAACCCCAAGCGCGGGCCTTGGGCTGAAGCCAGTCTGACTGGCTTCGAGTTGTCTTGGTGCTTCCAAAAGCCATCCGGTTCTTTAAGTGTTTAGATGTTCTTAGTTGGTGAAAGGCTGGATTTGTATATGTAAGCCACTAAAAGTTGGTCAAACTCTTAGCAGGGGATCTGAAAACTGACCGCCCAGCACTATTGACCCAGGATCCAAGTTAGAACCCGGGGGTGTTCGGGACACCCCCCTTTTACTCAACCAGGGTTTAATTATTTTGAGGTCAAAGTTTCGGGAACCCCGGATTAATCAACCCCTGGTCGGCTAAAATTGTGTGTGTGTGTCCTGTTTTAGCGGTGCTGGGAGTTTCGGGTCTAAGTAGAACCCCCAGCTGGTTGATTTTGATTGGAGTGTGTGCTTTGTGGTGATTCATCACTCATAAATCAAGGGCAACACCCCAAAAAAGGGGGGCGGGTGCAACAATCTGTCGACATGTTGCAATCACACCGAAGCCAAATCCGAGCCCTAGGACGGCATATTTGTGTGTTTTGCTTGGCCGACATTCGCGGTGGGGCAGACACCATGGATCGAGCCAATCTCTTCAGCTGGTCTCTTTTGTTTGCTTATAGAAAGTTCTGCAGCCAACAAAATGAGTCTATGGCCAGCTCGGGTGGGAGAAGAAGTGGGGAGGGCCATCCCGCCATCCCCATCTTCCCAGAACGGAAAGGACTCGATTTTGTTCCAAGCAAAAAAGGGCATGCATGGGTGTGTCTGCTCAGCGTTTCGCATGGGCTCAACAGTACACATGTCTGTGCAAATTGCTACCCCGTTGGGTTGTAGGGAAACCGAAATCCGGAAGGTCTTGGGGATTTCGCAGAGCCCTTCGCTTTGCCAGTGAAAAGCGGAGGTTCGATCCCACAAAAGCCATGCATTGCGTGCCTCCGCGAAATGGATGTAACCAAGCAAACCGAGGCCCTTCTCACCCAAAGGACACCAGCACTTTACGCGCCCTACACTTGACACAAGCAAGCACCTTCCACATGGATCGAGCAACACTTTACGTCACCCAGCCATGGTGAAGCTTGCCTTTGAATGCCCAGAAGCGGTGCGCTCTGGTTGGCCCTTCATCCTGTGCCTTGGGTTAGATTCGTTGGGCCCATCCAATGGGTCTGTCTGTCCTTTTCTAGAATTACACCCGTCCAATGGGTCTGTCCTTTCCTTTCCTAAAGCAACACCGTATTTTTTCCGGGGGTCCAAGCTTGAACAGACACAACCGAATTTTCAAAACCAAACCTGCCCACCCAATGCTTGCCCATCCGATCCTGTGTTTTGCTTGAACTGCTATCTTATATCTCAAGAGATGGTTCTGTCTCAAGGGATACAGTATGCCGAAGAGACTTGTGCCTGGCAATCCAAAACGGCGAAGGCAGAAAACAGGGCGCGGCATCAAGCGGAGGGATAGTTAGGCAGTGGGCAAAGCCCAAGTGTTCCCTTCACCAAGGGCTGCATTTTTTTCAGGGAAACCTCCTTCAACATCAAAGGTTGTCCCACCCATTTGTTTGACCAAAATGTCCCACCCGATTCATATCGCATGTTCTTGGGACCTGGGGAAGAACATGTAGTTGCACCCGTTCCTCATGTTATTCTGGGGAGCATTTCCGGGATAGCTGTATTTTTTTTTTCTTGTGCGGTGATCCTTGTAGGGCGTTTGAGGTTGACAGCGAAGCAGCAACACGCCATCAAGGTTCGTACACTGATTCCCAGCCATGCAAGGGAAGCCATTGCAACCTAGGCACTATCAGTGACTAAAATCGGGGACCATTTTCCGGCCCACATTCTCCAATGGCTTCCCTTGCTATGGCTCTGAAACAGCAAGGAAAACCCCGGATTCATAAACCCATCCTACCAATAGGTCAACTACTGAGACCTTAATTGACCGTGGTAGAGATGTACTTTGTTGGGTCAAACGGCACACACTCCACAGTCAATTGAAGGATGGCCGAAAATGACGAAGGAACAAGCAAGTGAGGTACACCCTACGGCCCGAAGTGATTACGTTCAGCGTTGAGGGCAACACAATTGAAGTACATCCTGTGGTCCTATGGCCAAAAATATTGCCTTTATTGTTCAAGGGAACACACAATAGATGTATACAGCCTATGGTACCCAAAGTGACTAGGTTCCTTAGTCAATGGAACCCGCAATTGAAGTACACCCCATGGACCAAAATGATGTTGTTAATCGCCCAAGGGACACAATTGAGTACACCCCACATTATGTCGGAAACGCACAACTAACGTGTCAGCAAAACAAAATAGGGTTTTCCAAAAACGAGACCTTGACATGATCTCGGTTGCTTCAACTACCGATATCCGCATCATGTGGTGCTCATTTGAAACGACCATCCGAATAAGGACGTTTTGCTCATGCACAGATTGGTTCGCCTCCAATGGTTTGAAGTGTCATGTTTTCACTTGATCCCTTCAAAGTGATCCCTTCAAAGGAGCCAGGCGCAGCCCCCAACGACTTCAGCGCTCCTCTCAAGCCGCCGGTCCCACGCAGGCATGTGCTCACCTGCACGGATGACATGGAGATGGAAGCTTCTCTCCGCCAGCGGGTGTTGCTTCTTTAAAGCTTTGGATGGATGGGTCTCCCCCTTGTGCTAGGAGACAATTCTGTCATGGTATGGAAAGCTGTTGTGAAGCGTGGTTGGTGCACCTCCTCCCTTCAGAATCATTGGCCCCCGAAATCAAGTGCTTTTGTTTCCCAAGGCCGCTGGAGGCTTGGGCGTGGAAAGTGGAGTTTGGGCGTGGAAAGTGGACACCTTCTGTGATACCAAGGAAGGAATCCCGTTTCAAGTGAAGTCGTAAGGATGGGAATCCTTTGTGACAGAAACGGCAACTTCCCGCAACCATGTGCACAGGACATGAAAGGACGACATCAACCCTCCGAGTAGGTTTTGGAGATCCATAGGGATTCAATTGGACTCATGCACATAGGTGTGCTTCTAGGTGAGTTTGCTTAGACATAGATGGCACCGGTTTAGATTGGTTTTACTCCATTTGCCAGGGCCATGGATTTCTTCAAAAATGCCACCTATGCTGATGCCCCTTGCGTAGCAGCGAGCCGGGATTGTTCAAGGGCTCGTTGTGAGTTGTTCGGCTGCCGGCCGTAAAGTGGGTGTCTTACATGGAAACCAACCGGAAACCAACGAGCCGCCTATAAAAGTTTGTGAAAGGGGTTCATATCATGAGGCTCCATCAACATTTCTTGGGTCGTCCATATTTCCCACAAAAACCCGGGGACACGGAAAACAACAAGAAGACCACATTTTGGGGGGCCCAACAACTTAAAAGACGAGACCCGAGGACAAGTTCTACGACGATCACCTGCAACTGGAGCTCCTGGAGGGCCATGGTCATCTACGGGGTGAACTGCGAGAGTTGGCCTCAGGCGCTGTCTCCGGACGTCGGGCTTGATTTCTTTTTGGCTTCCCGAAGCCAAACTGGGGTGCCCTCGAAGATAGACGTGTGTCTCGAAATGGGCGACTCCCCAAGAAAGAAGCTTTGAGATGTGGGATTAATATATTGCTTGCTATTGCAATGACAGCTACTGTGACTCACACTGGCTGGCCATTGGATGTTCAGTTCCCCGTGACTCAAACTAGGGGACACCCCCCCCCAAAAAAAAAGAAGGAAAAAGAACAGGGAGTGTGGTTTCGTGTCTTAAAAGCAGGGACTCGGGAAAGAAAATGGGCAGAGTTTGCTTGGCTATGTGTTTGCTTAGCATTCATGTGGTGCCAATAGAGCGACTCTAAGTGGCTTCGGCATCCCTTTGACATCCCTTTCCCATGAATTAAGAAGACACACTCAGAACTTGATGTTTCGCAGTCCGAGCTTTTAACAGCGGTCCCAAGATGTACGAAGCACATGACAAGTCCAAAGAGGTTGCGTGTACCATCAGGTAAGAGTCTAGAATTGGCCCTGTGTTGGTCTCCCACCCCGGGTCGCGCGAACGTGACAGTGTTAGACTTCTCAAATAAGGAAGTCAAGTCCTGATCGGCATTTTGCGCACGCACGCCTGCGAGATGAGTGTTCAATGAACACGATCAAGCTGGAAGAAACAGCGGGTTGAGTCTTGAGCCTTCGAACCATGCAGCTTAGCTTCAACCACAACCAGCGGGACAGACACCTGTTCCCATGTCCATTCTGGATAATGCCTCAGAGGAAGAAGCAACTGGGGGAGTTCTTGCTTTTTTTTCCCCCCCGAGAGAGTCCCCTTGATTCTTGATGTTTGGTGTTTTGCTAGTCAGGGGTTAACATTCAGATTCGTTCATATGGGTTTGTCTCAAAATATCGGGAGCTGCCAAGATGGGTTCACTTCCCTTGTGACTGCCAAAAGAGTCTCCTTTCAAGCATCTGACTGCGTTGATCTCTTTGCGATTTTGGGGTGTGCACCAGAGCGAGAAACAGTCCCAAGGATCTTTTTAGATGAAAGGCTCAAAATAGGCAACCCTTTCTGGGATTTGATTGGGACCCAGAGGGGCAGCTAGACACCTGCCAGACTTGCTACCTTAGCAGTTTTATATTTTTGTTTTTTGTTTTTTCAACATTTGAGCTTTCAGAAAAAGACACGAAAGTTCACTTTTAGAGCAGCAGCGCACGGGAATCCTTGGGAAGCCCACGCAGGAAACACTTGCCCCGTGGAATTTTGATGACAAAGGCATAGGTTCCCTGAAACGTGGTTCCGTTTGGCTTTGTCCCTTGGGGCCTTCTGACACATGGGTGGGTCTTCTTCTTTTTCCTTCTCGGGGACCCCCACAAATGCTGGCTGTCCTTTTGGTGTCCCTTTGCAACCAACCAAAAGGGGCTTCTCCCAAAAACACGAGAGACCCACGTAGGTGGACAAGCAGACTTCCTGAACCTGAGCTACGAAGGGCGAGGACTCCGAGCGGCGACCTCTGGTGTGTGCGGTCATGGGCTGAACCTCGGGAACCCGAGGGTCTATGGGAAGGATTGCTTGGGCGCCCTTTCTGTAGGGACATTTTGTGTGAGCGATCATGATATGTATTAATATGTATATATATATATGTATCTAACATATACACATACATATATATATATATGTATATATATATATACACACACGCCTATATATGTATATATATATATATACATATATATGCTCGCCCCCCCCCCGCCCCATGATCCACGCCCAGCAGGTCCAACCCTTATGTCTGCCACTGCCTTTCATGGAGTACTTCCCCGCGAAGTTTTGTGGGCCCTCCAGCAATGGAGCCATACCCCCCTCTGGGCCTGCTTCATGGCCCACGAAGGTCGGTCAACTTCCCAACGGCTCCTTGGCCTGGTGTTCGATGATCTTCTTTAAAGAAGGAGCGTTCTCTTGAAGTTCATGTTTGTCGGCCGTTCTTTGCCCGGTCTTTCTTTCCCCTGCCCGAGGCTCTGAAGTCTTTGAGTTCGATGGCATCCTCTTCAAGGTGGATGCTGATGGCGAGACGGAGCTGAACGCCGACGAGGTGCAGCTCATCATTAAGTGAGAGCCGGCAGCCACATGGCTAGATTTTCTGTGCCTTGGGCATTTTTCTGACACTGGAGTAAAAAGGAAAAAAGAGCGCTGCCTGACCTGCAAAGCAAGTGTGTCAACTTGAGCGCACATGGCCCTGTCTTTTAAGAAGACTACCGCTTTCAAACAAGAAGTGTTGCTTTCTGCCTGCACGCACAAGGTCCTCCGCAAATTAAACAGCCATCCAAACAGGTCTGTCAAATGTCCCTGGTCTGCCGCAGCCTTCACCAAGCCAACTAGGCAATCATACTTGCATCCTCTTTGCTTCTTGCATTCTTCTAGCAATGGCAAGCCAAGCTCCTCACCGACCTCAGTCTCTCGCTCAAAGCATGGACGCCGCCAATCTTGACGGGCGTTGCGCGTTCAAGGAGGCCACAGCCTGCACGGAGGGCATGAAGGTGCTCCAGCTGGAGAAGCCCCGGCCAAAATGGAACTCACAGACGGCATCAAGAAGACAGTGCAGTTCTTGGATGTCATACCTGACTACGAAGGCGCCCTGGATTTCAAGGCTCTGGAAACTCTCTTCTCGCAACAGCGGTATGCTGAATTGCCTGCACCGATCGGCATGAAAGGCAACAACCTCGTGCCTTACAACTTGCAGCTCTTCATTGTGCCCAAAGGCTCCAACAAGCACGACATCATCAAGCACGTGAAGTTCGTGGACGGCGCCAGGGTCCTGCGCAGCGCAATTTTGCGGATGTGCCATGGCCAGGCTCTTCAGGTCGACCTTCAGGGCAAGTTCAGGGAAGGAGGCCGTGCTCTACAGTACACGCTGGAGGGCTTAGGCGGCTTCCAAGTCCGGTATCAGAAGCTTGTCCCCGCCGGCAGCTCCAACAAGCAGCCCCTGGAGACCGCCGATATCAGGAAGGGGTTTGACTTCATTCGTGAGCAGGGGCCGGAGGAGAACTCCAAGGGTCAGTTCACCACTTGGACAGAAGAACAGGTGAACGACCCCAATGGCCCTTTGTACAAATGGGACAAATCAAGGAGTTTTTTGACACTGAAAAGTCTGACTTTCTGGGCCCTGAACATTGTCATTGCCCCGATCCTGCCCCACGTGCTGTCACATGCTGTGGTCTGGATTGGTAAATCCCATGTGGGGAAGAGCCCGGTCTCCTACGCCCTGTCCTCCGTGGTCTCGGCATATACTGGTTGATTCAGGAAGACAAGAACGAGTCCCCGAGCTTCCAGACGGGCAATCATCTGGATTATTTCCGCAAGGAGAAGGGCCGCAAGACGAAGCCGCGGGTCTTTGACGACGGGAATCTCAACCTCGAACACCCCGCTGCAGTCAAAGCCGTCACGGAGGTTGACGGAGTTGATCGGAAAACCATGGCCCGATACAACGCATCCTCATACGAGAAAAATCAGCTGTGCCAGATTTGCAGCAATCCTTACGACCGCACGGTCGAGCCGCCCATGAGCCCACATGCGACCTCCGACACTGTGCCATTTGACATCTTCTTCAAGCTTGTTCGTCCTTCCTTCCACGAGGAATTCGATGAGGAGGACTTGATGGGAGTCTTCAAGCGCAGTGTCTTTGTGGTCTTCACGGAGGTTGGCATCTACATTCGCTTGCCTGGCACAAAGAGACCCCGTCAAGCGCCACGCGTGGCCGGAGGATGATGTTGGCATGATCTCGCCAGCGGCGCGCCCAACCTTGGCTGCCTACAAGAAGGGCAACTTCACCAGACCCCCTGCCAGCTATGACCAAGACCTGCAATTGAGTTTGAATCTGTTGCAGGCAGGGCTTGACGGGGAGGACGTACCCTTTTGCACCACCACAAAGGGAACAGAGCTCTTTTCTGGACGGAAATACATCGAGGAGGGGCGGCCTACCCTGGCTGGGATTGATGGCAAGACCAAGTACTATCTCAATGAGGAGCCTGAGTCTGCAACAGAACTTCCTGCGAAAAGGTTGCGCGCTGTGAAATTCTCTGAAGCTTTCGGAAGGCAAGGTTCCTGAGGAGCCAAGTGTCCAGGTCAAGTCTTCCGCTGCGTCTCCTGAGGAAAAACAAATGGACAAGATCACAGAGCCGGAGATCTTTGATCCCATGGTGGACCTGCCCTCCAACAGCGACCTCGACAACGAAGCTCAGCCTTCTTTGTCGCAAGAGTTGGAAGTGCAGAAGGTGATTGGCGGCGAGGAGATGGATGTGGTCGAGGATTGAGATACCGCCCTAGAGATGCCTGACTGCCTGAGCTAAGGCTAGTTTTGATTGTAGTCTGTAGTGGGTGACACAAACCTATAAGCCGTCTCATGACAAATGCAAGGCCTTCGCAAAATGCGCCCAGCCAAAAAAAGGTGTGCAGCATATGCATACATATGACCTCATGAGGAATGCTGGTTAGGTGTTACCTTGGGATGACTCCATGACACGAAGAGTTGCGCGCAGTCTGTTGCTCAACAGTATCCTGTGACTGACTCCTTTCGTTCCTGCCCCAATGCCGAAGGGGGTGATGAAAGCCATGAAGAAGAAGCCCATCTTCCCAGACCCGAAGCGAGGCAAGCGTAGGGTCCAGAGGAGGCCTGCCACGAACAAGAAACACACACCTGTGGCATATGTTCGTCATGGTGTTCCCACCACGAAGAACAGAGGCCATCGCGCTCGATGGGGCCGATCCATTCAGGAGTGGATGTCGTTATCGCCTTCCAAGCTCTTGCAGAAGCTTCTCAAGGACAAGATCTTGTCGAGCTGGAAAGGCAGTACTGCCCTCGTTGTGGTAAAGGCGTCATGGGCCCATTGAAGTTCTTCAAGGATAAGAAGCTGTGGGCATACGGGTGCGACCATCGCTACTGCCACAAACTTCTACAGCCACACGACTTTCATCCTGTCTTCTTCATGTCATCGGGCAAGTCATCTACACCTCTCTCCAAGCAAGTGGCCGCCCTGTATTGCGCAGTGGCTGGCGTGTCATGCCAGTCGGCTCACCTGGTCCTAGATACTATGCCAATTTGGAGGTCGCCAGGGCAGACTATGTCACTAAGCAGGAGAGGAACATCACCTACGGTGGCGCTTGGCAACTCTGATGGAGCCCGCGCCTACAAGGTGAAGTTGCCTGGGGTTCACCACTGCAACGTGGTTCATCAGAAGAAGAAGCAGACGGTCAAGAACAAGGCTCGATAATAATATGTATGACTTTTCTAGAAATTCTCTTTGCCTGACATCTTCGTGTCTTGAATAAAAACTGTCCTGTCAGGTTACCTGGGTCCGGCCTCACTATACCAAGGTGTACCACCTGAAGCTTCCTGATGGCACTTCCTTTTCTGTAAAGAGCGGCGCCCAGATCATAGATCGATTCTGGGGAACGCTACGGGCAAAGCTGAAGACTAATGCCCGTCGTGTGCCCGGAAGCCAGGCCCTCACACGCAAGATCCGCTCTGCGCTGTGGGAGTATTGGCACACGCAGTCTAACTTGTGGACAGCAACTGGACACATGCTGCGGGCACTGCATGCCGAGAAGTGATTGCAGATTTCCAGACGAGCTGCGACGGATGGAAAAAAAGGCTTCTCAACACTGTCAGCTTCTCGTGTGCAAAATGCTGTAAGGTCTCTATTTTGAGGCTTTAGAAGCAAAAAAAATAGAGACCTTACAGCATGTTTGGTGCTCAGAAGCAAAAATTGCTGTAAGGTCTGTATTTTTGAGGCCTTGGAAGCTCAAAAAATAGCTATTTTTTGGGTTTCCAAGGCCTCAAAAATACACCTTACAGCATTTTTGGTGCTCAGAAGCAGAAAATGCTGCCAGGTCGCTATTTTTTGAGCTTCCCCAGCCTCCAAAACAGAGACCTTACAGCATTTTCTGCTTCTGAGCACCAAACATGCTATTTTTTCAAAAGTCTCTAAAATTGCTAAAACGTCCAGGATTGCGTTTTTAGTGATTTTAGAGACCAGAAAATGCTGTAAGGTCTCAGACCTTACAGCATTCCAAGGCCGAAGGCCTCTATTTTTGGAGCATTAGAAGCTGAAAAAATAGAGGCTGGCTGCTCCTGGATGCCCAAGATGCTGTAGGGCCGAAATGTCACAGCTTCTTCATCAGCACTTCAAGCTTGCATCCAGTCTCAAAACTATCTCACTCTGAAGGCCAACATTGGATTCATCCTTCAAATTTAGGAAACCATCTGCTGAACCGACCCATTTCATCTGGAGATGATATCCTTCAAAGGATCTGGTCAGAATCTGATATGCCTTTGTATAACAAAAAACAAGGAAAAACGTGTTTTTCCTGCATTTCTGGTATGTTTTCTAGTTTGCAACATGGGGGTGTGGATCATGGGGGGGGGGTGACTATATATATATATGTATAGATTTACCAGTATAGCCGGCGAAGCCGGGAGGCGGAAGCTTCAAAACAGTATACGACTATAGGAACGGCTTTGTTGTGTTTGTTGGCAAGCAGCTCAAACTTCTTTCTTTTCTGTCTCTAAAGCGAACCAAATGTGTGAATGTGTGGGAAAAACGCCAGCTGTCCTCATAGTGACTCCTCGGTAAGTATTAGCAAATGACATAACACAGCGTACCCTGAATTGGCCTGACCCCACATTGACCCCACATGGCCAGTCTTTCTGTCTATCTTCTTGTGTTAGTTGGAGATAGTTGGAGCACCTTGGAGAGTGTTGGAGTGTTCCGCTTGTGGCAAAGACGAGGACTTGACCGTAATCCCTCCACCAACTCCTGCTCATAGGTACTCAGGACGATTTCAACGTCAGTTTCGGTTTTGGGCGATGCGTGAAGATAAACTTTGGTTTCTTCTCACAGTGTTGGATTTCGCCGGGTGTAAATGCAGCGCCGGTGGGGTCAGCCTAGGTTTTCATATGATTTCGCATGGCTTCGACTGGCTTCCCAAACTCTCGCATTCCTGACCAGAGATTACGTAGGTTAGCCATTCGCTTGGGCTGATACGGCCTGATTGGCTGGCGGGCAAAAAGCCTGCCGGCCTGACGTATCACGCCGTGGCCTCGTGTGATGTTGGTTTCCGGCTTTTGCTGATTTCATATAATTTCATCTTCGGAAATCTATTTCAGGGAGGGGGGGTTGAAACTTTCGTGTGGCCTACCCCAGTATATATATATATAAATTCCTATATATGTATATATAGCGTATATACAAAACTCAGTCATTAGACATGAGTCGCAACCCCTCGAGGCTTTGGGGGCCTGGGATGATTGGAGCGCTGGTAGGCTTCAGATTTGACCCGCTCACAAATTGGGATTTCAGGGTGGCCCCAGTGACGAAGATTGGCTAAGTGACAGCAGTTTGTACTGACATGGGTAAAACAATACAAACCACGACCAGGCGAGCTCGGGGACCCATGTCGTAGATATTTGTGTTGCCAAACACCTGCAGTTTGTAGAGCCTTTGGCCGATCCCGAATTTGATGCTCCCTAAACAGGGGGATGCCAAGTATATCTACGCAAGTTTGCTTGTTGCAAAAACCTGCTAGGGTTGCCTATGGTCATTTTTTTGGCGGCGAAAAGGATTCCGGGAACAGGACCCTTGCGCCTCAAAGCCCTGGCACCATGTGGTGAGACCGTGACCAGCGAGCTCATCGCAGTGGAACTTTGGCGCATGAAGTTGCGGTGATTCCAGGCGTGGCTCGTATGTGTTGAGGGTACACATGGGTTGGTGAAAAGGGCTATTGTTTATTGGGGGGGGGCCCTATACTCATTTGGGTGTGGTCCCCATTTTTGGAGGAGTATATAACCTTTCGGGGGTTGGTTAAAGGGAACTCAAAAGGAAAGCCACAAAAAATGCGAGATCCACTATTTTGACCTATCCAAATCGACCGCCCTTTACAAACTAAAAGGAACAATACTGGTCACCTGCTATAAGGGCCTGCTTGGGATCCACTTGGCATAGCCTCCCGGGCCTGAGTTCTTTTGATTTGCCGTCGGTTTCTGACTGAGGGCCAGTATCCAAAAAAACCACAGCAAAGTTTACCAATGAAGATTCCATGGGGGATTCCTTATTTTCCGTCAGGGAATCTTCCATGAATGATGGCTTTCCTGTTCGCTTCCCTTGGAACTGACTTGAAAGGGTACCCAACTGTGGAACGAGTGATTTGCCCAGCCAACCAATCAAGACGGCGGTCCCGTAAGGAACGGACGGAGGACGAGCTGGCGGCAGAACGCATGTTGGGCAGCGCCGACTTGTTGGAGCGCTCACTGCAAGCGATCGATGACGTGCTTTCGCAGGAAGGCTTGGAGTGAGTCGGCGCGTGAAACACAGCCGCATCCCGTTGTAAGTCAGTGCCCGCAGCACCCGCTGCACTTCAACACAAATATTTGGGCTGGTGTCGCTTCCTCGTGAACTGGGGGGGCTTATGTGCTGCGGCGGCAACTTGTACCGTGTTTGTGATTCCGGGTGACTTGAATACTAAGAATGCAAAGAACACGGACATGTCTGCACCTTTCGGTTGGTGGAGTTTGGAAGCATACATGCTATTTGTTGGCCCATGCATTATCGAAATGAGCGGTGTTTTTTTGGTCGCAAGCTAATTTAGCAGAGAGAGGGACATTATTATTGAAAATGTGCACCGCGCCACACGCGCGGAAGCATGCGGAAGGCTTCGCGGAAGGGATTTGTTCGCGGAAGGTTTGCGGAAACTTTGTGGCTGATATGAAATTACATGTTTCAGTGCGTGCATGGAAAAACACGGAGAAACGATTGCAGTAGAAGAAAAAAGGTGTTGCCGCGTACAAGAAGCGCAACGCTTACTCGAAGAGCAGTTGCCAACAGCAAGCCAAGAAGACCAAAATAAAGGGGTATATCGCGGAAGGTTTGCGGAAGCTTCGCGGAAGGGTGCCCCCGTGTTTGCAGGCAAATGGCCACATAGCATGGGTAGCCCATGGTAGCCCAATGGAGCCCAAGCCTACACAGGCTGCGGCGAAACACTACCTTACTTAAACTGACTTTCCTTGCTGCGCCAATACTCGCGGCAGCAAATGTTGCAGACCATGCGCCGCGGAAGGTTTGCGGAAGCAAACAATGAAACACACGTGCCGCGGAAGTCCGCGAAAGGGACCTCTTGGCCCGCGGCAAGGATGCGGAAGGGTCCGCGGAAGCTTGAATATTGTCCAAGCAGGTTTGTTGGGAATAAGAACCAACGCTCAAATGGGCGTGTTTGCCCGTTGATCTTAGCCCAGTGCCCAGTGGCACTTCTTTTTTTTGGGGGGGGAAGGCTTTCTTCTCAAAATCAACCAACAACAAAAGGCTGCGCCAGCGATGACAACTGGGAATCGCACAGCCGATCTTCAATTTGCTCGACGCCGGACTTCTCCATCCTGTTTTCAACTTCGCATAGCAGAGGCAGCCTCGCCTTGTTTTGCAGCTTCCGGCTGGTGTTCATCGCCTCCGTCTGAGCCATCGCAAATCAAGAACTCAGTGGACGAGGGTGCCGGAAACTGGGTTGTCCTGGTGGCCGGAAGGAGGCGCAGCAGAATGCAGCTGAGGGTCGCTGGCAGGCCTACAAGATAAGCCGGTCTCCTGTCCAAGTCGACCTTGAGGACGATTGTTCATTCGTGGTGGTGTCTGCGCCAACCGCCCTGCGATCCCACGGCAAGCATTGCTTCGAGTTGGTCTTTGCCCTGCCGGCGGCCTGTTTGCGAACGTTCCGAGTTGAGTGGAGACAGCAGTCCCCACCTTCCTTGACAGGCTGGAGCGGACCGAGACCAAGGTATCTAGCGTGTGCCGCCGCCCAGCGCAGCGTCTGACATGTTGCTTGCAGCTGGAAGCGCGTGACTCCTTCGTCCGACGCGGAAAGGTGGGGCTTCTGAGTCCTTCACTGACCCACGTACCAACACATACGCGGGCTTAATTGCAGACAACATCAGATGATAGTTTAACAGAGATTCATTTGAACGCAACTGACCAAGTATTTAATATGCATCCTTTCGAAAACCTCATACTGGCTGTTAGCATTGTTGCCCAACGGTTTTACCACTGTCCCATGTGCCCTTCGCTTCCTTTGATTGCATTCCCTCACGCAATCACATTGGATGCGAAGGGATGAAGATACGCGATTACGCGAGGAGAGAACAGACGGATTCATAAGTGAAAAGAACATCCTTCCTCTCTTCATTTTTTTACCTGTCTCCCACCATCTAAAATGGACGGAACAGAGACAGACAAATGCGAAATATCATTTCCTCCCTGCATTTTGCGGGCGTTGCGCAGGCGTCACGACCGTGGAAGCTTCTGCCCCTTGTCCTTGTGAACCGGCATGTTCGGCTAGCAAGTTTCGCGGAAGCCTGGGCTAGAACCCACAAGCTTCGGCTTTTCTTATGTGGAGATCAACAAGGTTGGATGGTTGTAACCCAAGTGGCCATCCACTTGCTAACTTGGCCAAACATCCCAGTGCGTGGGGTTGGGGATGGTCATCCTAGCATAGGTCCCCGAGTAGTGGTTTTTTATTTCTTTTTTGGGGGAGGGTTCCCCTACTAAAATAGACTACAGAAAAAAGGGTACCTCTCTACTGGAGGATCTAGATTGCGTGGCAGTTGGAGAGAGTGAGCTTGTTTAAGTCGCTGAGGCGATCACTGACTGGCTCTTTCTGGGCGGAAAGCCTGCTGCAGAAGCAGCCGCCCGGGAGAACCCGCAGGCAGTCACGCACGTGTTGCACCTTGGCCTGCGCATGCGTTTGAAGCTTGTCAAGTACGCTACATTTTTTGGACCCAACGAGTAGTAGGGCCCCTTCAAGGAGATCATTTGGGCCAGTTCAAACATCAGCTTTACCAGCTAGGAACGGACCCCCTTGCTTACAGCAGGCAGCGTTTAGAAGCATCTTTCCCCTGAAGCCTTTTTCGTCCAGTCAGTTTTTTCTTGGACCGAATGTTCCCGGCAAACCCATTCTTGCCATGCAAGCACCGCACATGCGGCTGGCGTGCCTCGTGCCTCTCAGGAACTGCTGCGAGCCCTGGTACACTGAAGGCCCGCTGGAGCGAGGGGAGCGCTGGCCCGGTTCTTCGGTAATTGATTCGTGGGTTCCCCTCTAAAACTGGATGCACAAAGGGTTGCTTTTCTGCCAGGGCCGCAGGGCGGAGCATGGCCTTTTCGACTTTTTCTCTTTTCTTTTTTTTTTAAACGATGTTGATCGACCTCAGGTAAGCCTTGGTAATTGGGACAGGTGGTTGTTTGGATTTGACGCCCCGGTTCATGTAGATGGTAAATCTGGTGAATGGGAGCAAGCAAACCACCATCCAAGTTGACCGCAACCTCCCCTCTGAGGCCCAAATAGTAAGAACTTGCAGTACCGCGGCTTTGAAGCCTACGATGAGCCTGGCTACCGACTTCTTGATGCCACTTGGCCGTGGGATTTGTGACTCTCAAGAAAAGGCCCCCTCCAAACAAAAAGTGGTGGTTTCCCCTTGTTTTCCCTTTGGCACCCAAAAACGAGATCCCTCAAAAAACAAGACGCCATTTGGGAGCATTTCTCACTTGGTGGAATCTGTTTGTCACCTTAGTCCTGCAAATCCAAGCGTAGTGCGTGCATTCGGGAATGTGTTCAAGGAGTTGCTTCCCAAGGAGCACTACACACGAGTACGGCCTTTTCTGGATTCTGCACGTTCGGGGCGGTGCTTGGTGCACTGTGCAATGGGCGTCAACCGTTGCTGCCTGAGCTGGCCAGTGTTCATGCAAATGACGGGGAAGGAAAGGAGCATAATTTCACATCAAAGTCGCATTTCATGGTCATCTCCACGCTGCACTCACCGGACACGACTTAGCAAGCCATGTTCAAAGGCTCCGCCCTGGTCTGTGCTGCTTACCTGATCGATGCGCTGGACATGCCCTTGCTGGAAGCAGTGCGTTTGGTCAAGGAGAAGCGAGGCGAAGGTTTCTGGCATGCATGCCAATACTGTGCTACTCATGCATTTATTTTGAGCTAGGTCAGTCCTTCTTGTCCGCTGAGACGCATACAGACTCTTTATTGAAGCCAATTGTGCAACATCAGCGTCAACAGGGCAGCTGCAGCAGGGTTTTGCAATTATTTTGCGATCGCGACAGACACTTCAGAGCAACGATGAGCTGGACGAACAACTCTTCATTCGAGCTTTGAGCGATCAACCTTGAATCAAATTAATTAGTTCAACGCTTTGCCCCTGACTTAGATTTCTCATCATTAATCCTGATCTTGACCCCATTTCTTTTTGTTAGTCCCCTTTTCACCTATAGAGATTTGCGAAGGACACCGGGACAATCAGCCCCGATTTCGGCACGAAGCCGCAGGCCATTGCCTGGGCAATCGCAGCTTCAGATTGCAGCTCATCGAATTCGCGGCAAAGCGCCGGCGCTTGGACGTTCCCGACATCGCCGGCTGAGGGACGAAATTTGCGGCGCCTGAAGGCGGACAGTTGGAAAAAGGTCGATGGGAGGTGGTTTGGGGACCAGGGGCCCCTGGTTTAAACATGATTACTCCAAGCAAGCTGTTCAAACAGCCTTTAGAGGGGGTTGGAAAGGGAGCACTTAAACTTGCCATGTGGTGAAGGTTCCATTTAAAGCTGTGAACTTCTGCACGGTTTTGGCCATCGCTTTGCTTGGCACTCGTCGTCCCTTGCAAGGGTCATGACCGAGCCACGACGAGCCGTGAGACGAAGTGAGCCTCGGAGCGAGCTAGAAGATTGGCCCGGCCGACCGCCAAGTGGTCTGCGATGGTCTCTGCCAAGTTGGGCCACAATGAAAACCCGGGTAGATGAAGGTTAGTAAGGGACACTCCCAGCCAGAAACAGCCGCGGCCGCCTTTGTATTTCCTGGCTTGGTTCTGGGTCAACCGTTTTAGTACCGGGTTTTGAGTGTGGCTCAAGTTGGGCCCGAGCACAAGCTGAGGGCAAAATAGAAAGCTGCCGCGCGCAAAACACCCGCCATGTTTCTATTAAGAATCCTTCCCCCAAAGTCTTTGCCATGTTTTGCCACCGGATGGTGAGGCAACCACGCCAAATATGGGGTTTTGCCACCATGCGTCACCTTAAACCTCCAACTGAAATCCACCCAAGCACTCCAAACCACCTGAATGATTTCACCATTGTCCCACGGAGACGATCGGGATGCGGCATGATGCGGCCGATGTTTGCCTCAGTTCGCTCAGGTTCTCTGCCAGCTGCGTGGGGGCAGCAGCTGAGTTGCGACCGACCAATGTTGTTTTTTTTGTCACTGGGTGGAGACTGTTTTTTTTCAATTTGGGAGCAAGGATTCTTTTTAAAAAAAGGAGCAAGGATTCTGGCCGTCCATGTCAAGCGGAGCTTTCTGTGTTCAAGTTTACCATCCCTCACAGCGGCGTGCAGTATGGTGCGCGGAATCGCGATTGCTGTTGCGGGCATTCGCATTTGGGTCTGATTTGTTTGAATGGGGATCTACCTCATGGTGATGTCCACCAAAGGGTCCCCCATTCAAACTCACACTCATTTGAGTTGCTCGGCTCTTCGTTTGTTTCAGGTCGTAGCTGAGGGTGCGGTACTCTCCTTGCAACTGCAGGGAGCTCAGATTTGTTCTGCCAAAGTGCAGAGTGAGCTTCTCAATTTTATTGGGTCGTTTTCCTTCAAAGGACCAATTCTAGGGTCATTTTGAGGATGTTACTTTTGAATGGACCCAGCCATTGTGGTGCGCTCCTGTTGGCTGCTTACGCATTGCTTCTTGAGGTGCCTTGTGTTTGTTTGCTGACGAGTATGGAACCTCACCATGACGCAGGCCTCGCAGGTTGCATCTTTGTGCCAACAGCTTGGAATGAATGTGTGTGTGTGTGTGCGTGTGCGTACGTGCGTAGACTTAGGATGCATTTTGCATTTTACCAGGGACTCAAAGTGAAGCAAACAGATTAATACACATTGGGCCAACTCTCACTGGGCCTAACTCTAACTTAACTAACATAAGCAAACTCTACATGGGTGTGGCTCACAATTAAACAGATGGGGTGACGCAGGTTTTAGTCTACCTTTCCATTTACCAGGGCTCCATTTTGGGGTTAGCCTATTTTTGAGCCATACCCACATTGGGCCAACTCTAAGCAAACTGACCGAGGCTGCTCCGCCTGGGCAAGCAGGCAGCTTTCCAGGGGCTCGGCAGCCCAGGATGCCTGAAGAACTCCGTCAGCATGTGGGTCTTCAAATAGAGACCTATGAAAAGTGGGTTCCCTTGGGTTCCCTTGTTTTTCCCTTAGTTTCCCTGGGTTTCCCTTGTTTTCTCTTGGTTTCCCTTTCTCTTGTTTCCCTTGGGTTTCCCTTTGGTTTTTCTTGTTTTCCCTTGGTTTCCCTTGGTTTCTCTTGATGTCCCTCCCTTGTTTTCTCTTGGAATCCATTAGTTTCCCTTGTTTTCCCTTGGTTGTATTTGGTTTCCCTTCTTGGTTTCCCTTGGTTTCCCTTGTTTTCACTTGTTTCCCTTGTTTTCCCTTGGTTTTTTTTTGGTTTCCATTGTTTTCCATTGGTTTACGTTGGTTTCCCTTATAGTTTCCCTTGTTTTCGCTTGGTTTCTCTTGGTTTCTCTTTCCATTGTTTTCCCTTAGTTTTATTTGGTTTTTCTTGTTTTTTTTCTGGTTTGTTGGTTTCCCTTGGTTTCCCTTGTGTTCCATTGGTTTCCCTTGTTTTCCCTTGGTTTCCCTTGGTTTCCCTTGTTTTCCCTTGGTTTCTCTTGGTTTCCCTTGTTTTCCTTTGGTTTTATTTGGTTTCCCTTGTTTTCCATTGGTTTTATTTGGTTTCCCTTGTTTTCCATTGGTTTCCCGTTGGTTTCTCTGGGTTTCCACTGGTTTCCCTTGTTTTCCCTGATTTCCCTTGTTTTCCATTGTTTTCCCTTGGTTTCTCTTGATGTCCCTCCCTTGTTTTCCCTTGGTTTCGCTTGTTTCCCTTGTTTTCCTTTGGTTTCGCTTGGTTTCCTTTGTTTTTCCTTGGTTTCCCTTGGTTCTTTTTGGTTTCACTTGGTTTTATTTGGTTTCCCTTGTTTTTCTCTGGGTTTCCCTTGGTTTCCCTTGTTTTCCCTTGGTTTTTCTTGGTTTCCTTTGTTTTCCATTGGTTTACGTTGGTTTCCAGTGGTTTCCCTTGTTTTCCCTTGGTTTCCCTTGGTTTCCATTAGTTTCCCTTGGTTTCCCTTGTTTTCTCTTGGTTTCCCTTGGTTCCGTTTGGTTTCTCTTGGTTTCCCTTGGTTTCCTTTGGTTTCCCTTGTTTTTTCTTGGTTTCCCTTGGTTTCTCTTGTTCTTGCTTGCTTTCCGTTGGTTTCCATTGTTTTCCTTTGGTTTTATTTGGTTTCCCTTGTTTTCCCTTGGTTTTATTTGGTTTCCCTTGTTTTCCATTGGTTTCCCTTGGTTTCCCTTGGTTCCCGTTGGTTTCCCGTTGGTTTCCCTTGGTTTCCCTTGTTTTCCCTGGTTTCCCTTGTTTTCCCTTGGTTTCCCTTGGTTCCCTTTGGTTTCCCTTGGTTTTATTTGGTTTCCCTTGTTTTCTCCCTTGTTTTCCGTTGGTTTCCCTTGGTTTTTTTTTGTTTCTCTTGTTTTCCCTTGTGTTCCATTGGTTTCCCTTGTTTTGCTTTGGTTTCCATTGGTTTCCCTTGTTTTCGCTTGGTTTCTCTTGGTTTCCCTTGTTTTCCTTTGGTTTTATTTGGCTTCCGTTGTTTTCCATTGGTTTCCCTTGGTTTCACTTGGTTTCCATTGTTTTCCCTTGGTTTCGCTTGTTTCCCTTGTTTTCCTTTGGTTTCGCTTGGTTTCCCTTGTTTTCCCTTGGTTTCCCTTGATTTCTCTTTATGTCCCTCCCTTGTTTTCTCTTGGAATCCATTGGTTTCCTGTTTTCCCTTGGTTTTATTTGGGTTCCCTTGTTCTCCATTGGATTCCCTTTCCCTTGTTTTCCCTTGGTTTCCCTTGGTTCCCTTGTTTTTCCTTGGTTTCTCTTGTTTTTTCTGGTTTCGCTTGGTTTCCTTTTGTTTCCTTTGGTTTCCTTTGGTTTTTTTCTTGGTTTCCCTTGGTTTCCGTTGTTTTCCCTTGGTTTTTCTTGGTTCTCTTGGTTTTCCTGCGTTTCCCTTGGTTTCGCTTGTTTTCCTTTTGGTTTCCCTTAGTTTCCTTGTTTTCCTTTGGTTTCCCTTGGTCTTTTTGGTTTCCCTTGGTTTCCCTTGGTTTTTCTTGGTTTCCTTTTTTTTTCCCTTGGTTTCCC